>OU342745.1:546826447-547231447 GCA_910589775.1 Avena eriantha
TGTTCCAATGTGACATTAAGGTGACAATTGTTGTTATGGGTGATTACTAATCCATAGGAACAATACAAACTAAAACCATGCCAGGACACTATGGAAGTTGAGCCCGGTGCTTCAATCTAGGATCTTAGCACTCTATGCCTAAAATCTTCTTGTGATATAGTCGCGATATGGAGGATGTGATGCTTCAGAGACATGTATTGCCTTTCTTCTCTAAGATAACTCCATTTCCTAGCCGATTTCGACAATCATAGAAATGTTCAAAACTCGAAGAAGCCAGTGAAATTCGGATGCAATATTTTATGTAGATATCGACCCCTATAAAATTTAGCTCAAACGGAGCTCGTATGCGGATTTGGCAAGCGTGTTACCGAAAATAGTGTGTTCCAATGTGACATTAGGTGACAATTGTTGTTATGGGTGATACTAATCCATAGGAACAATACAAACTCAAAACCATCCAGCAGGACACTATGGAAGTTGAGCCCGGTGCTTCAATCTAGGATATTAGAACTCTAAGCCTAGAATCTTCTTGCGATATAGTCCGCGATATGGAGGATGGTGACGCTTCAGAGATATGTATTGCCTTTAATTCTCTAAGATAACTCCATTTTGCTAGCCGATTTTGACAATCTTAGAAGTTCAAAACTGGCGAAGCCAGTGAAATTCGGAAGCAATATTTATGTAGATATTGATCATTATAAAATTTAGCTCAAACAGAGCTCATATGCAGATTTGGCAAGCGTTTTACCGAAACAGTGTGTTCCAATGTGATATTAAGGTGACAATTGTTCTTATGGGTGATTACTAATCCATAGGAACAATACTAACTCAAACCATGCCAGGACACTATGGAAGTTGACCCCGGTGCTTCAATCTAGGATATTAGCACTCTAAGACCGAGAATCTTCTTGCGATGTAGTCCACGACATGGAGGATGGTGACGCTTCAGAGACATTATTTGCCTTCTCTTCTCTAAGATAACTCCATTTTGCTAGCCGATTTTGACAATCTTAGAAAGTTCAAAACTGGCGACGCTAGTGAAATTCGGATGCAATATTTTATGTAGATATCGATCGCTATAAAATTTAGCTCAAACGGATCTCGTATGGGATTTGGCAAGCGTTTTACCGAAACAGTGTGTTCCAATGTGACATTAAGGTGACAATTGTTGTTATGGGGTGATTACTAATCCATAGAACAATACAAACTCAAAACTATGCCAGGACACTATGGAAGTTGAGCCCCCGGGTGCTTCAATCTAGGATATTAGCACTCTAAGCCTCGAATCTTCTTGCGATATAATCAGCGATATGGAGGATGTGATGCTTCAGAGACATGTATTGCCTTTTCTTTTCTAAGATAACTCCATTTTGCTAGCCGATTTTGAAAATCTTAGAAAGTTTGAAACTGGCGAAGCCAATGACATCCAGATGCTATATTTTATGTAGATATCGATAGCTATAAAATTTAGCTCAAACGGATCTCGTATGCGGATTTGGCAAGCGTTTTGCCGAAACAGTGTGTTCCAATGTGACATTAAGGTGACAATTGTTGTTATGGGTGATTACTAATCCATAGGAACATACAAACTGAAAACCACGCCAGGACACTACGCAAGTTCAGCCCGGTGCTTCAATCTAGGATCTTAGCACTGTATGCCTAAAATCTTCTTGTGATATAGTCCGCGATATGGAGGATGTGATGCTTCAGAGACATGTATTGCCTTTTCTTCTATAAATAACTCCATTTTCCTAGCCGATTTCGACAATCATAGAATGTTCAAACTCGAGAAGCCAGTGCAATTCGGATGCATTATTTTATGTAGATATCGCCCCTATAAATTTAGCACAAACGGAGCTCGTATGCGGATTTTGGCAAGCGTTTTAAACCGAAACAGTGTGTTCTAATGTGACATTAAGTGACAATTGTTCTTATGGGTGATTACTAATTCCATTGGAACAATACAAACTCAAACCATTCCAGGACAATATGGAAGATGAGCCCGTGCTTCAATCTAGAATCTTAGCACTCTAATCCTAGAATCTTCTTGCGATATAGTCCGCGATATGGAGGATGTGATGCTTCAGAGAGATGTATTGCCTTTTCTTCTATAAGATAACTCCATTTTGCTAGCCTATTTTGAAAATCTTAGAAATTTCAAAATAGGCGAAGCTAATGAAGTTCGGATGCAATATTTTATGTAGATATCGATCGCTATAAAATTTAGCTCAAACAGAGCTCGTATGCGGATTTGGCAAGCGTTTATACCGAAACAGTGTGTTCCAAGTGTGACATTAAGGGTGACAATTGTTGTTATGGGTGATTACTATCCATAGGAATAATACAAACTCAAAACCATGGCAGGACACTATGGAAGTTGAGCCCGGTGCTTCAATCTAGGATCTTAGCACTCTAAGCCTCGAATCTTCTTGCGATATAGTCCGCGATATGGAGGATGTGATACTTTAGAGACATGTATTGCCTTTTCTTCTCTAAGATAACTCCATTTTGCTAGCCGATTTTTGACAATCTTAGAAAGTTCAAAACTGGGGAAGCCAATGACATCTAGAGGCTATATTTTATGTAGATATCGATCGCTATAAAATTTAGCTCAAACGGAGCTCGTATGTGGATTTGGCAACCGTTTTTACCGAAACAGTGTGTTCCCAATGTGACATTAAGGTGACAATTGTTCTTATGGGTGATTACTAATACATCGGAACAATACAAACTCAAAACCATGCAAGGACACTATGGAAGTTGAGCCCGCTGCTTCAATCTAGGATCTTAGCACTCTAAGCCTAGAATCTTCTTGCGATGTAGTCCACGACATGGAGGATGGTGAAACTTCAGAGACATGTATTGCCTTTTCTTCTCTAAGATAACTCCATTTTGCTAGCCTATTTTGACAATCTTAGAAAGTTCAAAACTGGCGAAGCTAATGAATTCGGATGCAATATTTTATGTAGATATTGATCGCAATAAAATTTAGCTCAAACAGAGCTCGTATGCGGATTTGGCAAGCGTTTTACCGAAACAGTGTGTTCCCATGTGACATTAAGGTGATAATTGTTGTTATGGGTGATTACTACTCCACAGGAACAATACAAACTCAAAACCATGCCAGGACACTATGGAAGTTGACCCCGGTGCTTCAAGCTAGGATATTATCACTCTAAGCCTAGAATCTTCTTGCGATATAGTCCACGACATGGAGGATGGTGACGCTTCAGAGACATGTATTGCCTTTTCTTCTCTAAGATAACTCCATTTTGCTAGCCGATTTTGACAATCTTAGAAAGTTCAAAACTGGCGACGCTAGTGAAATTCGGATGCAATATTTTATGTAGATATCGATCGCTATAAAATTTAGCTCAAACGGATCTCGTATGCGGATTTGGCAACCGTTTTACCCAAACAGTGTGTTCCAATGTGACATTAAGGTGACAATTGTTGTTATGGGTGATTACTAATCCATAGGAACAATACAAACTGAAAACCATGCCAGGACACTATGGAAGTTGAGCCCGGTGCTTCAATCTAGGATCTTAGCACTGTAAGCCTCGAATCTTCTTGCGATATAGTCCGCGATATGGAGGGATGTGATGCTTCAGAGACATGTATTGCCTTTTCTTCTCTAAGATAACTCCATTTTGCTAGCCGATTTTGACAATCTTAGAAAGTTCGAAACTGGCGAAGCCAATGACATCCAGATGCTATATTTTATGTAGATATCGATCGCTTTAAAATTTAGCTCAAACGGAGCTCGTATGCGGATTTGGCAACCGTTTTTACCGAAAACAGTGTGTTCCAATGTGACATTAAGGTGACAATTGTTCTTATGGGGTGATTACTAATCCATAGGAACAATACAAACTCAAAACCATGCCAGGACACTATGGAAGTTGACCCCGGTGCTTCAATCTAGGATATTAGCACTCTAAGCCTAGAATTCTTCTTGCGATGTAGTCCACGACATGGAGGATGGTGACGCTTCAGAGACATTTATTGCCTTTTCTTCTCTAAGATAACTCCATTTTGCTAGCCGGTTTTGACAATCTTAGAAACTTCGAAACTGGTGAAGCCAATGACATCCAGAGGATATATTTTATGTAGATATCGATCGCTATAAAATTTAGCTCAAACGGAGCTCGTATGCGGATTTGGCAACCGTTTTTACCGAAACAGTGTGTTCCAATGTGACATTAAGGTGACAATTGTTGTTATGGGTGATTACTAATCCATAGGAACAATACCAACTCAAAACCATGCCAGGACACTATGGAAGTTGACCCCGGTGCTTCAATCTAGGATATTAGCACTCTAAGCCGAGAATCTTCTTGCGATGTAGTCCACGACATGGAGGATGGTGACGCTTCAGAGACATGTATTGCCTTCTCTTCTCTAAGATAACTCCATTTTGCTAGCCGATTTTGATAATCTTAGAAAGTTCAAAACTGGCGACGCTAGTGAAATTCGGATGCAATATTTTATGTAGATATCGATCGCTATAAAATTTAGCTCAAACGGATCTCGTATGCGGATTTGGCAAGCGTTTTACCGAAACAGTGTGTTCCAATGTGACATTAAGGTGACAATTGTTGTTATGGGTGATTACTAATCCATAGGAACAATACAAACTCAAAACTATGCCAGGACACTATGGAAGTTGAGCCCCCGGTGCTTCAATCTAGGATATTAGCACTCTAAGCCTCGAATCTTCTTGCGATATAGTCAGCGATATGGAGGATGTGATGCTTCAGAGACATGTATTGCCTTTTCTTCTCTAAGATAACTCCATTTTGCTAGCCGATTTTGAAAATCTTAGAAAGTTTGAAACTGGCGAAGCCAATGACATCCAGATGCTATATTTTATGTAGATATCGATAGCTATAAAATTTAGCTCAAACGGATCTCGTATGCGGATTTGGCAACCGTTTTGCCGAAACAGTGTGTTCCAATGTGACATTAAGGTGACAATTGTTGTTATGGGTGATTACTAATCCATAGGAACAATACAAACTGAAAACCACGCCAGGACACTACGCAAGTTGAGCCCGGTGCTTCAATCTAGGATCTTAGCACTGTATGCCTAAAATCTTCTTGTGATATAGTCCGCGATATGGAGGATGTGATGCTTCAGAGACATGTATTGCCTTTTCTTCTATAAAATAACTCCATTTTCCTAGCCGATTTCGACAATCATAGAATGTTCAAAACTCGAGAAGCCAGTGCAATTCGGATGCATTATTTTATGTAGATATCGCCCCTATAAAATTTAGCACAAACGGAGCTCGTATGCGGATTTGGCAAGCGTTTTACCGAAACAGTGTGTTCTAATGTGACATTAAGGTGACAATTGTTGTTATGGGTGATTACTAATCCATTGGAACAATACAAACTCAAAACCATTCCAGGACAATATGGAAGATGAGCCCAGTGCTTCAATCTAGAATCTTAGCACTCTAATCCTAGAATCTTCTTGCGATATAGTCCGCGATATGGAGAATGTGATGCTTCAGAGAGATGTATTGCCATTCTTCTATAAGATAACTCCATTTTGCTAGCCTATTTTGAAAATCTTAGAGAGTTCAAAATAGGCGAAGCTAATGAAGTTCGGATGCAATATTTTATGTAGATATCGATCGCTATAAAATTTAGCTCAAACAGAGCTCGTATGCGGATTTGGCAAGCGTTATACCGAAACAGTGTGTTCCAGTGTGACATTAAGGTGACAATTGTTGTTATGGGTGATTACTAATCCATAGGAACAATACAAACTCAAAACCATGCCAGGACACTACGGAAGTTGAGCCCGGTGCTTCAATCTAGGATCTTAGCACTCTAAGCCTCGAATCTTCTTGCGATATAGTCCGCGATATGGAGGATGTGATGCTTTAGAGACATGTATTGCCTTTTCTTCTCTAAGATAACTCCATTTTGCTAGCCGATTTTGACAATCTTAGAAAGTTCAAAACTGGCGAAGCCAATGACATCTAGAGGCTATATTTTATGTAGATATCGATCGCTATAAAATTTAGCTCAAACGGAGCTCGTATGCGGATTTGGCAACCGTTTTACCGAAACAGTGTGTTCCAATGTGACATTAAGGTGACAATTGTTCTTATGGGTGATTACTAATACATAGGAACAATACAAACTCAAAACCATGCAAGGACACTATGGAAGTTGAGCCCGCTGCTTCAATCTAGGATCTTAGCACTCTAAGCCTAATATCTTCTTGCGATGTAGTCCACGACATGGAGGATGGTGACACTTCAGAGACATCTATTGCCTTTTCTTCTCTAAGATAACTCCATTTTTCTAGACGATTTTGATAATCTTAGAAAGTTCAAAACTGGCGAAGCTAATGAAATTCGGATGCAATGTTTTATGTAGATATCTATCGCTATAAAATTTAGCTCAAACGGATCTCGTATGCACATTTGGCAACCGTTTTACCGAAACAGTGTGTTCCAATGTGACATTAAGGTGACAATTGTTGTTATGGGTGATTACTAATCCATAGGAACTATACAAACTCAAAACCATGCCAGGACACTATGGAAGTTGAGCCCAGTGCTTCAATCTAGGATCTTAGCACTCTAAGCCTCGAATCTTCTTGCGATGTAGTCCACGATATGGAGGATGTGATGCTTCAGAGACATGTATTGCCTTTTCTTCTCTAAGATAACTCCATCTGGCTAGCCGATTTTGACAATCTTAGAAAGTTCGAAACTGGCGAAGCCAATGACATCCATATGCTATAGTTTATGTAGATATCGATCGCTATAAAATTTAGCTCAAACGGAGCTCGTATGCGATTTGGCAAGCATTTTACCGAAACAGTGTGTTCCAATGTGACATTAAGGTGACAATTGTTGTTATGGGTGATTACTAATCCATAGGAACAATACAAACTCAAAACCATGCCAGGACACTATGGAAGTTGAGCCCGGTGCTTCAATCTAGGATCTTAGCACTCTAAGCCTCGAATCTTCTTGCGATATAGTCCGCGATATGGAGGATGTGATGCTTCAGAGACATATATTGCCTTCTCTTCTCTAAGATAACTCTATTTTGCTAGCCGATTTTGACAATCTTAGAAAGTTCGAAACTGGCGAAGCCAATGACATCCAGATGCTATATTTTATGTAGATACCGGTCGCTATAAAATTTAGCTCAAACGGAGCTCGTATGCGGTTTGGCAAGCGTTTTACCGAAACAGTGTGTTCCAATGTGACATTAAGGTGACAATTGTTGTTATGGGTGATTACTTATCCATAGGAACAATACAAACTGAAAACCATGCCAGGACACTACGGAACTTGAGCCCGGTGCTTCAATCTAGGATCTTAGCACTCTATGCCTAAAATCTTCTTGTGATATAGTCCGCGATATGGAGGATGTGATGCTTCAGAGACATGTATTGCCTTTTCTTCTCTAAGATAACTCCATTTTCTTAGCCGATTTCGACAATCATAGAATGTTCAAAACTCGAGAAGCTAGTGAAATTCGGATGCAATATTTTATGTAGATATCGACCCCTATAAAATTTAGCTCAAACGGAGCTCGTATGCGGATTTGGCAAGCGTGTTACCGAAACAATGTCTTCCAATGTGACATTAAGGTGACAATTGTTCTTATGGGTGATTACTAATACATAGGAACAATACAAACTCAAAACCATGCAAGGACACTATGGAAGTTGAGCCCGCTGCTTCAATCTAGGATCTTAGCACTCTAAGCCTAATATCTTCTTGCGATGTAGTCCACGACATGGAGGATGGTGACACTTCAGAGACATCTATTGCCTTTTCTTCTCTAAGATAACTCCATTTTTCTAGACGATTTTGATAATCTTAGAAAGTTCAAAACTGGCGAAGCTAATGAAATTCGGATGCAATGTTTTATGTAGATATCTATCGCTATAAAATTTAGCTCAAACGGATCTCGTATGCACATTTGGCAACCGTTTTACCGAAACAGTGTGTTCCAATGTGACATTAAGGTGACAATTGTTGTTATGGGTGATTACTAATCCATAGGAACTATACAAACTCAAAACCATGCCAGGACACTATGGAAGTTGAGCCCAGTGCTTCAATCTAGGATCTTAGCACTCTAAGCCTCGAATCTTCTTGCGATGTAGTCCACGATATGGAGGATGTGATGCTTCAGAGACATGTATTGCCTTTTCTTCTCTAAGATAACTCCATCTGGCTAGCCGATTTTGACAATCTTAGAAAGTTCGAAACTGGCGAAGCCAATGACATCCATATGCTATAGTTTATGTAGATATCGATCGCTATAAAATTTAGCTCAAACGGAGCTCGTATGCGATTTGGCAAGCATTTTACCGAAACAGTGTGTTCCAATGTGACATTAAGGTGACAATTGTTGTTATGGGTGATTACTAATCCATAGGAACAATACAAACTCAAAACCATGCCAGGACACTATGGAAGTTGAGCCCGGTGCTTCAATCTAGGATCTTAGCACTCTAAGCCTCGAATCTTCTTGCGATATAGTCCGCGATATGGAGGATGTGATGCTTCAGAGACATATATTGCCTTCTCTTCTCTAAGATAACTCTATTTTGCTAGCCGATTTTGACAATCTTAGAAAGTTCGAAACTGGCGAAGCCAATGACATCCAGATGCTATATTTTATGTAGATACCGGTCGCTATAAAATTTAGCTCAAACGGAGCTCGTATGCGGTTTGGCAAGCGTTTTACCGAAACAGTGTGTTCCAATGTGACATTAAGGTGACAATTGTTGTTATGGGTGATTACTTATCCATAGGAACAATACAAACTGAAAACCATGCCAGGACACTACGGAACTTGAGCCCGGTGCTTCAATCTAGGATCTTAGCACTCTATGCCTAAAATCTTCTTGTGATATAGTCCGCGATATGGAGGATGTGATGCTTCAGAGACATGTATTGCCTTTTCTTCTCTAAGATAACTCCATTTTCTTAGCCGATTTCGACAATCATAGAATGTTCAAAACTCGAGAAGCTAGTGAAATTCGGATGCAATATTTTATGTAGATATCGACCCCTATAAAATTTAGCTCAAACGGAGCTCGTATGCGGATTTGGCAAGCGTGTTACCGAAACAATGTCTTCCAATGTGACATTAAGGTGACAATTGTTGTGATGGGTGATTACTATTCCATAGGAACAACACAAACTCAAAACCATGCTAGGACACTATGGAAGTTGAGCCTAGTGCTTCAATCTAGGATATTAGAACTCTAAGCCTAGAATCTTCTTGCGATATATTCCGCGATATGGAGGATGGTGATGCTTCAGAGACATTTATTGCCTTTAATTCTCTAAGATAACTCCATTTTGCTAGCCGATTTTGACAATCTTAGAAAGTTCAAAACTGGCGAAGCTAGTGAAATTCGGAAGCAATATTTTATGTAGATATTGATCATTATAAAATTTAGCTCAAACAGAGCTCGTATGCGGATTTGGCAAGCGTTTTACCGAAACAGTTTGTTCCAATGTGATATTAAGGTGACAATTGTTGTTATGGGTGATTACTAATCCATAGGAACAATACAAACTCAAAACCATGCCAGGACAGTATGGAAGTTGAGCCCGGTGCTTCAATCTAGGATCTTAGCACTCTAAGCCTAGAATCTTCTTGCGATGTAGTCCACGACATGGAGGATGGTGACACTTCAGAGACATGTATTGGCTTTTCTGCTCTAAGATAACTCATTTTTCTAGACGATTTTGATAATCTTAGAAAGTTCAAAACTGGCGAAGCTAATGAAATTCGGATGCAATATTTTATGTAGATATCTATCGCTATAAAATTTAGCTCAAACGGATCTCGTATGCGGATTTGGCAACCGTTTTACCGAAACAGTGTGTTCCAATGTGACATTAAGGTGACAATTTTTGTTATGGGTGATTACTAATCCATAGGAACTATACAAACTCAAAACCATGCCAGGACACTATGGAAGTTGAGCCCGGTGCTTCAATCTAGGATCTTAGCACTCTAAGCCTCGAATCTTCTTGCGATGTAGTCCACGATATGGAGGATGTGATGCTTCAGAGACATGTATTTCCTTTTCTTCTCTAAGATAACTCCATATTGCTAGCCGATTTTGACAATCTTAGAAAGTTCGAAACTGGTGAAGCCAATGATATCCAGATGCTATATTTTATGTAGATATCAATCGCTATAAAATTTAGCTCAAACGGAGCTCGTATGCAGATTTGGCAAGCATTTTACCGAAACAGTGTGTTCCAATGTGACATTAAGGTGACAATTGTTGTTATGGGTGATTACTAATCCATAGGAACAATACAAACTCAAAACCATGCCAGGACACTATGGAAGTTGAGCCCGGTGCTTCAATCTAGGATCTTAGCACTCTAAGCCTCGAATCTTCTTGCGATATAGTCCGCGATATGGAGGATGTGATGCTTCAGAGACATATATTGCCTTCTCTTCTCCAAAATAACTCCATATTGCTAGCCGATTTTGACAATCTTAGAAAGTTCGAAACTGGCGAAGCCAATGACTTCCAGACGCTATATTTTATGTAGATATCGATCGCTATAAAATTTAGCTCAAACGGAGCTCGTATGTAGATTTGGCAAGCGTTTTACCAAAACAGTGTGTTCGAATGTAACATTAAGGTGACAATTGTTGTTATGGGTGATTACTAATCCATAGGAACAATACAAACTCAAAACCATGCCAGGACACTACGGAACTTGAGCCCGGTGCTTCAATCTAGGATCTTAGCACTCTAAGCCTCGAATCTTCTTGCGATATAGTCCGCGATATGGAGGATGTGATGCTTCAGAGACATGTATTGCCTTTTCTTCTCTAAGATAACCCCATTTTGCTAGCCGATTTTGACAATCTTAGAAAGTTCGAAACTGGCGAAGCTAGTGAAATTCGGAAGCAATATTTTATGTAGATATTGATCATTATAAAATTTAGCTCAAACAGAGCTCGTATGCGGATTTGGCAAGCGTTTTACCGAAACAGTGTGTTCCAATGTGACATTAAGGTGACAATTGTTGTTATGGGTGATTACTAATCCATAGGAACAATACAAACTCAAAACCATGCCAGGACAGTATGGAAGTTGAGCCCGTTGCTTCAATCTAGGATCTTAGCACTCTAAGCCTAGAATCTTCTTGCGATGTAATCCACGACATGGAGGATGGTGACACTTGAGAGACATGTATTGCCTTTTCTTCTCTAAGATAACTCCATTTTTCTAGACGATTTTGATAATCTTAGAAAGTTCAAAACTGGCGAAGCTAATGAAATTCGGATGCAATATTTTATGTAGATATCTATCGCTATAAAATTTAGCTCAAACGGATCTCGTATGCGGATTTGGCAACCGTTTTACCGAAACAGTGTGTTCCAATGTGACATTAAGGTGACAATTGTTGTTATGGGTGATTACTAATCCATAGGAACTATAGAAACTCAAAACCATGCCAGGACACTATGGAAGTTGAGCCCGGTGCTTCAATCTAGGATCTTAGCACTCTAAGCCTCGAATCTTCTTGCGGTATAGTCCGTGATATGGAGGATGTGATGCTTCAGAGACATGTATTGCCTTTTCTTCTCTAAGATAACTCCATTTTGCTAGCCGATTTTGACAATCTTAGAAAGTTTGAAACTGGCGAAGCCAATGACATCCAGAGGCTATATTTTATGTAGATATCGATCGCTATAAAATTTAGCTCAAACGGAGCTCGTATGCGGATTTGGCAACCGTTTTACCAAAACAGTGTGTTCCAATGTGACATTAAGGTGACAATTGTTCTTATGGGTGATTACTAATCCATAGGAACAATACAAACTCAAAACCATGCCAGGACATTATGGAAGTTGACCCCGGTGCTTCAATCTAGGATATTAGCACTCTAAGCCTAGAATCTTCTTGCGATGTAGTCCACGACATGGAGGATGGTGACGCTTCAGAGACATGTATTGCCTTTTCTTCTCTAAGATAACTCCATTTTGCTAGCCGATTTTGAAAATCATAGAAAGTTCAAAACTGTCGAAGCTAGTGAAATTCGGATGCAATATTTTATGTAGATATCTACCGCTATAAAATTTAGCTCAAACGGATCTCGTATGGGGATTTGGCAACCGTTTTACCGAAACAGTGTGTTCCAATGTGACATTAAGGTGACAATTGTTGTTATGGGTGATTACTAATACATAGGAACAGTACAAACTCAAAACCATGCCAGGAAACTATGGAAGTTGAGCCCGGTGCTTCAATCTAGGATCTTAGCACTCTAAGCCTCGAATATTCTTGCGATATAGTCCGCGATATGGAGGATGTGATGCTTCAAAGACATGTATTGCCTTTTCTTCTCTAAGATAACTCCATTTTGCTAGCCGATTTTCACAATCTTAGAAAGTTCGAAACTGGCGAAGCCAATGACATCTAGATGCTATATTTTATGTAGACATCGATCGCTATAAAATTTAGCTCAAACGGAGCTCGTATGCAGATTTGGCAATCATTTTACCAAAACAGTGTGTTCCAATGTGACATTAAGGTGAGAATTGTTGTTATGGGTGATTACTAATACATAGGAACAATACAAACTCAAAACCATGCTAGGTCACTATGGAAGTTGCGCCGGTGCTTCAATCTAGGATATTAGCACTCTAAGCCTAGAATCTTCTTGCGATATAGTCCGCGATATGGAGGATGTGACGCTTCAGAGACCTGTATTGCCTTTTCTTCTCTAAGATAATTCTATTTTTCTAGGAGATTTTGACAATCTTAGAAAGTTCAAAACTTATGAAGCTAGTGAAATTCGGATGCAATATTTTATGTAGATATCTATCGCTATAAAATTTAGCTCAAACGGAGCTCGTATGCAGATTTGGCAATCGTTTTACCAAAATAGTGTGTTCCAATGTGACATTAAGGTGACAATTGTTGTTATGGGTGATTACTAATCCATAGGAACAATACTAACTCAAAACCATGCCAGGACACTATGGAAGTTGAGCCTGGTGGTTCAATCTAGGATCTTAGCACTCTAAGCCTCGAATCTTCTTGCGATATAGTCCGTGATATGGAGGATGTGATGCTTCAGAGACATGTATTGCCTTTTCTTCTCTAAGATAACTCCATTTTGCTAGCCGATTTTCACAATCTTAGAAACTTCGAAACTGGCGAAGCCAATGACATCCAGATGCTATATTTTATGTAGATACCGATCGCTATAAAATTTAGCTTAAACGGAGCTCGTATGCGGTTTGGCAAGCGTTTTACCGAAACAGTGTGTTCCAATGTGACATTAAGGTGACAATTGTTGTTATGGGTGATTACTAATCCATAGGAACAATACAAACTGAAAACCATGCCAGGACACTACGGAACTTGAGCCCGGTGCTTCAATCTAGGATCTTAGCACTCTATGCCTAAAATCTTCTTGTGATATAGTCCGCGATATGGAGGATGTGATGCTTCAGAGACATGTATTGTCTTTTCTTCTCTAAAATAACTCCATTTTCCTAGCCGATTTCGACAATCATAGAATGTTCAAAACTCGAGAAGCCAGTGAAATTCAGATGCAATATTTTATGTAGATATCGACACCTATAAAATTTAGCTCAAACGGAGCTCGTATGCGGATTTGGCAAGCGTGTTACCGAAACAGTGTCTTCCAATGTGACATTAAGGTGACAATTGTTGTGATGGGTGATTACTATTCCATAGGAACAACACAAACTCAAAACCATGCCAGGACACAATGGAAGTTGACCCCGGTGCTTCAATCTAGGATATTAGAACTCTAAGCCTAGAATCTTCTTGCGATATAGTCCGCGATATGGAGGATGGTGACGCTTCAGAGACATGTATTGCCTTTAATTCTCTAAGATAACTCCATTTTGCTAACCGATTTTGACAATCTTAGAAAGTTCAAAACTGGCGAAGCCAGTGAAATTCGGAAGCAATATTTTATGTAGATATTGATCATTATAAAATTTAGCTCAAACTGAGCTCGTATGCGGATTTTGCAAGCGTTTACCCAAACAGTGTGTTCCAATGTGACATTAAGGTGACAATTGTTCTTATGGGTGATTACTAATCCATAGGAACAATACTAACTCAGAAACATGCCAGGACACTATGGAAGTTGACCCCGGTGCTTCAATCTAGGATATTAGCACTCTAAGCCTAGAATCTTCTTGCGATGTAGTCCACGACATGGAGGATGGTGACGCTTCAGAGACATGTATTGACTTCTCTTCTCTAAGATAACTCTATTTTGCTAGACGATTTTGACAACCTTAGAAAGTTCAAAACTGGCGAACCTAGTGAAATTCGGATGCAATATTTTATGTAGATATCTATCGCTATAAAATTTAGCTCAAACGGATCTCGTATGCGGATTTGGCAACCGTTTTACCGAAACAGTGTGTTCTAATGTGACATTAACGTGACAATTGTTGTTATGGGTGATTACTAATACATACGAACAATACAAACTCAAAACCATGCCAGGACACTATGGAAGTTGAGCCCGGTGCATCAATCTAGGATCTTAGCACTCTAAGCCTCGAATCTTCTTGCGATACAGACCGCGATATGGAGGATGTGATGCTTCAGAGACATATATTGCCTTCTCTTCTCCAAAATAACTCTATTTTGCTAGCCGATTTTGACAATCTTAGAAAGTTCGAAACTGGCGAAGCCAATGACTTCCAGACGCTATATTTTATGTAGATATCGATCGCTATAAAATTTAGCTCAAACGGAGCTCGTATGTAGATTTGGCAAGCGTTTTACCAAAACAGTGTGTTCGAATGTAACATTAAGGTGACAATTGTTGTTATGGGTGATTACTAATCCATAGGAACAATACAAACTCAAAACCATGCCAGGACACTACGGAACTTGAGCCCGGTGCTTCAATCTAGGATCTTAGCACTCTAAGCCTCGAATCTTCTTGCGATATAGTCCGCGATATGGAGGATGTGATGCTTCAGAGACATGTATTGCCTTTTCTTCTCTAAGATAACTCCATTTTGCTAGCCGATTTTGACAATCTTAGAAAGTTCGAAACTGGCGAAGCTAGTGAAATTCGGAAGCAATATTTTATGTAGATATTGATCATTATAAAATTTAGCTCAAACAGAGCTCGTATGCGGATTTGGCAAGCGTTTTACCGAAACAGTGTGTTCCAATGTGACATTAAGGTGACAATTGTTGTTATGGGTGATTACTAATCCATAGGAACAATACAAACTCAAAACCATGCCAGGACAGTATGGAAGTTGAGCCCGTTGCTTCAATCTAGGATCTTAGCACTCTAAGCCTAGAATCTTCTTGCGATGTAGTCCACGACATGGAGGATGGTGACACTTGAGAGACATGTATTGCCTTTTCTTCTCTAAGATAACTCCATTTTTCTAGACGATTTTGATAATCTTAGAAAGTTCAAAACTGGCGAAGCTAATGAAATTCGGATGCAATATTTTATGTAGATATCTATCGCTATAAAATTTAGCTCAAACGGATCTCGTATGCGGATTTGGCAACCGTTTTACCGAAACAGTGTGTTCCAATGTGACATTAAGGTGACAATTGTTGTTATGGGTGATTACTAATCCATAGCAACTATACAAACTCAAAACCATGCCAAGACACTATGGAAGTTGAGCCCGGTGCTTCAATCTAGGATCTTAGCACTCTAAGCCTCGAATCTTCTTGCGGTATAGTCCGTGATATGGAGGATGTGATGCTTCAGAGACATGTATTGCCTTTTCTTCTCTAAGATAACTCCATTTTGCTAGACGATTTTGACAATCTTAGAAAGTTTGAAACTGGCGAAGCCAATGACATCCAGAGGCTATATTTTATGTAGATATCGATCGCTATAAAATTTAGCTCAAACGGAGCTCGTATGCGGATTTGGCAACCGTTTTACCAAAACAGTGTGTTCCAATGTGACATTAAGGTGACAATTGTTCTTATGGGTGATTACTAATCCATAGGAACAATACAAACTCAAAACCATGCCAGGACATTATGGAAGTTGACCCCGGTGCTTCAATCTAGGATATTAGCACTCTAAGCCTAGAATCTTCTTGCGATGTAGTCCACGACATGGAGGATGGTGACGCTTCAGAGACATGTATTGCCTTTTCTTCTCTAAGATAACTCCATTTTGCTAGCCGATTTTGAAAATCATAGAAAGTTCAAAACTATCGAAGCTAGTGAAATTCGGATGCAATATTTTATGTAGATATCTACCGCTATAAAATTTAGCTCAAACGGATCTCGTATGGGGATTTGGCAACCGTTTTACCGAAACAGTGTGTTCCAATGTGACATTAAGGTGACAATTGTTGTTATGGGTGATTACTAATACATAGGAACAGTACAAACTCAAAACCATGCCAGGAAACTATGGAAGTTGAGCCCGGTGCTTCAATCTAGGATCTTAGCACTCTAAGCCTCGAATATTCTTGCGATATAGTCCGCGATATGGAGGATGTGATGCTTCAGAGACATGTATTGCCTTTTCTTCTCTAAGATAACTCCATTTTGCTAGCCGATTTTGACAATCCTAGAAAGTTCGAAACTGGCGAAGCCAATGACATCTAGATGCAATATTTTATGTAGATATCGATCGCTATAAACTTTAGCTCAAACGGAGCTAGTATGCGGATTTGGCAAGCGTTTTACCGAAACAGTGTGTTCCAATGTGACATTAAGGTGACAATTGTTGTTATGGGTGATTACTAATCCATAGGAACAATACAAACTCAAAACCATGCCAGGACACTATGGAAGTTGAGCCCCGTGCTTCAATCTAGGATATTAGCACTTTAAGCCTAGAATCTTCTTGCGATGTAGTCCACGACATGGAGGATGGTGACGCTTTAGAGACATGTTTTGCCTTTTCTTCTCTAAGATAACTCCATTTGGCTAGGCGATTTTGACAATCTTAGAAAGTTCAAAACTGTCGAAGCTAGTGAAATTCGGATGCAATATTTTATGTAGATATCTATCGCTATAAAATTTAGCTCAAACGGAGCTCGTATGCAGATTTGGCAATCGTTTTACCAAAATAGTGTGTTCCAATGTGACATTAAGGTGACAATTGTTGTTATGGGTGATTACTAATCCATAGGAACAATACTAACTCAAAACCATGCCAGGACACTATGGAAGTTGAGCCTGGTGGTTCAATCTAGGATCTTAGCACTCTATGCCTCGAATCTTCTTGCGATATAGTCCGTGATATGGAGGATGTGATGCTTCAGAGACATGTATTGCCTTTTCTTCTCTAAGATAACTCCATTTTGCGAGCCGATTTTGACAATCTTAGAAACTTCGAAACTGGCGAAGCCAATGACATCCAGATGCTATATTTTAAGTAGATACCGATCGCTATAAAATTTAGCTTAAACGGAGCTCGTATGCGGTTTGGCAAGCGTTTTACCGAAACAGTGTGTTCCAATGTGACATTAAGGTGACAATTGTTGTTATGGGTGATTACTAATCCATAGGAACAATACAAACTGAAAACCATGCCAGGACACTACGGAACTTGAGCCCGGTGCTTCAATCTAGGATCTTAGCACTCTATGCCTAAAATCTTCTTGTGATATAGTCCGCGATATGGAGGATGTGATGCTTCAGAGACATGTATTGTCTTTTCTTCTCTAAAATAACTCCATTTTCCTAGCCGATTTCGACAATCATAGAATGTTCAAAACTCGAGAAGCCAGTGAAATTCAGATGCAATATTTTATGTAGATATCGACACCTATAAAATTTAGCTCAAACGGAGCTCGTATGCGGATTTGGCAAGCGTGTTACCGAAACAGTGTGTTCCAATGTGACATTAAGGTGACAATTGTTGTGATGGGTGATTACTATTCCATAGGAACAACACAAACTCAAAACCATGCCAGGACACAATGGAAGTTACCCCGGTGCTTCAATCTAGGATATTAGAACTCTAAGCCTAGAATCTTCTTGCGATATAGTCCGCGATATGGAGGATGGTGACGCTTCAGAGACATGTATTGCCTTTAATTCTCTAAGATAACTCCATTTTGCTAACCGATTTTGACAATCTTAGAAAGTTCAAAACTGGCGAAGCCAGTGAAATTCGGAAGCAATATTTTATGTAGATATTGATCATTATAAAATTTAGCTCAAACTGAGCTCGTATGCGGATTTTGCAAGCGTTTACCCAAACAGTGTGTTCCAATGTGACATTAAGGTGACAATTGTTCTTATGGGTGATTACTAATCCATAGGAACAATACTAACTCAGAAACATGCCAGGACATTATGGAAGTTGACCCCGGTGCTTCAATCTAGGATATTAGCACCCTAAGCCTAGAATCTTCTTGCGATGTAGTCCACGACATGGAGGATGGTGACGCTTCAGAGATATGTATTGCCTTCTCTTCTCTAAAATAACTCTATTTTGCTAGACGATTTTGACAACCTTAGAAAGTTCAAAACTGGCGAAGCTAGTGAAATTCGGATGCAATATTTTATGTAGATATCTATCGCTATAAAATTTAGCTCAAACGGATCTCGGATGCGGATTTGGCAACCGTTTTACCGAAACAGTGTGTTCCAATGTGACATTAACGTGACAATTGTTGTTATGGGTGATTGCTAATAAATACGAACAATACAAACTCAAAACCATGCCAGGACACTATGGAAGTTGAGCCCGGTGCTTCAATCTAGGATCTTAGCACTCTAAGCCTCGAATCTTCTTGCGATACAGACCGCGATATGGAGGATGTGACGCTTCAGAGACATGTATTGCCTTTTCTTCTCTAAGATAACTCCATTTTGCTAGCCGATTTTGACAATCTTAGAAAGTTCAAAACTGGCGAAGCCAATGACATCCAGATGCTATATTTTATGTAGATATCGACCCCTATAAAATTTAGCTCAAACGGAGCTCGTATGCGGATTTGGCAAGCGTTCTACCGAAACAGTGTGTTCCAATGTGACATTAAGGTCACAATTGTTGTTATGGGTGATTACTATTCCATAGGAACAACACAAACTCAAAACCATGCCAGGACACTATGGAAGTTGAGCCCGGTGCTTCAATCTAGGATATTAGAACTCTAAGCCTAGAATCTTCTAGCGATATAGTCCGCGATATGGAGGATGGTGATGCTTCAGAGACATGTATTGCCTTTAATTCTCTAAGATAACTCCATTTTGCTAGCCGATTTTGACAATCTTAGAAAGTTCAAAACTGGCGAAGCTAGTGAAATTCGGAAGCAATATTTTATGTAGATATTGATCATGATAAAATTTAGCTCAAACAGAGCTCTTATGAGGATTTGGCAAGCGTTTTACCGAAACAGTGTGTTCCAATGTGACATTAAGGTGACAATTGTTCTTATGGGTGATTACTAATCCATAGGAACAATACAAACTCAAAACCATGCCAGGACACTATGGAAGTTGAGTCCCGTGCTTCAATCTAGGATATTAGAACTCTAAGTCTAGAATCTTCTTGCGATATAGTCCGCGATATGGAGGATGGTGACGCTTCAGAGACATGTATTGCCTTTAATTCTCTAAGATAACTCCATTTTGCTAGCCGATTTGGACAATCTTGGAAAGTTCAAAACTGGCGAAGCCAGTGAAATTCGGAAGCAATATTTTATGTAGATATTGATCATTATAAAATTTAGCTCAAACAGAGCTCGTATGTGGATTTGGAAAGCGTTTTACCGAAACAGTGTGTTCCAATGTGACATTAAGGTGACAATTGTTGTTATGGGTGATTACTAATCCATAGGAACAATACAAACTCAAAACCATGCCAGGACACTATGGGAGCTGAGCCCGGTGCTTCAATCTAGGATCTTAGCACTCTAAGCCTAGAATCTTGTTGCGATATAGTCCGCGATATGGAGGATGTGATGCTTCAGATACATGTATTGCCTTTTCTTATCTAAGATAACTCCATTTTGCTAGCCTATTTTGATAATCTTAGAAAGTTCAAAACAGGCAAAGCTAGTGAAATTCGGATGCAATATTTTATATAGATATCGATCACTATAAAATTTAGCTCAAACGGAGCTCGTATGCGGATTTGGAAACAGTTTTACCAAAACAGTGTGTTCTTTTGTGACATTAAGGTGACAATTGTTGTTATGGCTGATTACTAATCCATAGGAACAATACAAATTCAAAACCATGCCAGGACACTATGGAAGTTGAGCCCGGTAATTCAATCTAGGATCTTAGCACTCTAGGCCTAGAATCTTCTTGTGATATAGTCCGCGATATGGACGATGTGATGCTTCAGATACATGTATTTCCTTTTCTTCTCTAAGATAACTCCATTTTGCTAGCCGATTTTGACAATCTTAGAAAGTTCAAAACTGGCGAAGCTAGTGAAATTCGGATGCAATATTTTATGTAGATATCGATCGCTATAAAATTTAGCTCAAACGGATCTCGTATGCAGATTTGGCAACCGTTTTACCGAAACAATGTGTTCCAATGTGACATTAAGGTGACAGTTGTTGTTATGGGTGATTACTAATCCATAGGAACAATACAAACTCAAAACCATGCCAGGACACTATGGAAGTTGAGCCCGGTGCTTCAATCTAGGATCTTAGCACTCTAAGCCTAGAATCTTCTTGGGATATAGTCCGCGATATGGAGGATGTGATGCTTCAGATACATATATTGCCTTTTCTTCTCTAAGATAACTCCATTTTGCTTGCCGAATTTGACAATCTTAGAAAGTTCAAAACTGGCGAAGCCAGCGAAATTCGGATGCTATATTTTATGTAGATATCGATCGCTATAAAATTAAGCTCAAAACGGAGCTCGGATGCGGATATGGCAACCGTTTTACCAAAACAGTGTGTTCCAATGTGACATTAAGGTGACAATTGTTGGTATGGGTGATTACTAATTCATAGAAACAATACAAACTCAAAACAATGCCAGGATACTATGGAAGTTGAGCCCGGTGCTTCCATCTAGGATATTAGCACTCTAAGCCTAGAATCTTCTTGTGATATAGTCCGCGAGATGGAGGATGTGATGCTTCAGAGACATGTATTGCCTTTTATTCTCTAAGATTACTCCATTTTGCTAGCCGAATTTGACAATCTTAGAAAGTTCAAAACTGGCGAAGCCAGCGAAATTCGGATGCAATATTTTATGTAGATATTGATCGCTATAAAATTAAGCTCAAACGGAGCTCGTATGAAGATTTGGCAACCGATTTACCAAAACAGTGTGTTCCAATGTGACATTAAGGTGACAATTGTTGTTATGGGTGATTACTAATCCATAGGAACAATACAATTTCAAAACAATGCCAGGATACTATGGAAGTTGAGCCCGGTGCTTCCATCTAGGATATTAGCACTCTAAGCCTAGAATCTTCTTGTGATATAGTCCGCGATATGGAGGATGTGATGCTTCAGAGACATGTATTGCCTTTTCTTTTCTAAGATAACTCCATTTTGCTAGCCGATTTTGACAATCTTAGAAAGTTCAAAACTGGCGAAGCCAATGAAATTCAGATGCAATATTTTATGTAGATATCGATCGCTATAAAATTTAGCTCAAAACGAGCTCGTATGCGGATTTGGCAACCGTTTTACCGAAACAGTGTGTTCCAACGTGACATTAAGGTGACAATTCTTGTTATGGGTGATAACTAATCCATAGGAACAATACAAACTCAAAACCATGCCAGGACACTATGGAAGTTGACCCCGGTGCTTCAATCTAGGATCTTAGCACTCTAAGCCTAGAATCTTGTTGCGATATAGTCCGCGATTTGGAGGATCTGATGCTTCAGAGACATGTATTACGTTTTCTTCTCTAAGATAACTCCATTTTGTTAGCCTATTTTGACAATCCTAGAAAGTTCAAAACTCGCGAAGCCAGCGAAATTCGGATGCAATATTTTATGTAGATATCGATCGCTATAAAATTTAGCTCAAACGGAGCTCAAATCCGGATATGGCAACTATTTTACCAAAACAGTGTGTTCCAACGTGACATTAAGGTGACAATTTTTGTTATGGGTGATTACTAATCCATAGGAACAATACAAAATCAAAACCATGCCAGGACACTATGGAATTTTAGCCCGGTGCTTCAATCTAGGATATTAGCACTCTAGGCCTAGAATCTTCTTGCGATATAGTCCGCGATATGGAGGATGTGATGCTTCAGAGACATGTATTGCCTTTTCTTCTCTAAGATAACTCCATTTTGCTAGCCGATTTTGACAATCTTAGAAATTTCAAAACTGGCGAAGGCAATGAAATTCAGATGCAATATTTTACGTAGATATCGATCGCTATAAAACTTAGCTCAAACGGAGCTCGTATGCGGATTTGGCAACCGTTTTACCGAAACAGTGTGTTCCAATGTGACATTAAGCCGACAATAGTTGTTATGGGTGATTACTAATCCATAGGAATAATACAAACTCAAAACCATGCCAGGACGCGAAGGAAGTTGAGCCCGGTGCTTCAATCTAGGATCTTAGCACCCTAAGCCTAGAATCTTCTTGCGATATAGTCCACGATATGGAGGATCTGATGCTTCAGAGACATTGATTGCCTTTTCTTCTCTAAGATAACTCCATTTTGCTAGCTGATTTTGACAATCTTAGAAAGTTCAAAACTGGCGAAGCCAGCGAAATTCGGATGCAATATTTTATGTAGATATCGATCGCTATAAAATTAAGCTCAAACGGAGCTCGTATGCGGATTTGGCAACCGTTTTACCGAAACGGAGCTTGTATGCGGATTTGACAATCTTACCGTTTTACCGATCGCTATACAAAGGGTCCCTACAATATTTTCATATATTTGCAAATGCCTCTGGTATTTTGAAATAATTCAAAACAGGTTTGTATTTGGAATACAAATGAGAAAAGGAGAAAACAGATTTGGAAAAAGGTTTTTCTAAAAAAAATAGACAGAAGAGGCAACCGGGCCGAATCCCATCTCCCTGACCCTCCTATCCGTCGCTCGCGCACAGCTCGCAGCCCCGCAACCGGCACAAACCAGCCCAACCGCGGCCCGTATACCTCTTCGGCCTCAGCTCCCGTGTCGCCGTCGATCCTCCCGGCACCAAGACCCCCGCTCCGTCGCCGACCCGGACCAGGTTAAGACCGCAACGTCGCCTTGGCCCCGTACTTCCAGGCGCTGCCCAGGTGTGCTCCCAGGCGACCCAATCAAGCCCCTCTTCTCCACCACCGATGACCACCTCCGTTGTCCGTGTCGTCGCCATAGCCCTCCTCCGGCCTCTCCGTCGTGTGCTTAATGCTCAGGGTGAGCTGCCAGTTCAAAAGGACCACATGCTCGTCGTCCTCCTCCTCTGTACCGCGCTCGTGTCGCGCGCCGCCGCCCTCTGCCACAGTAGTGCTCACCGTCGGCAATTCCCTCGACCTTATGCTTTAGCGCCGCCAGTTTTGGGTTCCCCGCACCACGCCCGTTCAAACGAGCTAGCCCATGCTTCCTAGATTTCCCCCTAGCGCTACCCATCACCGCTGGCCGACGCATCCTCTGGCGAGCCCACGTGGCGCCGATGTGGCGGTTGACATGGCTCTGGCGCCAAGTGAGGAAAGTTCCTGCCCGCGTGGATGCTGAGGTGGCCTCGGGCCCCTCTGTCAGCCTCTGTGGTTAGGCTATGCCCGAGTAAAAAAATGTCCCCGACCCCTCGATGACGTCAGCAGTATGCAATAAACCTATTTTAAATGGTTTAATAATTTCAGAAAAAAGGATAAATATTGTAAAATCAATATCTTTTAATCAGTAATTCAGAAAAATACAAATAATATATCAAAATGTTCAAAAAATGAGATCTTTACAATTGAATTATAATCATGCATTGTTAAGCAACTTAAATGACAAGTTTAATTAGAGAACTAAATCAACCCCTCACAGGTGTCCCGGGGTTTCCCCTGTCTTAGGGGTTCTACCTTCAGACCCTGTTTAAAATGATCAAGCATGCCCTAGGGTTTCATTTAAGATCTATTTAACTTGTCATATCATCATCCTTGCTTGAGCATTGCAATGATGCCATGTTTTTATTGTTGTTTCCCCTTTCTTTGCGGTGTTTGGTTCTTTCCGATAGAATATGATATAGAGATCAAGATTGAAGACCGAGATCAACACCACCGATGATCGACGAACAATACTTGACCAACTTTAATCAAGTCAAGTACAAGGCTCCCAAAGATCTATATCTGGGTATCAACAAACAAGGTAAGCATAGCCCCACCATTATACAATCCTACGGTTTCAAAAGTATTTCATTCTTGCCATGTTGCATACGATTCTACTGTGGTCTTTTATCGATAGATAGAGTATCTTATTTGTTGCATTACTCCCTTGAGCTTATATTACCTGATCTACTGCTCCTAACATAACTAGGTTTGGCTTGTGTGCACTGCTAGAGCTATTATTCGTGTCTTGCTTAGCCATGCATAGTTGTCAGTTCTGGTTCATCCAGATGATATATTAGATGCAGATAATCTAGTATGACAAAAGAACGAGGTATACTAATGAGGTAAGGTCAGTGGTAAAGGTTAAACATGCTAAGGCTTGTAAGGGAGGCCATAGTGGGAAGTGGTTTTTGTAGTCCTATGCTCGCCACTACTAGGAACCGAGTTCTTGCCTTTGGAACCGAGATGAGCGTACAGCCACACGGGGCCTAGAAAACCTCACGAGGAACTAACTTGCCTAGTAGATTCCATGAGTCACATAGTTCGGGTGTTCCATTCGACATGCATTCTGGATCTTCTCGAAGGCGGTGAAGGAGGTGCATTCATACAGGTAGGTAAGTGTGGCCGAGGTTGCCTGGGGTAGATGGTACCCCTGGTAAACCAACCTCGCCCACATCTCTAGGGACCGACTTCGGGATTTGACCCGTTACGGCGGAACCATCCTTAGGGCATGACTCATGGTCTCGGCGAAAGCAAGGTAAAGGTCGTGGCGAACCACCCTCTGCCGGCCTTCCAAGGAAGAGGGCTAATGATCTTGCATTAAGAGTCGGTTGGTACGTGTGGGTAAAATTGTACATGCCTGCAAGGGTTAAATCTTTTCAAAAAGCCGTGTTCATAGTTATGAATGATTGGTGACCGAATTCTAAGATCATAGAGAACTATAACCTAACCGTAAAACATGGCAACTAATGTTTGTTAAGGATGCTTCCTCATGGGTACGAGGGGGTGATCCTAGTTGTGAGATGAGGATTACTTTGGTGGATATCAAAAGATGATGATCAATTCTTTGGAGATTGTAATGTCCCAATTTTAGCAACCCTGATTAGTTGTCCAGAATGCAAAAATCAGGGGCAACAAAAAAAATTCTTGTTTAATGCTGAAGTGTTTGCTTGTTGTTTGGATATGCTTATGAATATGAATGTGTATTACATGATATACTCCTTACCTTAACACCAGTTGACAAAAGCTACTTCTTAAAATAGTCTTGGCTTAATTTCCATATTCTCAAACGTTCTAGCATTTCAAAACCTGAGCCAAGAAGCCTTTGCAAACCAACTATTTTGGTATCCCCTATTGATCAAACTATGGACAGCTATAGAATAATATCTCCTTACGTTTTCAAGACAGAACCTGCAACTACTCTCCTCTCTAGGTTTCCCAAAACACCTTTATTAAGCTTTTGAATTCGACTTTTGGTAGAAATACCAGGGACTATCACCTTATTCAAATCCAACACTTCAAAATACCCATACTCACCTCAAGGTAGGCTTGATGGTAACCCCAGTAGTAGGTTTGCTTATCTTATAAGATGAGTTGCCTTAATCTGCTGTCTGATGAATTGCCTTGATCTGCTTTTTGACTTGTTTTCTTAGGAAGTAGTATGAGCCACTCTAGGAGCTCATAAGTTGGGTCAATATACTTTAAACTCACCAAACCCTAAGCAAGAATACAATCTGGATCTGATCCCTAGCTACTAAGTAATCATCTAAAACTCCTAACCAGACGCCTTCTAAAGTGATCCCTTCTAGAAGCTTCCAAGTCAATGAAGATCAATATCAAGCATGGATCCCTTATACTCAATATACTCTTCAACCTCATCAACTTGATGATGCTTTGGTACCTTGCAACCCATCAAAAATCATCACCACCCACAATCTAGTCAAAACCCTAAATCTGCCAAATTTGGCTATGTCTGGAATCTGTTCCAACATCACCTTTTTGAATGCCTCCCTCTCTCAACCCTAGTGCACTTTTGAAAATGCATATGAACCATCTTGTAAACCATCCTAAGTACTACAAATGCCCAGTCTTTCGCTTGGTTAGATCATCCTCCAACCCACTTATTCTTCATGGTTTTGCAGGCAAAAAAATAACTATTCCTGCAAATCTAGTCAACATGCCTACTTTGACAGAAGTTCACACCATCATCCAACCTTCTATGGACCAAACCTTTGCATGGTTGTGTTCTACGAATATAGTTCCATCAATATCTACTGCACTTGTTCCAAGTGGATCTTTGTGCTTCTTAAACCCACAAGGTTCTGAAGGCTAGTTGATAATCTGCCTTGGCAGGCTTATTTTATTCAACGTTTGAAATAAATTCTTGGTGAACTCAAGCAAGATCAAGCTCAAATATCAATACCATGTTAATGTACATCACTTGGTCTATCCATCCATCTATCCCATGCCCCAAGGGGAGATATGGGCTCCAAGATCCAACAAGGTTTTGGTGGCATGAAAACAATCTTACCCTAGATCCTTAATCTCTAGTTTTTCACCAAAATCAACTGAGATTCTCACATCCCAAGGTTGCAAATGGTTGTTACACCTTGTATACATCATCTACCTTGATCGTCAAGATTTATCAAACTCTATCCCTATTTATTAGGGCTCCAAATCTAATTAATCTCTTTAATAGACAAAATCTCCAAAAACCCTCTCCAAGGGAAAGTTTCGTTTTTGCCAAAGAACTTCCCCAACTTTTGGCTCAATTGAGATACATGTTTCATACTCTACCTTCCCAACTCAAAAATAAATATTTTTGAGAAGCTTTATTATTTCTTTTTGCCTATTTTCTTAAATGGCAGAAATGGAATAATAATAGTTTTAAATACCTTTAAGCATCCATAAATCTTGGGAAAATTCCCCTAAGTGTGTATTCACATTGGGACCATCTCACATCAAAAACTCCACCTACCCAATTCAAAAATACCAAATAAATTCTTAAAAACCATCTCTACACTATTTGAATAATTGATACAAAGTGCATCTAGAATTCTCTGAAAAATCTCAAATAAATCTCAGAGATGCATCTTAACCTTACCCATCTACCAGTATCCTTATCTCAGTTGGTCAAGATCAAAAATCAAGACATACAACTTGATCCTCCCTTATGGCAGATTTTAACATTTAGCCTTTCTGTATCAAAAACCAAACCAAACCCTCTCTCCAACCTTACCAAGAAAGCTTGTACAACACCCACCCCTCCTCTAGTCATGCTCGACTGTCGCACTACACTGTAGCAAGGCCATACTTTTGTCTTTAGCTCTTGGAGCAAGCAAGTGAGAGAAACACCATATCTTTGCATATCTTGTGGAGTAATCACCACATCAGCTGCAACCCTTCCCCTGTCTCTCTCTCTCTGCTCGAACCCAGGACCCTTCAGCATTCCCTTACCCCACCTATAATCCTCCAAGGCTAGCCCTAGCCCCTCTCAATTTCTTTTTTAGGGACAGAAGGATAGAGAGAGGTCCCATCCTCTCAGTACTAGGCCCTACAGCCACCTCTTCCCCCTATCCTCTCCTTGAGCATAGTCAACCATGGACTACTCCCTCTCAGTTTTAAAGGCCAAGGGCCACCCCACGCCTCCCTTTGCCCCTCATTCCACTCCTCTCGCTTCCACTTACCTCCCTAGAGCTCCTCTCCCTCACCCCTGCTCTGTGCTTCCCAAGAGAAGGAGGAGAAGTAGCCTCGGCCCTTTTCGAAAATCGAGCAAGGCCCCCTCCCTAGCTTCCCCCTCTCTACATGTAAGCTTGCCGAGATCCCCTGGCCATTCTGCATCTAATCGTCTTCTTCCCTTCGCTCAGGACCATCTCTACAGGCGTCATCGTCGACCACCGACGAGTTCCCGTACAGACGCCGTCACGAGAGGTCTCCCCCATCGCCAAAAACCAGGACATGGCGTCCACCGTTCTACTCCCTGCACCAAGCCGTGTCGCCCTCTCGCCTCCTCATCGTCGTTCAAGCCCTCAGGTGAGCTCCCCGCTATTCCCCCAGCGCCGTCTAGGGTTTCTGCCGGCGGCGCTCTGTTCTGCGGAGACGATGGCCAGGCACTGTCGATCTCCTATAGATCCAACGGCTGAGCCGGCCTTGACATCCCTTCGCCCTCGCCTGGTCACCGACAGGCGGGCCCTGCCCCGACATCTTTTGAATCCGCCTCCCGCGCGTGCGCTGCCCAGGTGGGCCGAATTCCCCAGGCGCGGCCCAACTCCCTGGTGGATCAAGCCCGGCTCCCCCCCTATTTTTTTCTTTTTCCTCTGACTCCAGATCCAAAAATGTACCAGTTGGATTAAATCATGTTGAAAATATAAATAAGATCCCAATGCCCAGATCTAACTTCCTGTTAGACACCAGATCTTTTCTTAATCATGCAGAGGTAACACCTGGTCAAAAATAATCTTTATTATTTGTGGGCAATTAATCGGCAACAAGGTGTAGTTTACACTAAATTAATTCCTCAGTGACCTACTCATCTCCAAAATGGATGAAACCAAGTTCCTTTGAAATTATACCCATAGGCCTACCATCTAGCATTTATCTCATGTCAAGGTGAACTATGTTTTAACATTGGTAAAAATAACAAAATCCCTATAGTTCTGAGTTTAGAAAAATCCCTAGGCATATCTAAAACACCTATTAGGCTAATTACAAATCCCAGAGAAGTGGACCATCAATACCTATTCAAAATCCAGGAGATCAAATTTTATTGAGGCTCTGTTTAATTTTGCTGAATTAATCATCTCTGCCTAGGGTATTTCAAGTAGAAAAATTACTACAGAAGTTTTACAAATCCAAATTGGGTGATTCCAATTTCTATAGAAAGGTATTCAAAGTAACTATCAGTTTCCCTTAGAATCATATCAAAATCTTCTGTAGAATTAATCTGGTGAAAATGACAAAACAGCTACAGAATTGACTTTGGGAATTTTCAAAGGGCATTCTGGTAATTAATTTGACATAATTCCAACTCTCAGTGAATCAGTACATCAAACTGTACCTGACCATCCAAGAAAAATAATTTTTGGAGCTCCAGAACTATTATGGTGAATTATCTCCTAAAACTGGAGTTTATTTCACTAGAAAATTCATAAGAAATTAAAGAAAAGTGATAAAATCTTGAAACCACTTTTGTTGGTCTAGTTTTTTCAAAACCTACCTGATGGTATTCTGTTTGCACATTGATACCATACTTACCAGGGCCTTGGTGCCAAACCCCTTCATTAGTGGTTTTGACCATTTCTAAAATAAAGGAAAGCCCACCACTACAAATAGGGTTTTTGCAATGGTTCTAAACCCAACCACTCAAAACCTACTGAATATTATAATTGTATTGTACACTCTCTTGTTGTGTGAATGTCCACTTGTATTGCCTTGTTTTTATTGTGGTCTTGCGTGTTTGCATGTATACTCGATGACGACGATAGTTGCGCTTGTATTGACGCCGAGAAGAAGAGATCTTATTATTATTGGTATTGGTATTCTTGGTTATCTAAAGAAGATATCCAGGGACATATTGCCATATTGTTGATCATCAGGCAAGGCACCTTCTTGCTCATAAGCCTCATCCTATTGTTTTACTTATGCATGTTTTGCTTACTGTTTTATGAAAACTGCATTGTTTCACTATATGATGCTGTATATCTCGTAGTGGTTTGGCTCCTCCAAACCATTACTCAATGGTACTACTAAGTACAACCCTCTCGATGATACCTATGTGTCCCTAGTATGGTAGATGGTGTAACACACCATACCCCTTTGGAGACCCCGATTTAACCGAAGCAAAGCTATAGGATGGGAAGACCCCGGAAAAGTTTTACCAAATGTTTTATGATAAAACCTTGGTGAGGTGGGACCTCCCAAGAGATGTTGAGAAAGAAAAAGTTTTGTTTTACAAAAAGATGAAGGAAATATGGAGGAAAAAGGTTTACAAAAATGCACCCGGTACTTTGCAGTTTTTCTAGAACAATGAACCCATGCAACCACATTACTCTGGAATGGGATAGGGCTGGATTTGATGTTTGTTTATTCTGGTATAAGCTACCTAACAACTACTACAGGGGGTCGCGATCCCTGGAGGCTGGGCCTTCTCCCGTAAATGTTCATGTGGGAGATCGACCTGGAGAAGGAACGAACTGTCTACGGGCAGCCAAGCATTACTATGAGGCCCTCATTGAAAGCGCCCACTATGTAAAGTGTAAAATGCGCTCTGGTTGGTCCTCGGTACCCGACGTCCTGGTTTTGAGGGGAGTAACACTCATAGGGTAGGCACTTATATTGGAGTGGGCATCTGGAGAGTCTTGATCGGTTACTCGACCCACGATCGGTGTAGATCAGGGTAGTGTACCCGGATGATGTGGGGAAAGTGTACAACCTCTGCAGAGTGTAAATCTATTCGAATAGCCATGTCCGCGGTCATAGACGGTTCAGAAGGTTGCTGTAGAGCGGTGCTGGTTTTGTTTTCAAAAAGGATTCCGGAAAAGAAATGGCTTTGAGAATGCTTTGACCATGGGATGGTCGTAAAGGAGAAAGGTTTTGACCATGGGATGGTCGGAAGAGGGAGAAAGGAGTTTGGTCGTGGGACGACCTGAAGACGGGAACAAATGGGTACCCCAATCCTAGTGTTTACAAAACTTTTCAAAAGGTTTCCAAAATGTTTTACAAAATTTTTCAACAAAGATATGTAGATGGTATATCTACAAGAGAAACTATTTGAGAAAAGAACCTCCATTGGAGCCCACCTATTGCCACAGCCATATTGCATATCCTCTTGTTTTATTATTCTATTAAGGTGGTTTGCGAGTACATTCAAAGTACTCACTGGCATTGTCACTGTCTATTAACTTGGTCAGATATCAAGAAGAGGTGAAGTGGACGACTATGCGAGCTAGGACGTTCTCCCAGTCAGTTGCCTGTAGGTTAAGGCATGGCTCGGGCTCTACGCTTAATGAAGTTCCACTGATGTTGATCGATGTAGCCATAATGGAAAATAAGGTATGATAGGTGTTCGTTATGTAATGGATGTTTACTTTGATACTTGTCGGTTATGTGCCACGACTAACTAGGATCGTGGTGTATGCATAACAGGGATTCTCGGAGGATTAATCCAGGGGCCCACAGAGATGTCGCTCTCTTATTCCCTTTTAAAATATTCTGATTAGACGAGCTTCTTCTCCCTCTCGTTTTACAAACAAAGATGGCTTTATTGAAAATAACCCCACCAGCCATAAGTCTTGCGGAGTACACCCTGTACTCACCCTGGCTTTGTAAGTGTTCCCTTGAAGATAAGTTTGGTACGACATCGACACCGACAATTTGCTTGGGGTTCCCAGCCGGCAGCCTGGAATCCATGGGCTGGGACGTCATTGTTAAGCTTCAGGCCTCTTAGGCCATTTGTTTAGTTTGCTATACTTAATAGCATAATTTGCCTTCCGTTGTTTGGTGCTTGAGGTGAGTGACCTCTGCTTGTAATATTTTGGTTCTTCACTCAGCTATGAGCTTGCTGTAATAATTTTTTTGTGTCGCAGGGTTACTGTTGTGTTACCGATTCCTCACTGGATATCCTCGAGCTCTAGGTTAAGCTTATGTCAGGCTAAGGTCTGGGATTTGTTTAACCCTGGTCCTGGGGGTGTCACAGTTTTTGGTATCAGAGCAGTACCGACCGTAGGAACACCTTGCTATTGGTCGATGTTGAGTCTAGTATTTGAGAAAACTATTTAAAAGATGAAAAGTATTTGCAAAAACTCTAGTATGCTTCTTTTGCTCCTCATCTGGTATCGGTCTAACTCTGGGTCATCTTATCTTGTGTTGACTTTGAAAAGTTTTGGCTATCTCTTCTAGTCCTTCAAAGCTTAGGTGCCTTTTTGGGCAGGTCGTTTCTCAGCCAGTTGACCTAGTGTTAAGTTCTCTAGAGTTGTGTGTGTTGTGAATTCCTTGTGTACCCTTTGCTATGTTTTAGCTGAGAGATTCCTTTCCATCATGATCTCTCTACCTTATGGGCCCACAATATTATATTGTAGGATCCATAGTGTTCTGTTCTAGGCTTCGAGGTTTCCTTTTGCCTCTTGTGCCTCCTTTTTATTTGATTGGGTACTTCAAAGATCTTTCTTCTCTTGGAAGTTACCTTGTGATTACTATCTTGTAGTGTACTCTGCGTCACTCAAGTAGTAGTTAATTCTTTCTCGAGTTTTAACCCTTGGACTTGAACCGAAGATCTCGGATTGTGTTGGATTCTGGTGTTGTGAATCTTGTACATGAAGCTGATCTTTAACCCAAGGTCCATTACATTCTCCCCTAATGCTAATGTTTACACATTACCTCAGGATGGCTGGTACTATAATTCTGGCCTTCAAGCTTGTTGATATTTGTCGCAATTGAAATGTGACAATTAAGGACTTCCCCTACCACTAGCTATGGCACATGTTCTTTAATGGAACCAAATAGATCACGATAAGAGTACTCCTCGAGTGTATCACATCTATATCTGTGACTCTACCACACCTCTCCCATCTACGGATTGGTTCTCGGAAGAATGATAAACTATGCATCTACATCTCGGGATTCTATCCTAAGCATGTTCTCTCCCCTTGTTCTTTCCGACCTTTGCCTACTAGTTGGTAGTCAAGTAGTAATGTGCATTGGTGTCTTCCGATGCAAGATACTCTTGTGGTCCATCGATACAAACTAGTTCGGAATGTCAGGAAAAACAAACTCCAGTACCTCGTCATATCTAGGACTGATGTCTACGCACTTCTATTCTTGTAGACAGTTGTTGGGCCTCCAAGTGCAGAGGTTTGTAGAACAGCAGCAAGTTTTCCCTTAAGTGGATCACCCAAGGTTTATCGAACTCAGGGAGGAAGTGGTCAAAGGTATTCCCTCTCAAGCAACCCTGCCATCAAGATACAAGAAGTCTCTTGTGTCCCCAACACACCCAATACACTTGTCAGGTGTATAGGTGCACTAGTTCGGCGAAGAGATAGTGAAATACAAGTGGTATGGATAATTATAAGTTGTAACGGTGATATAAAATAGCTTGATGGCATGGAAAATACTAAAGGTAAACTGAAATAAAGATGCAAGCAAGCAAACATGTAACAGATCTACTTGCAAACGGTGTTTCAATGCTTAGAAACAAGGCCAGGGATGATACTTTCACTAGTGAACACTCTCATATAAATATATTCTCTTTATGATACTACTCTTAACTACTCTCTGGTTGGACACTCTAATCGATGGTAGGGCTATAACAACACTCCTCAAAGTAAGCCTTTCCCATCTAGAAAACCCCACACTGTCACCTTGAGTACTAGATGAGTCCAACAAACACCACAATTTCATAGAAACATCCAACTCCAAATATAACTCATAACAAGTATTTGTAATCTCTAGCCTAAGTGCAACCATGGTGAGCACGCTGTCACTTTCACACACATGGGGAGAGCAGAGATCTATTAAAGCACTTGAGTAGCAAGGTAGATCTACATGATTACAAAGCTCACGATCACAATATGATCATGCGTAGAGAGAGAGATAAACACATAGCTACCAATAGAACCCTTAGCCTCGAGAGAGAACTACTCCCTCCTCATCATGGGAATCAGCAATCGTGATGGAGATGGTGGTGGAGATCGATGGAGATGGCTCCGGGGGCACTTCCCCGTCCTAGCAGGATGCCGGAATAGAGACTTTCTGTCCCCCGAATCTCCCCTTCGGGGGCGGCGGCAATGTGGAACTTTTCGTGGCTGGAGGCTTGATGATTTAGGGTTTTCGCATCGGGAGACTTCTTATAGGCAAAGAGGCAAGGTCGGTGGGCGGCCAGGGGGCCCACACCACCTGGTGGCGCGGCCAGGGCTAGCCCGCGCCACCATATGGTGTGGCCAGGCCCTGGCCCTCCTCCGTCTTTGCTTCGGGCTTCGTGAGTCTTCCGGTAAAATAGGAACTTTGGCTTTTGTCCCGTCCAATTCCGAGAATATTGATTTTCTAACTTTCCTAGAACCAAAAACAGCAGAAAACAGGCAACTGGCACTGTGGCTCTTGTTAATAGATTACTCCAAGAAATCATATGAAAAGTACTCCAAAGTGTGGACAAAACATAAGAAAGTAGATAAAACCAAGCATGGAACATCAAAAATTATAGATACATTTGCAATGTATCAATATCCCCAAGCTTAACTCCTGCTCGTCCTCGAGTAGGTAAGTGATAAAAACAAAGAATAATTTTTGAGGTGACATGCACCATCAAAGACTTGATCAAAGTATTTGTAAAACATTCAAAGCTAGGATCATAGTACTTCAACATAGCATGAAACACAAGGTTCTAGAAATAAGACAAAGAAACATGAAAAGGCACAAACAAAAGATTCATGAATAACAATGATTTGCAAGACGTTTGTTTGTTTCACATAAAGAAAACATAGCATAGTGGTATTCAGCTTGTCCCTCATAGAGTAGCAAATATAGATGCATAGGACACCTTCAAAGTTCATAAGAGTGACTAGATACAAGTAGTTTAAAACAAGCAATATCAAAGCTATGCATCAATCAACAAGTCTTGGGACAATGCACATAGAACTAAGAATGACCACTATGCTCTCAAAGTAGGTGCATAAAGGTAGAAGGTGGGGACTCAATATAATGGTGGAAGAAAGGCCTTCATAGAAGGAAGTAGGGATTCAAGTCTCATAAAGAGCTTCCAAAAATTATGGTACTTATTAGCTTTCAGCTCTCATTGCCCCTATCATAAGCATCTTGAAGGTGATTAAGGTTAAAGTGACACAACTAAGAGGATATGCTTGACAAGTTATAAACCGAAATCTCATGCCCCTTACTTACGAAGACCGATCCTCATGCTACTCAACTTCAGTCACGAGTAAGCTCTCGTCATTGTAAGTACATGTCTATCATTAAGAACCGCCAATGAGGTACCCCTTGCACATGATACAGGAGCTTTCCCATAATCAAAATGACAAGGCAAGCAGACAATGAGCATCTCAGCGTTCTTTTTATTTGCTATTTCCATAGGTTTTTATTGATGATGCTTCATAGAGTGCTCATTATGGTGATGCTGCGAGTTTCCACCATGATTAGGCATGGCTTAGGCTAGCGGCCCAGGCATTTCTCTAACACACATACAAACTCCATGATCTTACAAGTTCCACTTTTATTTCACACCGCCGGGATCCATAAGCAAAAGAACATGATATCAACGCAGTACAAAGTACAAGTGCAATGTTGAAAGCGTTCCCCATGAAACATTTCAACTTATAAAGCGCAAGCATATAAGCAACAAAGAAGGACCCAATGGTTCAAGTTTATTAAGGGCAAGAAAAGTAAAGTGTGCCATCAAATTCGTTTTTTTTCCATACAACCCCGATCACATAAGGGTCGGGTTCCACTATCAACCGATAACGGAACAAACAACACACACCATCATCCACCAACAGAGGTTCATGCTCCTGGAAGCCAAGCTCTGTCAAAACACCGGAGCCGTTCTTCTAGTACTAGTTAACCCAAAACAAGAGAAAGAAGAAAGAGAGAGAGACGCAAGATCACCGCCAACATACTTAGGCTAGTGTTTTTAAACTACGCCAAACAAGCACCGCGGATCAACGGGACAAAGTGCGTGCAAAAATAAAACTTCGAACTGACACCACAAGCTTTTTCTATTTTGTCGATGGCCAAAAGGACTCGCCTTTTTTTCCTCAATCTTCTTCCTGTTCCTCCGTAGGCGACCTGGGGCGTTTGCGGCTAATTGGTGGTAGTCCCAGCAGAGGTACCCTTGCCCTGTCCATGCCTTCAGTCTCAGCCAGTGCATGCCTCTGCAAAGTCTCAGCTCCTTCACGCAGCAACTCCCCTTCTTAGCTTCATGCAGACCTGCCCAATGTTTCAAAAAAACACAAGCATACATCACTAGATCCACCGGAGACTTGATTAGTTTGTTTTCAAAACAAGCTCTGTTTCTAAGCTTCCATATAGCCCAACAGATAGCAGCAATGTCTGTTATCTGAAAATTGCGACTCACGGTCAAAAACCTGACTATCCACCGAAAATACTGAGAAAAGGATCCAGGTCTGGTATCAGCACCCACAGATTTTGCAACCACACTCCAAACATACTTGGCCGCAGGACAGTAGAAGAACAGATGTCCAATAGATTCTTCCTGGTCACAAAATCTGCAAGTTGTGTCACCCTCCCACTTCCTTTTTTTTCATATTATCTTTGGAAGGGATTGCATTGTGCCAGATAAGCCATAGCCAAATTTTAATCTTCAAAGGAATTTTTGTCTTCCACAGGTGCTTAAAACTCCTATCCACACCACCATTTGCCAGATGATTATACATTGATTTAACCGTAAACACCCCTGATTTTTTCCACAACCATCTTGGTTTATCTTCCTCACCCATCATTTGAAAACCAATTACCATCTCCTGCATACATCTATACTGCACCTGTCTATCTCTGTCCAACCATCTCCTAAAAGAACAATGCCAGTTTCTGTCAGCCATCTCAGAAACAGTCACATTTTGCTGCCTACATATGTCAAACAACTCAGGAAATTGCTTTTTCAGAGGTATATCTAGGCACCATGCATCTCCCTAGAAATTTGTTCTCAACCCATTCCCCACCACCATTCTTCTCCCAGACATGTAAATTTCTTTGACTTTCAGAAGATCAGCCCAGCAAGCAGAATCCTTTTGTTTATGCTTGCTGGAAAAGATTCCTCCACTACCAAGGTATTTCTTCCTCACAAACATTTGCCATGGACCATGTTCATATTCTAACGTCCACCACCACTTGCACAACAAACTGATATTGAAAATTCTGATGTTCTTTATCCCCAGGCCCCCTTTTTTCTTAGGTCTGCACACATTTTTCCACTTAACAACCTGGTATTTCTTTTTTCCTGCTTTACCATACCAGAAGAAAGATCTGGTATGCTTTTCCACTTCCTCCACATTTTCCTTATGTAAAAGGATCATTGACATGGGATAAACAGCCACACTGGAAATGCAGGAAGTGATTTTGATATACCTACCCCCATAGAAAGTGTACCTCCCATCCATCCATCCATCTTTTTACCCAGTTTCTCCCCTATGAATCTCAAATCAGACACAGAGCATTTCCTGCTACCCATAGGAAGTCCCAGATATTTGATGGGCCATTCCCCTGTCTCACAATTAAACAAAGTAGCATACATCTCCTGCTTTGTATCATCTTCCAGAACCATCATCACCTCACTTTTCTCAAAATTGATTTTGAGACCAGACATTGCTTCAAACAAGTACAACAATAGTTTCAAATTCCTAGCACCCTCCACATCATCCTTGATGAATAAAATGGTACCATCAGCATATTGCAGAATGGCTATACCTTTTACAAAAAGATTATCAGCAAGCCTAGTGAACAAATTTCTTGCCTATGCATTCAGTACCATCTTGGCCAAACAATCCCCTGCCATATTGAACAGGAAGGGAGAAAACGGATCACCCTGTCTCACCCCTTTATAACTCCCACAATAAGGACCAGTTTCATCATTGATTTTTACACTGAGAGTCCCCTGAGTAACAACACTTTTCAACCAAATCAGCCAATCATCATCAAAACCTTTCTGCTTACTACAATGAAACAAAAAATTCCAGTTAACCTTATCATATCCCTTTTCAAAATCCAACTTTAGAACCACCCCTTGTTGCTTCTGAAAGGTAGCTTCTTTTTTCATGTAACAAGGTGACCCCATCTGCTATATATCTCCCCTTAATAAAAGCTGTCTGACAAGTTTCAATCAACTTCTGCATTACAGGTTCCACTATGACTGTCAGAGATTTTGTAAAGATTTTGAAAATAACCTGTAACAAGCAAATAGGGTTGAACTTCTGTATAATGTTAGCCTCCTCACTCTTAGGCACCCAAGTGATGATCCTATAATTGATTCTTGCTAGATCAATTTTATGAGAATGAAAATCAGCAAAAACCTCCATAATATCATGCTTGATAATTTGGCAGTAGAATTGATAGAATTCTACAGGCAAACCATCAGGGCCAGCAGCCTTATTTTTCTCCATCTGCTCAATTACAACTTTAATCTCCTCCTCTGAAAAAGCTCTCCCCATATTCTCTCTGTCTGCTTCATTAAGCTTTTCCTCAGCAGTCCAGTTATCATCTGCCAGCCTAATAGCAAAACCATTAGCAGGACCAAACAACTTCTTATAATAATCAGTGGCATGTTTCAAGAGATCATAGGTCCCCTGAATCTGCCTTTCCCCATCCTGCATAGAGAAGATCATTTTTTCCTTCTGACTCCATTTGCCACTCTGTGAAAATATTCCGTATTACTATCCCCTTTCAAGAGCCAGTTATCTCTTGACCTTTGTTGCCAATATTGCTCTTCCTTCTCATAAGCTTCTAAGAGTTCTTTCTGAATCTGAGCTTTCCTTATCTGTTGCTCTTTATTAAGTAGAATGAGTTCCTCAATGTCTTCTAACTCATTCAGCTCTTCATCCAGCTGCTTCCTATGTTGTTTCTCCTGACCTCTAATATGTACCCGCCCACCCTTTCAGATCATTCCTGACAGCCTTTCCAAACTATTTGTGCCTCTGACAGGTTTATTCCACACTTTTTTTACCCTATTCATAAACTCAGCATTCCCCAACCAACTTTTCTCAAATCTAAACTCTTTGTTTCCACTTGCTTGTCCTTCCATCGTATCTAGCAGCAAAGGACTATGATCAGAGATCTCCCTAGACAACTTATGAACTGTTGACGAAGGAAACATGCTTTCCTACTTTTGACAAACAAGAATCCTGTCTAACTTCTCCAAAGTAGGAACTGCTTGGTTGTTGGTCCAGGTGAACTGTCCACCTGACATTTTCAGTTCCCTCATACCATAAGTATTTATCATAGAATTAAACATCTGACTCCATGTACTTAGGAAATGGGTTTTGTTTTTATCAGAGATAAATCTCATGATGTTAAAGTCCCCTCCAACTAACAAGGGAATACTCTGATCCCTGCAGACATCAGCCAATTCAATCAAAAAATCCTCCTTATGCTCATTCTGTGTAGCCCCATACAGCACCACCAAATGCCAATGAGTTTGTTTATCCAGGTCAAAAACTTTCATCTTAACATGGAACTTACCCACTGAAAAATCACATTTGTCAAACCTAGAGGAATGTAGGCCCCCAGGATACCACCAGATTTCCCCACAAAAGGTAGCCAACTCCAGCAAAATTGATTCATAGGATCAATTTTCCTAAAAAAACCATCAGAGTGATCTTTCTTCATTGTCTCCTGTAAACCCACAAAATCCAGCCTCTCTCTCTGCATCAAATTGTTCAGATAGGAACTCATACCTTTCTTGCCCACCCCCCTGCAATTTATAATGGCACCTATCATGATAATTTTTTCCTCTCCCTTGTTCCAGTTACAACACCACACATAGGGTGATAGTTGTTAACCTTCACAACAGCTACCTTTAACTTACCTTGCCCATTCTTCAAATTTCCACCTGACTTTCTCTTTTTTTATTCTTCCTAGAAATCACAGGAGTAAACTCAACATCCTCTTCAACATCTCTCTACTCCAGATATTCTACCTGTCCCACCTGATCAACAGCCTCATCATCCTTCCCTTTTTCCTTCTCACCTAGTTTATGTCTAGCTATCTCTAAATCTTTAAGAGAATTAATAAACTCAAAACTCAAAGAAGATTGTTCTAGCCCCATTTCTAAAGCTCTATTAAAAATATCATCATCATCCAACACAGCAAAGGAATTAACCAAGGACAAGTTAGTACCTGACAGATCTCTCTGTGTAGCTGGAGACATAGAACTTTCATTCATATTCAAAACCCCACCTTGAGTAGCCAGCCTTTCACTCCTTCTTACCAAATGGTCCTCCACATTTGTTTCATTTTTTTCAATAACATTTCCCTTAGACTCCTGCTGAGAACTCTGACTTTCCTGAGTCAAGTTTTTAGGTTGTGAAGCCCCCATTTGTAACTCCACCTGCTCTTGCACCTGCTCCACCTCTGCCCCAGCATTCAGCACCTGAATAGTAGGAGGATTGTTTTCCACATCAGCACCACTTTTAGTAGAAGAACTATCCTGCTCACCAGATCCATCAGTACTGCTATCATCCTCTCCCCCAGCACCACCATGTTCTTCCTCAATTTGTTCCAGCAAATGGCCATACATTTTCTTGTGCTCATAGTACTTATCACTGCTTTTGTTTGGAACAGATCCTGGAAGGACTGACCTCCACCAATAGGGTCATCAGGGTTAACTACTGCCCCTATTTCCTTAGGAGCCAAAGCTTGAGCAACTTCCAGGTGTACTTCTCCCATCCCCTGGTCCTGAACCGGATCAATCACAGCTCTATGTCGCATATTGCTACCAGCTCCCCCTTCCACCTGTTGATTCTGTTCAACAACATTTGCCCCAGTATTTTCAGTAATCACAATACCCCTTGCAGGGTTACCACTTGGCCAAACCTGAGCCACCCTAGCACCAAAAGACATGTCCCCTGTATCAGTAGATTCCCTATCCTCTTCCCTAGGACCCTTCCCCTTCTCCCAATCAACACACTGTGGGAGGTCCATGTTGGTCTGCCCCCCTCTTCAGGTGCACCAGTTGCAGCACCATTTGTCTCCAAGCTAGATTCAACCCTATCAACATTAGCCACTATGAGCACAGGTCTGCTACTTTCTCCAGGAGCATCAGCAACAGGTTGAGCATCTCCCCCACCTACATTAACAGAGGTAGGTATAGCTGGCACTTCTCCAGGAGCAAAAATCTCCCTGGTATATTTAAATTTATATAAGCCATCAAGTTCGTGAGAGCTTTAATCACTAGTTTTCTCATAACAAGTTTAATTTGGAAGGTAAACAAAAGCATGAATATACTTGGAATAGCATAAGCTAGTAGGTAGGTATGGTGGACTCTTTGGAATAACTTGGTTTAGGGAGTTAGATGCATGAGTGGAACTCATACTTGGTTGTGGAGGCTAGCAAAAGACTGGGAGCGACAAACTAAGAGAGCAATAATGGCCATAATCATGCAGAGCGACAAAACATCATTGATCAAAGCATAAAGTGATACTACAAGTTGAAAAATAAAGGATCATAAAGGCTATGGTGATTTGAGATAGTCATAACATGGTGTGAGCATGTGCCAAGTCAACCCAAATAAAGCATCAAAGGAAATACCACTAAACTATGCTTTAATATGCTAAAACAACGCATGATTCATCCAAGGCACATTAAGAAATCTCAATTGTTTATAACAAGTCATGCTACAACAAAGAATACTAAGGATAAAGCCAAAACAATATCAAGCATGGCATGACAGAGCATAGGCCACAGTCAAAAATAAGCTCTTTTTACCACAAAAGCATGAACTTTCCTACTCTTTTCCAAACCAAAACCAAACTATTTGAAAACCAATGTATGAAAGAGGGGGTACAACCAATTTATTAAGAAAACTAAGAAAACCAAGAAAACGAAAAACAAAACGAAAAAGGAAAAAGAAGACGCTCCAAGAACAACACAACTATGCATGAAACAATAAAAATGAAGCGTTTGGAAGAAACCTGGGATTTTTATTGATGAAGAAGGGGATGCCTTGGGCATCCCCAAGCTTTGACGCTTGTACTTCTTGTATATTTCCTGGGGTGACACGGGTGACATCCCCAAGCTTGAGTTTTAGTCCATCCTTCATCTCATTACTCATTCCTTCCATACACCTGAAAATTTTCCTTCATACAAAACTTGACACAATCTTTATTAGCAACATTAGTGCACTCAAGATAAAAGGTCTTAAGGTTCAGTTGTAACACCAAATAAACTTCCATTAGAACACTAGCTACTATAGCACTTCCCTCAAAAATCTCAATTCCCCGAAAGAACTCAAAAAGGAACCAACAAGAAGCAAATGCAAAAAATGGCAGAAATCTGTCAAAACAGACCAGCAGGTAAAGACGATTTTTTTCAAAGACCTTATGTTTCTCAAATAAAAAAGTGTTGAACTAACGAAAGTTAGATAACAACCTGGGGCAGAAGCAAAAAAATTCACACCTCAAAAAGACGTTCAGAGATTTTACACGAATTTTTATGGTGAAGCACAGAAATCTGTTTCGGGATAGCAACTTCCCCAATCATTTCTTCTCTCTCATTAGAGGTTACTCTTGGCACAAAAAGCAAATAAAAATGATAAGGAGTGGTTATTACTGAAGTAATAACTTCCAAGACTCATCTAAAACTTTTGGGTTATCTCCCAATAAGTACTTTTCTTTAATGCCTTTAAGTGAGGCATGATAGTTTGAGAAGATGCTCACATAAGAAATATGAATTAAAGTAAAAGAGAGCATCAAGAAGCAAATTCAAAACACATTTAAGTCTAACCCACTTCCTATGCATAGGAATCTTGTAAATAAACAAGTCATGAAAGTACAAAGCAACAAGCATAGGAAAGCAAAACAAGTGCAACTTCAAAATTTTCAACATAAAGAGGGGAAACTTAATATTATTGAGATGCATAGAACCATGTTTCCCTCTCTCATAATAACTTTCAGTAGCATCATGAATAAAATTAACAATATAACTATCACATAAAACATTATTATCATGAGCCACATGCATAAAAGAATTAATACTCTCCACATAAGCATAGTCATTCTTATTAATTGTAGTGGGAGTAAATTCAACAAAATAGCTATCATTATTATTCTCATCACCATAATCATCAAATATAGGAGGCATATTTTAATCATAATTAATTTCCTTATCGATAGTAGGTGGACTGAAAATATCATATTCATCATTGTAATCATCATATATTGGAGGCATAGTATCATTAAAGTAAATTTTCTCCTCTGTGCTTGGGGGACTAAAAAGATCATTTTCGTAAAAACTAGCTTCCCCAAGCTTAGACTTTTCCATAGCATTAGCAATAATGGTGTCCAAAGAATTCATATTAACAACATTGCTATTAGAATGCAAATAAAGTTCTATTCATTTTTTAATTTTCTCTTCAAACAGTTCATGTCCTAACTCAAGATAAATACTATAAAGCTCTCTAATTTTGTTGTTGTTTTCCATTAAGCCTAATTAGTGAAAACAAGAAATAAAAAGATATAATTGCCGAATCTAAAGTAAATAACTTCAAGCACTCACACCAGAAAATAGGCGTTTGCCGTGGAAGGTTCTTCTTCTTTAATCCTCCGGTGTGAATACCTTTTACCTTACCTCCCCGGCAACGGCGCCAGAAAATAGCTTGATGTCTACGCATTTCTATTCTTGTAGACAGTTGTTGGGCCTCCAAGTGCAGAGGTTTGTAGAACAGCAACAAGTTTTCCCTTAAGTGGATCACCCAAGGTTTATCGAACTCAGGGAGGAAGTGGTCAAAGGTATTCCCTCTCAAGCAACCCTGCAATCAAGATACAAGAAGTCTCTTGTGTCCCCAACACACCCAATACACTTGTCAGGTGTATAGGTGCACTAGTTTGGCGAAGAGATAGTTAAATACAAGTGGTATGGATAATTATAAGTGGTAACGGTGATATAAAATAGCTTGATGGTGTGGAAAAGACTAAAGGTAAACTGAAATAAAGATGCAAGCAAACATGTAATAGATCTAATTGCAAACGTTGTTTCAATGCTTAGAAACAATGCCTCCGGATCATACTTTCACTAGTGAACACTCTCATATAAATATATTCTCTTTATGATACTACTTTTAACTACTCTCCGGTTGGACACTCTAATCGATGGTAGGGCTATAACAGCACACCTCAAAGTAAGCCTTTCCCATATAGAAAACCCCACACTGTCACCTTGAGTACTAGATGAGTCCAACAAACACCACAATTTCATAGAAACATCCAACTCCAAATATAACTCATAACAAGTATTTGTAATCTCTAGCCTAAGTGCCACCATGGTGAGCACGCTGTCACTTTCACACACATGGGGAGAGCAGAGATCTATTAAAGCACTTTAGTATCAAGGTAGATCTACTTGATTACAAAGCTCATGATCACAATATGATCATGCATACAGAGAGAGAGATGAACACATAGCTACCAGTAGAACCCTTAGCCTTGAGAGAGAACTACTCCCTCCTAATCATGGGAATCCGCAATGGTGAGGGAGATGGCGGTGGACATCGATGGAGATGGCTCCAGGGGCACTTTCTGTCCCCCGAATCTCCCCTTCGGTGGCGGCGGCGCTGTGGAACATTTTGTGGCTGGAGGCTTGATGATTTAGGGTTTTCGCATCGGGAGGCTTCTTATAGGCGAAGAGGCAAGGTCGGTGGGCGGCCAGGGGGCCCACACCACCTGGTGGCGCGGCCAGGGCTAGCCCGCGCCACCATATGGTGTGGCCAGGCCCTAGCCCTCCTCCGTCTCTGCTTCGGGCTCCGTGAGTCTTCCGGTAAAATAGGAACTTTAGCTTTTGTCCCATCCAATTCCGAGAATATTGATCTTCTGACTTTCCTGGAACCAAAAACAGTAGAAAATAGGCAACTGGCACTATGGCTCTTATTAATAGGTTAGTCCAAGAAATCATATGAAATGTACTCCAAAGCGTGGACAAAACATAAGAAAGTACATAAAACCAAGCATGGAACATCAAAAATTGTAGATACATTTGCGATGTATCAGGACCAGGTCAAAGTGTTGTAATCCGCAGATGAAGAGGCATTGATTAGTTTCTGTCTATTCTACCTTAGAGTATCACACTCTTTTACACTAAGAGGTTGTGATGAGTTTCATGACCTTCTTAATGAAGTGATGCTCTTTACATATTATTACCTACCCTTCCTCCGAGCGTTCGTGCTCGGCAATGATGCATGTGCGTACTAATGCGGTCATCTGAGATTCTTAGCAATTCTTATTGCTTTGAACTCCAAGGACATTTGTGTCATATTTAGCGTGATTGGTTAATCCTATCACTAAGCAAAGGATGATTGTGCTACCAAGTCTATTATATTGGTACACCCTCTTCGGTCAAAGAGTTAGGCTTGTGCCTAAGCTTTGAGACTATGTCTTCTTGCCTCACCAAGAAAATTTCCTCTCGAACTATGTGACATATTGGTGGTCTATGATATTCTAGACGTCCTATAGAAGTATCCCCATGTTGCCACAATGTAGATATCGATCGCTATAAAATTTAGCTCAGACGGAGCTCGTATGCGGATTTGGCAACTGTTTTACAGAAACAGTGTGTTCCAATGTTACATTAAGGTGACAATTGTTGTTATGGGTGATTACTAATCCATAGGAACAATACAAAGTAAAAACCATGCCAGGACACTATGGAAGTTGAGCCCGATGCTTCAATCTAGGATATTAGCACTCTAAGCCTAGAATCTTCTTGCGATATAGTCCGCGATATATGGAGGATGTGATGCTTCAGAGACATGTATTGCCTTATCTTCTCTAAGATAACTCCATTTTGCTAGCCAATTTTGACAATCTTAGAAAGTTCAAAACTAGCGAAGCCAATGAAATTCAGATGCAATATTTTGGTAGATATCAATCGCTATAAAACTTAGCTCAAACAGAGCTCGTATGTGGATTTGGCAACCGTTTTACCGAAATAGTGTGTTCTAATGTGACATTAAGGTGACAATTGTTGTTATGGGTGATTACTAATCCATAGGAGCAATACAAACTCAAAACCATGCTAGGACACTATGGAAGTTGAGCCCGGTGCTTCAATCTAGGATAATAGCTCTAAGCCTAGAATCTTCTTGCGATATAGTCCGCGATATGGAGGATGTGACGCTTCAGAGTCATGTATTGCCTTTTCTTCTCTAAGATAACTCCATTTTGCTAGCCGATTTCGACAATCATAGAAAGTTCAAAACTCGCGAAGCCAGTGAAATTCGAATGCAATATTTTATGTAGATATCGATCGCTATAAAATTTAGGTCAAACGGAGCTCGTATGCGGATTTGGCAACCATTTTACCGAAATAGTGTTTTCCAATGTGACATTAAGGTGACAATTGTTGTTATGGGTGATTACTAATCAATAGGAACAATACAAACTCAAAACAATGCAAGGACACTATGGAAGTTGAGCCCGGTGCTTCAATCTTCGATATTAACACTCTAAGCCTAGAATCTTCTTGCGATATATACCGCGATATGGAGAATGTGACGCTTTAGAGAGATGTATTGCCTTTTCTTCTCTAAGATAACTCCATTTTGCTAGCCGATTTTGACAATCTTAGAAAGTTCAAAACTGGCGAAGCCAGTGAAATTCGGATGCAATATTTTATGTAGATATCGATCGCTATAAAATTAAGCTCAGACGGGGCCCTTATGGGGATTTGGCAAGCGTTTTACCAAAACAGTGTGTTCCAATGTGACATTAAGGTGACAATTGTTGTTATGGGTGATTACTAATCCATAGGAACAATATGTAACACCCCAGTTTTAGATAATCTTATTTAGGGTTTGTTTTGTGCATTCATGAGCATCATCTTTTAATTGCATGCAAAAGAAAGAAAGTAAAACCCTAAGAACCCTAGTTTCCTCTCTCTCTCTTTGAAATCAATTCAAAGAGGTTTTGAATTTAGAAAAGAGCAAAATTATTGGAACCCAAATTGTTACAAAGGGTATCTACAATATTTTCATATATTTGCAAAAGCCTCTGGTATTTTGAAATAATTCAAAACAGGTTTGTATTTGAAATACACAAGAGAAAAGGAGAAAACAGTTTTGGAAAAAGGTTTTTCTAAAAAAATAGACAGCAGAGGCAACCAGGCCGAAGGCCATCTCCCTGTCCCTCCTATCCATCGCTCGCGCGCAGCTCATAGCCCCACAACCAGCCCAACGGCGCCCCGTATACCTCTTCGACCTCAGCTCCTGCGTCGTCTTCGACGACGACTGGAAGCTGCTGCGTGTCCGCCGCGCTGCCGTTGATCCTCCCAGTGCCAAGATCCCTGATCCGTCGCCGACCCGGACCAGGATAAGAACGCAACGTCGCCTCGGACCTGTACTTATATTCCCCCTCGCGCGTGCCTATCTTCCTCTCTCTCTAGAAAGCTTCCGTAACCCTAGCCTGGACCTCGTCGGCGCCCCGCCGTCTTGGGCCACCTCTCGCCCAAACCAGCACACCACTAGAACCACCGAGGTCTTCTCCTTCTTTCGGCCCTACTCGCGTGAGCCGGTGTGGTCCCAGACGACCCAATCAAGCCCGTCTTCTCTGCCACCGACGACCACCTCCATTGTCGGCGTCGTCGCCATAGCCCTCCTCCGGCCTCTCCATCGCGTGCTTCATGCTCAGTGTGAGCTTCTAGTTCAAAAGGACCACATGCTCGTCCTCCTCCTACTCTGTACCGCCGCCCTCCGCCGTAGTAATACTCACCTCCGGCGATTCCCTCGACCTTATGCTTTAGCGCCGCTAGTTTTAGGTTCCCCGCATAGCGCCCGTTCGAACGAGCTAGCCCGTGCTTCCCAGATCGCCCCCTAGCGCAACCTACCACCGTCGGCCGACGCATCCTCCGGCTAGCCCACGTGGCACTGATGTGGCGGTTGACCTGGCCCTAGCCCCAGCAGTCAGCCTCTAGGGCTAGACATAGCCCCAGTGAGGAAAGTCCCTACCCGCGTGGATGCTGAGGTGGCCTCGGGCTCCTCTATCAGCCTCTATGGGTAGGCTATGCCTGAGTAGAAAAATGTCCCCCACCTCTCGATGACGTCAGCAGTATGAAATAAACCTATTTTAAATAGTTTAATAATTTTAGAAAAAGGATAAATATTGTAAAATCAATTTCTTTTAATCTGTAATTCAGAAAAAGACAAATAATACATCAACATGTTCGGACAAATGAGATCTTTACAATAGACTTATAATCATGCATTGTTAAGCAACTTAAATGACAAGTCTAATTAGAGAACTAAATCAACCCCTCACTGGTGTCCCGGGGTTTCCCATGTCTTAGGGGTTGTACCTTCGGACCCTGTTTAAAATGATCAAGCATGCCCTAGGGTTTCATTTAAGATCTATTTAACTTGTCATATCATCATCGTTGCTTGAGAATTGCAACAATGCCATGTGTTGATTGTTGTTTCCCTATTCTTTTTGGCGTTTGGTTCTTTCCGATAGAATATGATATAGATATCAAGATTGAAGACCGAGATCAACACCACCGACGATCGATGAACAATACTTGACCAATTGTAATCAAGTCAAGTACAAGGCTACCAAAGATCTACGTGTGGGTATCAAGAAACAAGGCAAGCATAGCCCCACCATTATACAATCCTATGGTTTCGAATGTATTTCATTCTTGCCATGTTGCATACGATTCTACTGTGATCTTTTATCGATAGATAGAGTATCCTATCTGTTGCATTACTCCCTTAAGCTTATATTACCTGATCCACTACTCCTAACATAACTAGGTTTGGCTTGTGTGCACTACTAGAGCTATTATTCGTGTCTTGCTTAGCCATGCATAGCTATTAGTTCTGGTTCATCCAGATAATGTATCAGGTGCAGAGAATCTATCGGCCTTCCAAAGAAGAGGGCTAATGATCTGGCATTAAGAGTCGGTTGGTATGTGTGGGTAAAGTTGTACACCCCTGTATGGTTAAATCTTTTCAAAAAGCCGTGTTCACGGTTATGAACGCTTGGTGACCGAATTCTAAGATCATAGAGAACTATAACCTAACCGTAAAACTTGGCAACTAATGTTTGTTAAGGATGCTTCCTCATGGGTACGAGGGGTGATCCTAGTTGTGAGATGAGGATTACTTTGGTGGATATCAAAAGATGATGATCAATTCTTTGGAGATTGTAACATCCCAATTTCAGCAACCCTGATTAGTTGTCCAAAATGCAAAAATCAGGGGCAACAAAAACTTTTTATTGTTTAATGCTGAAGTGTTTTCTTGTTGTTTGGATATGCTTATGCATATGAATGTGTATTAGATGATATACTCCTTACCTTAACAATAGTTGACAAAAGCTACTTCTCAAAAAAGTATTGGCTTAATTTCCATATTCTCAAACGTTCTGGTATTTCAAAACGTGAGCCAAGAAGAGTTTGCAAACCAACTATTTTAGTATCCCCTATTGATCAAACTATGGACAACTATAGAATAATATCTCCTTATGTTTTCAAGACAGAGCCTCTAACTACTCTCCTCTCTATGTTTCCCAAAACACCTTTATTAAGCTTTTGAATTCTACTCTTGGTAGAAATACCAAGGACTATCACCTTATTCAAATCCAACACTTCAAATACCCATACTCACCTCAAGGTAGGCTTGATGGTAACCCCAGTAGTAGGTTTGCTTAGCTTATAAGATGAGTTGCCTTAATCTGCTGTCTGATGAATTGCCTTGATCTGCTTTTTGACTTGTTTTCTGAGGAAGTAGTATGAGCCACTCTAGGAGCTCATAAGTTGGGTCAATATACTTTAAACTCACCAAACCCTAAGCAAGAATACAATCTGGATCTGATCCCTAGCTACTAAGTAATCATCTAAAACCCCTAACTAGACCCCTTCTAAAGTGATCCCTTCTAGAAGCTTCCAAGTCAATGAAGATCAATATCAAGCATGGATCCCTTCTATTCAATCTACTCTTCAACCTCATCCACTTGATGATGCTTTGGTACCTTGCAACCCATCAAAAATTATCACCGCCCACATTCTAGTCAAAACCCCTAAATCTGCCAAATTTGGCTAAGTCTGGAATCTATTCCAACATCACCTTTTTGAATGCCTCCCTCTCTCAACCCTTGTGCACTTTTGAAAATTCATTTGAACCATCTTGTCAACCATCGTAAGGACTACCAAGGACCACTCGTTCCCTTGGTTAGATCATCCTCCAACCCACTTGTTCTTGACGGTTTTGCAGGCAAGAAAATAACTATTCCAGCAAATCTGGTCAACATGCCTACTCTGACAGAAGTTCACACCATCATCCAACCTTCTATGGACTAACCCTTTGCATGGTTGTGTTCTACTAATATAGTTCCATAAATATCTACTTCACCATTTCCAAGTGGGTCTTTGTGTTTCTTAAACCCACAAGGTTCTGAAGGCTAGTTGATAATCTGCCTTGGCAGGCTTATTTTATTGAAAGTTTGAAATCAATTCTTGGTGAACTCAAGCAAGATCAAGCTCAAAACTTTATACCATGTTAATTTAAATCACTTGGTATATCCATCCATCTATCCCTTGCCCCAAGGGGAGATCTGAGCTCCAAGATCCAAAAAGGTTTTTGTGGCATGAAAACAATCTTACCCTAGATCCTTAATCTCTAGTTTTTCACCAAAATCAACTGAGATTCTCAAATCCCAAGGTTGCAAATGCTTGTTACACCTTGTATACATAATATACCTTGATCATCAAGATATATCAAACTCTATCCCTATTTATTAGGGCTCCAAATCTAATTAATCTCTTTAATAGACAAAATCTCCAAAACTCCTCTCCAAGGGAAAGTTTTGTTTTTGCCAAAGCACTTCCGGAAATTTTGGATCAATTGAGATCCATGTTTCATACTCTACCTTCCCAATTTTGAGAAGCTTTATTATTTCTTTTTGCCTATTTTCTTAAATGGGAGAAAAGGAATAATAATAGTTTTAAATACCTTTAAGAATTAATAAATCTTGGGAAAATTACCCTAAGTGTGTATTCACATTTGGGACCATCTCACATCAATAACTCCACCTTCCCAATTCAAAAATACCAAATAAATTCCTAAAACCCATCTCTGCACTATTTGAATAATTGATACAAAGTGCATCTAGAATTCTCTGAAAAATCTCAAATAAATCTTAGAGATGCATCTTAACCTTGCCCATATACCAGCATCCTTATCTCAGTTGGTCAAGATCAAAAATCAAGACATACCACTTGATCATCCCTTATGGCAGATTTTAACATTTAGCCTTTCTGTATCAAAACCAAACCAAACCCTCTCTCCAAGCTTACCAAGCAAGCTTGTACATCACCCACCCCTCCTCTGGTCGTGCTCGACTGTAGGACTACACTGTAGCAAGGCCATCCTTTTGTCTTTAGCTCTTGGAGCAAGCAAGTGAGAGAAACACCATATCTTTGCATATCTTGTGGAGTAATCACCACAGCAGCTGCAACCCTTCCACTGTCTCTCTCTCTCTGCTCGAACCCAGGACCCTTCAGCACTCCCTTACTCCACCTATCATCCTCGATAGCTAGCCCTAGCCCTCCTCCTCTCCATTTCTTTTTTGGGGCCGAAGGATAGAGAGAGGTCCCATCCTCTCAGTAGTAGGCCCTATAGCCACCTCTGTACCACCCTTGACCTCTCAACCGACCAACAGAACCGCCCATAATGCCCAATCCCTAGCCACCTCTTCCCTTATCCTCTCCTTGAGCATAGTCCACCATGGACTACTCCCTCTCGATTTTAAAGGCCAAGGGCCACCCCACGCCTCCCTCTGCCCCTCATTCCACTAATCTCGCTTCCACTTACCTCCCAGAGCTTCTCTACCTCACCCCTGCTCCGTGCTGCCCAAGAGAAGGAGGAGAAGGAGCCTTGGCCCTTTTCCAAAATCGAGCAAGGCCCCCTCTCCCTAGCTTCCCCCTCTCTGCATGTAAGCTTGCTGAGATCCCCTGGCCGTTCTGCATCTAATCGTCTTCTCCCCTTTGCTCAGGACCATCTCTACAGGCGTCGCTGTCGACCACCGACGAGTTCCCGTATGGACGCCGTCGCGCGAGGTCTCCCCCGTCGCCAAAACCAGGCCGTGGCGCCAACAGTTCTACTCCCTGCACCGAGCCGCGTCACCCTGTCGCCTCCTCGTCTCTGTTCAATCCCTCAGGTGAGCTCCCCGCTATTCCCCCGACGCCTTCTATGGTTTCCGCTGGTGGCGCTCTGTTCTGTGGAGACGACGGCCAAGCACTGTCGATCTCCTATAGATCCAACGGCTGAGCCTACCTTGATACCCCTTCGCCCTCGCCCGGTCACCGACAGGCGGGCCCCGCCCTGGCGGCTTTTGAATCCGACTCCCGCGCGTGCGCTGCCTAGGTGGGCCGAATTCCCCGGGCGCGGCCCAACTCCCTGCTGGATCCAGCCCGGCTACCCCCCCTGTTATTTTTCTTTTTCCTCTGATTCCAGATCCAAAAATGTACCAGTTGGATTAAATCATGTTGAAAATATAAATTAGATCCCAATGCCCAGATCTAAATTCCTGTTAGACACCAAATCTTTTCTTAATCATGCAGAGGTAACACCTGGTCAAAAATAATCTTTATTCTTTGTGGGCCATTAATCTGCAACAAGGTGTAGTTTACACTAAATAAATTCCTCCATGACCTACTGATCTACAAAATGGATGAAACCAAGTTCATTTGAAAGTATATCCATAGGCCTACCATCTAGAATTTACCTCATGTCAAGGTGAACTATGTTTTAACATTGGTAAAAATAACAATATCCCTATAGTTCTTTGTTTAGAAAATTCCCTAGGCATATCTACACACCTATTAGGCTAATTCCAACTCCCATAGAAGTGGCCCATCAATACCTATTCAAAATCCAGGAGATCAAATTTTATTGAGGATCTGTTTAATTTTGGTGAACTAATCATCTCTTCCTAGGGTATTTCAAGTAGAAAAAACACTATAGAAGTTTTACAAATCCAAATTGGTTGATTCCAATTTCTACAGAAAGGTATTCAAAGTACCTATCATTTTCCCTTGGAATAATATCAAAATCTTTTGTAGAATTAATATGGTGAAAACGACAAAACAGCTACAGAATTGACTTTGGGAATTTCTAGAGGGTATTCTGTAATTAATTTGACATGATTCCAACTCTCAGTGAATCAGTACATCAAAATCTACCTGACCATCCAAGGAAAATAATTTTTGGAGCTCCAGAACTATTCTGGTGAATTATTTCCTAAATCTGGAGTTTATTTCACTAGAAAATTCATAAGAAATCAAAGAAAAGTGATAAAATCTTGAAAACACTTTTGTTGGTCTAGTTTTGTCAAAACCTACCTAGTGGTATTCTGTTTTCACATTGATACCATACTTACCTGGGCCTTGGTCCCAAACCCCTTCATTAGTGGTTTTGACCATTTCTCGAATAAAGGAAATCCCACCACTGCAAATAGGGTTTTTGCAATGGTTCTAAACCCAACCACTCAAAACCTACTAAATATTATAATTGTATTGTACACTCTCTTGTTGTGTGAATGTCCACTTCTATTGCCTTGTTTTGATTGTGGTCTTGCTTGCTTGCATGTATACTCGATGACGACGACAGTTGCGCTTGTATTGACGCCGAGAAAAAGAGATCTTATTATTATTGGTATTGGTATTCTTGGTTATCTAAAGAAGATGTCTAGGGACATATTGCCATACTTATGATCATTAGGCAAGCCACCTTCTTGCTCATAAGCCTCGTCCTATTGTTTTACTTATGCATGTTTCACTTACTGTTTTATGAAAACGGCATTGTTTCACTATATGATGTTGTATATCTGGTAGTGGTTTGGATCCTCCAAACCATTACTCAATGGTACTACTAAGTACAACCCTCTCGATGATACCTACTTGTCCGTAGTATGGTATATGGTGTAACACACCATACCCCTTTGGAGACCCCGATTTAGCCGAAGCAAAGCAATAGGATGGGAAGACCACGGAAAAGTTTTACCAAATTTTTTATGATAAAACCTTGGTGAGGTGGGACCTCCCAAGAGATGTTGAGAAAGAAAAAGGTTTGTTTTACGAAATGCTGAAGGAAAGATGGAGGAAAAAGGTTTACAAAAATGCACCCAGTTCTTTGTAGTTTTTCTAGAACAATTAACCCGTGCAACCACATTACTCTGGAATGGGACAGGGCTAGATTTGATGTTTATCTATTCTGGTATAAGCTACCTCACAACTACTACAGGGGGTCACGATCCCCGGAAGCTGGGCCTTCTCCCATGAAGGTCCATGTGGGACATCGACCTGGAGAAGGAACGAACTGTCTACGAGCAGCCAGGCATTACTATGAGCCCCTCATTGAAAGCACCCACTATGTAAAGTGTAAAATGCACTTCGGTTGGTCCTTGGTACCCGACATCCCAGTTTTGAGGGGAGTAACACTCTTAGGGTAGGCCCTTATATTGGAGTGGGCATCCGGAGAGTCTTGATCGGTTACTCGACCCACGATCTGTGTAGATCAGGCTAGTGTACCCGGATGATGTGGGGAAAGTGTACAACCTCTACAGAGTGTAAATCTATTCGAATAGACGTGTCCGCGGTCATGGACGGTTGGGAAGGTTGTTGTAGAGCGGTGCTAGTTTTGTTTTCCAAAAGGATTCCGGAAAAGAAATTTCTTTGAAAATGCTTTGACCATGGGACGGTCGTAAAGGAGAAAGGTTTTAACCATGGGATGGTCGGAAGAGGGAGAAAGGAGTTTGGTCGTGGGACGGCCTGAAGACGGGAACAAATGGGTACCCCAATCCTAGTGTTTACAAAACTTTTCAAAAGGTTTCCGAAATGTTTTACAAAAGTTTTCAACAAAGATATGTAGATGCTATATCTACAAGAGAAACTATTTCAGAAAAGAACCTCCATTGGAGCCCACCTACTGCCATAGCCATACTGCATATCCTCTTGTTTTATTATTCTATTAAGGTGGTTTGTGAGTACATTCAAAGTACTCACTGGCATTGTCCATGGCTATTAACTTGGTCAGGTATCAAGAAGAGGTGAAGTGGACGACTATGCGAGCTAGGACGTTCTCCCAGTCAATTGCCTGTAGGTTAAGGCATGGCTAGGGCTCTACGCTTAATGAAGTTCCGCTGATGTTGATCAATGTAGCCATAATGGAAAATAAGGTATGACAGGTGTTCATTATGTAATGGATGTTTACTTTGATACTCGTCAGTTATGTGCCACGACTAACAGATCATGGGATCATGGTGTATGCATAACAAGGATTCTCGGAGGATTAATCCGGGGGCCCCACAGAGATGTCGCTCTCGTATTCCCTTTTAAATATTCTGATTAGACGAGCTTCTTCTTCCTCTTGTTTTACAAACAAAGATGGCTTTATGGAAAATAACCCCACCAGCCATAAGTCTTGGGGAGTACACCCTGTACTCACCCTTGCTTTGTTGATACTTTCAGAGTAAGTGTTCCCTTGAAGATAAGTTTGGTACGACATCGACACCGACGAGTAGCTTGGGGTTCCCGGACGGCATCCTGGAATCTATGGGCTGGGACGTCATCGTTAAGCTTCAGGCCTCTTAGGCCATTTTTTAAGTTTGCTATACTTAATAGCATAATTTGCCTTCCTTTGTTCGGTGCTTGTGGTCAGTGACCTCTGCTTGTAATATTTTGGTTCTTCGCTCAACTATGAGCTTGCTGTAATAATTTTTTTATGTCCCAGGGCTACTGTTGTGTTACCGATTCCTCACTGTATATCCTCGAGCTCTAGGTTAAGCTTATGTCAGGCTAAGGTCTGGGATTTGTTTAACCCTGGTCCCGCGGGTGTCATAGTTTTTGGTATCAGAGCAGTATCGACCATAGCAAAACCTTGCTATTGGTCGATGTTGAGTCTAGTATGTGAGAAAACTATTTAAAAGATGAAAAGTATTTGCAAAAACTCTAGTATGCTTATTTTGCTCCTCACCTGGTATCGCTCTAACTCTGGGTCACCTTATCTTGTGTTGACTTTGAAAAGTTTTGGCTATCTCTTTTAGTCTTTCAAAGCTTAGGTGCCTTTTTGGGCAGGTCATTTCTCAGCTAGTTGACCTAGTGTTAATTTCTCTAGAGTTGTGTGTGTTGTGAATTCCTTGTGTACCCATTGCTCTGTTTTAGCTGAGAGATTCCTTTCCATCATGATCTCTCTACCTTATGGGCCCACAATATTATATTGTAGGATCCATGGTGTTCTGTTCTAGGCTTCGAGGTTTTCTTTTGCCTCATGTGCCTCCTTTTTATTTGTTTGGGTACTTCAGAAGTTCTTTGTTCTCTTGGATGTTACCTTGTGATTACTATCTTGTAGTGTACTCTGTGTCACTCAAGTAGTAGTTAATTCTTTCTCGGGTTTTAACCCTTGGACTTGAACTGAAGATCCCGGATTGTGCTGGATTCTGGTGTTGTGAATCTTGTACATGAAGCTGATCTTTAACCCAAGGTCCATTACATTCTCCCCTGATGCTAATGTTTACACATTACCTCAGGATGGCTGGTACTATAATTCAGGCCTTCATGCTTGTGGATATTTGTCGCGGTTGAATTGTGACAATTAAGGACTTCCCCTACCACTAGCTATGGAACATGTTCTTTAATGGAACCAAATAGATCACGACAAGAGTACTCCTCGAGAGTATCACATTTATATACGTGACTCTACCACACCTCTCATATCTATGCATTGGTTTTCCGAAGAATGATAAACTATGCATCTACATCTCGGGATTCTATCCTAAGCATGTTCTCCCCCCTTGTTGTTTCCGACCTTTGCCTACCAGTTGGTAGTCAAGTAGTAATGTGCATTGGTGTCTTCCGATGCAAGATACTCTTGTGGTCCATCGAGACAAACCATTTCGGAATGTCAGGAGAAACAAACTCCTGTACCTCATCATATCTAGGACCAGGTCAAAGTGTTGTAATCCACAGATCAAGAGGCATTGATTAGTTTCTGTCTATTCTACCTTAGAGTATCACACTCTTTTACACTAAGAGGCTGTGATGAGTTTCATGACCTTCTTAATGAAGTGATGCTCTTTACATATTATTACCCGCCCTTCCTCCGAGCTTTCGTGCTCGGCAATGATGCGTGTGCGTACTAATGTGGTCATCTGAGATTCTTAGCAATTCTTATTGCTTTGAACTCCAAGGACATTTGTGTCATCTTTAGCATGATTGGTTAATCCTATCACTAAGCAAAGGATGATTGTGCTACCAAGTCTGTTATTCTGGTACACCCTCTTCGGTCAAAGAGTTAGGCTTGTGCCGAAGCTTTGAGACTATGTCTTCTTGCCTCACCGAGCAAGTTTCCTCTCGAACTATGTGACATATCGGTGGTCTGTGATATTCTAGACGTCCTATAGAAGTATCACCATGTTGCCACATGACCGTGTTGTCAAGCTCTTGAGCGAGCAAGTTCTCTGAACTAATCCTTTCTCCAAGGATCCGTACTGGATACCCTTGAACTAGTTGGTTGAGCTTAAACAACAACTTGGAGAGTTGTAAGACAAAAGTTCTATCTAACTTAGTACATCTTAAAGGGATGTCTAGTTTCATTTGTGATGAATAAGGATAGTATTTCCTTCATGGATATGTTATCTTCCCCCACCTTTGATTTGATTTGGGTTATCGTCAAATCAAACTCAGTTCCAAGGACTATCTTGATGATGTTGCTACTCGTGATGTTGCACTTGAGTAGTTCTTTGGTCTGACCAATACTCTGCCTCGTTCATAAAACATATGAGTCCAACTTTTTGGAGTATCTGGATAAGTTTGTTGTTGAGCCCATCGATGACATCCTTATCTTCTCCAAGCTAGACTAGATCCATATGAAACATTTGGCATTAATGTTGGAAAACTTTTGAGAACCTTCTTCGTGTTATTTCGAAGAATGTATTATGGATGTTAGAACTAATCTTCTCTGATCCACAAGCAATTGTAGAAAGATGTCGTCGTGGATTAGAGAAGAGTTAACTCCGTATCTTATGGACACATGTGTATTTTGTTGCAAGTGCTTAATATATACGTAGGTATTCCCTGACAAGTTGTTAATACATGAGTCTAGTAATCTAGCCTAGTCTATTGCGGCTTAACACTATACTCCATGTCTTGAGAATCTAGTAACTTTACCTTTGCGGTAAATGTTGCAAACTTTCTACTCGATCATGCTGAGTCTGAAGTATCATTTCACCTAATCAAATAAGAATCTCAAGCAGATATATGGTTGGTGTTCCTCAAGGTTTTGACATAGGTTTCTATGTAAGTCCGACATGATTGATGTAATGGTTGACACAACTAGCCGAAAGGCCTACTGTCATATTCTCTTGAATCATCAATAACAACCACTCTTCATGAGGATTCTTCTGTGATTTATTATAGGAGTTGTGCTTATGGTTTCCTTTGTCCCCGAAGTCTGACCTTCACTTGATGTCTGTTTCCTCGAACGTCAAGGAGAACATTTAAAGTGGCCTCACTAAATGTCTCTCAGTCAATCCTCCAGACCCTTTTACGTTGGCAAGCTCCTTGTTGTGCCAAGTAATTGATGTCTGAGAATGAAGTTTTTTTCCTCATGTCATCAGGAATCTTCTTACCTATTCATCTAGTGGTGTAAAGTGATATCATGTTCTTTGGCAAAGATTTTGATAGACCTAGATGAATAAAGAGTTTCCTTCGTTCCTCTAACATGTTTGAAGAGTGACGATGATTTTGGTAATCAGAAGTTTCTCTTGTTAAATATTCCTTATGACTCTTACGAGTCCTCGCCACAAAACAACCTTTCTGTCTTGACCTCCCGTTGAACGAAGAATGATCCTTCTGTATCAAAAGTAGATCAACAGCTTGGTTATTCGTATATCTGTAACCTAAAATCTCTACATAAGCAATCTAGTAGAGTTTCGTATCTCGAAGTCTGTGGTCATGTTCTTTCTGTTGGAAGCCTCCTTTCTTAGAAGCTTAAGCTCTTCTGAAACTCCATGGTCTCAATCCTTATGAATATCATCTATCTAACAACTGGAAAACCATCTCCTTTTTGCTTCCTCCATTATCCTGATGTGTTTCATGCTTGTCATCTCAGAGTTGTTTTGAACACTCCTTCCATGAGTCGACCATGAGATACTCTATGTGTTGTTAGTGTGTTTCTCTCTTATCTTAGAGTGACCCTGTTTCTTTCTCCTTCTGTCTCTCTTCCTACCTTTGGAATCTCGGGTTGAGATTCTCGTAAGGGGATAGAGCTGTAACACCCCAGCTTTAGATAATCTTATTTAGGGTTTCTTTTGTGCATTCATGAGCATCATCTTTTAATTGCATGCAAAAGAAAGAAAGTAAAACCCTAAAACACTAGTTTCCTCTCTCTCTCAAATGAATTCAAAGAGGTTTTGTATTTAGAAAAGAGCAAAATTATTGGAACCCAAATTGTTACAAAGGGTCCCTACAATATTTTCATATATTTGCAAAAGCCTCTGGTATTTTGAAATAATTCAAAACAGGTTTGTATTTGAAATACAAAAGAGAAAAGGAGAAAACAGATTTGGAAAAATGTTTTTCTAAAAAAAATAGACAGAAGAGGCAACCAGGCCGAATCCCATCTCCCTGACCCTCCTATCCGTCGCTCGCGCACAGCTCGCAGCCCCGCAACCGGCACAAACCAGCCCAACCGCGGCCCGTATACCTCTTCGGCCTCATCTCCCGCCTCGTCTTCGTCGACGACGGGAAGCTACAGCGTGTCCGCCGCATCGCCGTCGATCTTCCCGGCGCAAAGATCCCCGCTCCATTGCCAACCCAGACTAGGATAAGACCGCAACATCACCTCGGCCCCGCCCTTATCTTCCCCCTCGTGCGCGCCTATCTTCCTATCTCTCCCAGAGAGCTCCCCAAACCCAAGCCCGGACCTCGGCGGTGCCCCGCCGTCTCCGGCCTCCTCTCGCCCAACCCAGCACACCACCAGAACCACCGAGGTCTTCTCCTTCTTTCGCTGCTACCCGCGTGAGCCGGTGTGCTCCCAGGCGACCCAATCAAGCCCGTCTTCTCTGCCACCGATGACCACCTCCATTGTCCGTGTCGTCGCCATAGCCCTCCTTCGGCCTCTCTGTCGCGTGCTTCATGCTCAAGGTGAGCTTCCGGTTCGAAAGGACCACATGCTCGTCCTCCTCCTGCTCTGTACCGCGCTTGCGTCGCGCGCCGCTGCCCTCCGCCGTAGTAGTGCTCACCGCCGGCGATTCTCTCGACCTTATGCTTTAGCGCCGCCAGTTTTAGGCTTCCGCACTGCACCCATTCGAATGAGCTAGCCCGCGCTTCCCAGATCGCCCCCTAGCACCACCCACCACCACCGGCCGACGCATCCTCTAGCGAGTCGACGTGGCGCCGATGTGGCGGTTGACATGGCCCTGGCCCCAGCAGTCACTCTCTAGGCTAGACATAGCCCAAGTGAGGAAAGTCCCTGCCCGCGTGGATGCTGAGGTGGCCTCGGGCCCCTCTGTCAGCCTCTGTGAGTAGGCTATGCCCGAGTAAAAAAATGTCCCCCACCACTCGATGACGTCAGCAGTATGCAATAAACCTATTTGAAATGGTTTAATAATTTCAGAAAAAGGATAAATATTGTAAAATCAATATCTTTTAATCTGTAGTTTAGAAAAATACAAATAATATATCAGAATGTTCAGACAAATGAGATCTTTACAATAGACTTATAATCATGCATTGTTAAGAAACTTAAATGACAAGTGTAATTACAGAACTAAATCAACCCCTAGGTTTCCCGGGTTTCCCCTGTCTTAGGGTTTGTACCTTCGGACCCTGTTTAAAATAATCAAGCATGCCCTAGGGTTTCATTTAAGATATATTTAAATTGGCATATCATCATCCTTGCTTGAGCATTGCAATGATGCCATGTGTTGATTGTTGTTTCCCCTTTCTATCCGGTGTTTGGTTCTTTCTGATAGAATATGATATAGAGATCAAGATTGAAGACCGAGATCAACACCACCGACGATCCATGAACAATACTTGACCAACTGTAATCAAGTCAAGTACAAGGCTCCTGAAGATCTATATCTACGTATCAACAAACAAGACAAGCATAGCCCCACCATTATACAATCATATGGTTTAGAAAGTATTTCATTCTTGCCATGTTGCATACGATAATACTATGATCTTTTATCAATAGATAGAGTATCATATCTGTTGCATTACTCCCTTGAGCTTATATTACCTGATCCACTGCTGCTAACATAACTAGGTTTGGCTTGCGTGCACTGCTAGAGGTATTATTCGTGTCTTGCTTAGCCATGCATAACTGTCAGTTATGGTTCATCTAGATGATGTATTAGATGCAGAGAATCCAGTATGACAGGAGAACAAGGTATACATATGAGGTATGGTCGGTGGTAAAGGTTAAACATGCTAAGGCTTGTATGGGAGGCCATAGTGGGAAGTGGTTTTTGTAGTCCTATGCTCGCCACTACTAGGAATCGAGTTCTTGCCTTTGGAACCGAGATGAGCGTACAGCCACACGGGGCCTGGAAAACACTCACGAGCAACTAACTTTCCTAGTAGATTCCATGAGTCACATAGTTCGGGTGTTTCATTCGACATGCATTCTGGATCTCGAAGGCGGTGAAGGAGGTGCATTCATATAGGTAGGTAAGCGTGCCCGAGGTTGCTTGGGGTAGATGGCGCCCCTGGTAAACCAACCTTGCTCATATCTCTAGGGTCCGACTTTGGGATTTGACCCGTTACAGCGGAACCATCCGTAGGGCGTGACTCATGGTCTCGATGAAAGCAAGGTAATGGTCATGGCAAACCACCCTCTGTCGGCCTTCCAAGGAAGAGGGCTAATGATCTGGCATTAAGAGTTGGTTGGTACGTGTTGGTAAAGTTGTACACCCCTGCAGGGTTAAATATTTTCGAAAATCCGTGTTCACAGTTATGAACGCTTGGTGACCGAATTCTAAGATCACAGAGAACTATAACCTAAACTAAAACTTGGCCACTAATATTTGTTAAGGATGCTTCCTCATGGGTACGAGTGGGTGATCCTAGTAGTGAGATGAGGATTACTTTAGTGGATATCAAAACAGGATGATCAATTCTTTGGAGATGTCGTTCTCTTATTCCCTTTTAAAATATTCTGATTAGACGAGCTTCTTCTCCCTCTTGTTTTACAAACAAAGATGGCTTTATGCAAAATAACCCCACCAGCCATAAGTCTTGCGGAGTACACCCTGTACTCACCCTTGCTTTGTTGATACTTTCATGTGTTCCCTTGAAGACAAGTTTGGTACGGCATCAACATCGACGAGTAGCTTGGGGTTCCTGGCCGGTAGCCTGGAATCTATGGGCTGGGACGTCATCGTTAAGCTTCAGGCCTCTTAGGCCATTTGTTAAGTTTGTTATACTTAATAGCATAATTTGCCTTCCTTTGTTTGGTGCTTCTGGTCAGTGATCTCTGCTTGTAATATTTTGGTTCTTCACTCAGCTATGAGCTTGCTGTAATAATTTTTTTGTGTCGCTGGGTTACTGTTGTGTTACCGATTCCTCACTGGATATCCTCGAGCTCTAGGTTAAGCTTATGTCAGGCTAAGGTCTGGGATTTCTTTAACCCTGGTCTCGAGGGTGTCACACAATAAAAACTCAAAACCATGCCAGGACACTATGGAAGTTGAGCCCGGTGCTTCAATCTAGGATATTAGCACTCTAAGCCTAGAATCTTCTTGCGATATAGTCCACGATATGGAGGATGTGACGCTTCAGAGAGATGTGTTGCCTTTTCTTCTCTAAGATAAGTGTGCTAGTACAGATAGACAAACACAGAGTGTGGGCATTGATACCCTAGTTATTACCTTCCCACGTGTATTTGTTTATATCGCGGTGCTGTGAGATGAAGCGGCCTAGACCGACCTTACGCATAATCCTACGCGAGATTGGTTGCATGCTCGACATATGGCTTGTACCATATAAGTGGCTAGCGGGTGTCTGTCTATCTCATAGAAGTTGATATAGCATTTACAACAGAAGGCCCCGAAAGGGATGTAGTAGAAACAACTATTGTATTTATGTTGTGGTTGGAAGTTCGTAGGTAGATACAGTTCTATTGTGAAAGCCTAAACAACCATGTAAAATCTGCAATAGATAAAGTAGATGCATCTAACTTTATGTTGCAGGGAAGAGTTTGTGATGTGATATGGTTGCAGTCGTGAATGAGGAAAGGTAGTTTACTTTTCCTATTACTAAGTAGTATAGTAGTAGACATCGCGATGATGAATGACAAGATCTGTGGCAGCGTGAACTTGGCGTCAAACCAGAGCACCTGATGGAGATCATGGAGCGCGAAGACAACCATGTCACGTCACACTTAGATAAGATATGATCTTTGTATGCATCTTGTTTGAGTGCAAGTATTAGATACACAACGGTAGCATTTAAATAGGATGATCCCTAATTAATACCAACGTTAGTGTTCTTCCATTAGTGTGCACCACCAAGAAAGTTTATCATTATGAAGCAGGCCGTGACGATAGCTAAACATATCTACGTTCACATACGATGGGTGCAAGCCATGTATGCACATCAAAAACACTATGGTTGGGTTGGCGAGTCTAGCATGTACATACATGGCCTTGGAACACGGTGATCGAAATATCAAGCACGAGTCACATGGATGATGTGATCGACGGATATAGTCCACCCTGACAGACGCATCAAGGGCTGTGACGATCGGAAATGATGTGGTGTAAAGGGGTCATGTAGTTACTGAACTATCTTTAGTGATGCTAGTTTAAGCGGGAGCTCCTTTGTTAATAAGATTACAAATTTGAACTCCAATTATGAACTTGGTCTAAGTACTTCTGCAAATATCTTGTAGATTATGTCCATCCCCTCAATTCAGGACATCTTTGGTCTATTAATGAATGAGGAAAGAAATATAAGCTAGATGGGTCGAATTTCATCCACTGATACCATCACCTAAGTAGGATCCTCATGGAAAACCATCTCCTCTATGTCCTTTGTGAACCTCTGAAAGATTTCCCTGATGAATCCGACGTAGAGAAGGTACGACTCTTCGTGACTACCGTGATACCTTCACCAAGGTCGAACCCAAAGCTGGGATCATCATCAACAGAAAGGGTAGGCAGAAAATTGGGCGGGAAACACACTTGAAAAAGAGGTGGTGGACTCTCTACACTCATGTCATCAGGAATCTTCTTACCTATTCATCTGGTGGTGTAAAGTGATATCTTGATCTTTGGCAAAGATTTTGATAGACCTAGATGAATAAAGAGTTTCCTTCGTTCCTCTAACATGTTTGAAGAGTGACGATGATTTTGGTAATCAGAAGTTTCTCTTGTTACATGTTCCTTATGACTCTTACGAGTCCTCGCCACAAAACAACCTTTCTGTCTTGACCTTCTGTTGAACGAAGAATGATCCTTGTGTATCAAAAGTAGATCAACAGCTTGGTTATTCGTATCTCTGTAACCTAAAATCTCTACTTAAGCAATCTAGTAGAGTTTCGTATCTCTAAGTCTGTGGTCATGTTCTTTCTGTTGGAAGCCTCCTTTCTTAGAAGCTTAAGCTCTTCTGAAACTCCATGGTCTCAATCCTTATGAATATCATCTATCTAACAACTGGAAAACCATCTCCTTTTTGCTTCCTCCATTATCCTGATGTGTTTCATGCTTGTCATCTCAGAGTTGTTTTGAACACTCCTTCCATGAGTCGACCATGAGATACTCTATGTGTTGTTAGTGTGTTTCTCTCTTATCTTAGAGTGACCCTGTTTCTTTCTCCTTCTGTCTCTCTTCCTACCTTTGGAATCTCGGGTTGAGATTCTCGTAAGGGGGATAGAGCTGTAACACCCCAGCTTTAGATAATCTTATTTAGGGTTTCTTTTGTGCATTCATGAGCATCACCTTTTAATTGCATGCAAAAGAAAGAAAGTAAAACCCTAAAACACTAGTTTCCTCTCTCTCTCAAATGAATTCAAAGAGGTTTTGAATTTAGAAAAGAGCAAAATTATTGGAACCCAAATTGTTACAAAGGGTCCCTACAATATTTTCATATATTTGCAAAAGCCTCTAGTATTTTGAAATAATTCAAAACAGGTTTGTATTTGAAATACAAAAGAGAAAAGGAGAAAACAGATTTGGAAAAAGGTTTTTCTAAAAAAAATAGACAGAAGAGGCAACCAGGCCGAATCCCATCTCCATGTCCCTCCTATCCGTCGCTCGCGCGCAGCTCGCAGCCCCGGAACCGGCACAAACCAGCCCAACCGCGGCCCGTATACCTCTTCGGCCTCAGCTCCCGCGTCGCCGTTGATCCTCCCGGCGCCAAGATCCCCACTCCGTCGCCGACCCGGACCAGGATAAGACCGCAACGTCGCCTTGGCCCCGTACTTCCAGGCGCTGCCCAGGTGTGCTCCCAGGCGAACCAATCTAGCCCCTCTTCTCCACCACCGATGACCACCTCCGTTGTCCGTGTCGTCGCCATAGCCCTCCTCCGGCCTCTCCGTCGCGTGCTTAATGCTCAGGGTGAGCTTCCAGTTCAAAAGGACCACATGCTCGTCCTCCTCCTCCTCTGTACCGCGCTCGCGTCGCGCGCCGCAGCCCTCTGCCACAGTAGTGCTCACCGCCAGCAATTCCCTCGACCTTATGCTTTAGCGCCGCCAGTTTTGGGTTCCTCGCACCACGCCCGTTCAAACGAGCTAACCCATGCTTCCCAGATTGCCCCCTAGCGCTACCCATCACCGCCGGCCGACGCATCCTCCGGCGAGCCCACGTGGCGCCGATGTGGCGGTTGACATGGCCCTGGCGCCAGCAGTCAGTCTCTGGGCTAGACATATCCCAAGTGAGGAAAGTTCCTGCCCGCGTGGATGCTGAGGTGGCCTCGGGCCCCTCTGTCAGCCTCTGTGGGTAGGCTATGCCCAAGTAAAAAAATGTCCCCCACCCCTCGATGACGTCAGGAGTATGCAATAAACCTATTTTAAATGGTTTAATAATTTCAGAAAAAGGATAAATATTGTAAAATCAATATCTTTTAATCTGTAATTCAGAAAAATACAAATAATATATCAAAATGTTCAAAAAATGAGATCTTTACAATAGAATTATAATCATGCATTGTTAAGCAACTTAAATGACAAGTTTAATTAGAGAACTAAATCAACCCCTCATAGGTGTCCCGGGGTTTCCCCTGTCTTAGGGGTTCTACCTTCAGACCCTGTTTAAAATGATCAAGCATGCCCTAGGGTTTCATTTAAGATCTATTTAACTTGTCATATCATCATCCTTGATTACGCATTGCAATGTTGCCATGTTTTGATTGTTGTTTCCCCTTTCTTTCCGGTGTTTGGTTCTTTCCGATAGAATATGATATAGAGATCATTGAAGACCGAGATCAACACCACCGATGATCGACGAACAATACTTGACCAACTTTAATCAACTCAAGTACAAGTCTCCCGAAGATCTATATCTGGGTATCAACAAACAAGGTAAGCATAGCCCCACCATTATACAATCCTACGGTTTCGAAATTATTTCATTCTTGCCATGTTGCATACGATTCTACTGTGGTCTTTTATCGATAGATAGAGTATCCTATTTGTTGCATTACTCCCTTGAGCTTATATTACCTGATCTACTACTCCTAGCATAACTAGGTTTGGCTTGTGTGCACTGCTAGAGCTATTATTCGTGTCTTGCTTAGCCATGCATAGTTGTCAGTTCTGGTTCATCCAGATGATATATCAGATGCAGATAATCTAGTATGACAAAAGAACGAGGTATACTGATGAGGTAAGGTCACTTGTAAAGGTTAAACATGCTAAGGCTTGTAAGGGAGGCCATAGTGGGAAGTGGTTTTTGTAGTCCTATGCTCGCCACTACTAGGAACCGAGTTCTTGCCTTTGGAACCGAGATGAGCGTACAGCCACACGGGGCCTAGAAAACCTCACGAGGAACTAACTTGCCTAGTAGATTCCATGAGTCACATAGTTCGAGTGTTCCATTCGACATGCATTCTGGATCTTCTCGAAGGCGGTGAAGGAGGTGCATTCATACAGGTAGGTAAGCGTGGCCGAGGTTGCCTGGGGTAGATGGCGCCCCTGGTAAACCAACCTCGCCCACATCTCTAGGGACCGACTTCGGGATTTGACCCGTTACGGCGGAACCATCCTTAGGGCACGACTCATGGTCTCGGCAAAAGCAAGGTAAAGGTCGTGGCCAACCACCCTCTGCCGGCCTTCCAAGGAAGAGGGCTAATGATCTTGCATTAAGAGTCGGTTGGTACGTGTTGGTAAAATTGTACACGCCTGTAAGGGTTAAATATTTTCAAAAAGCCGTGTTCACAGTTATGAACGATTGGTGACCGAATTCTAAGATCATAGAGAACTATAACCTAACCGTAAAACTTGGCAACTAATGTTTGTTAAGGATGCTTCCTCATGGGTACGAGGGGGTGATCCTAGTTGTGAGATGAGGATTACTTTGGTGGATATCAAAAGATGATGATCAATTCTTTGGAGATTGTAACGTCCCAATTTTAGCAACCCTGATTAGTTGTGCAGAATGCAAAAATCAGGGGCAACAAAAAAAATTCTTGTTTAATGCTGAAGTGTTTGCTTGTGGTTTGGATATGCTTATGAATATGAATGTGTATTACATGATATACTCCTTACCTTAACACCAGTTGACAAAAGCTACTTCTTAAAACAGTCTTAGCTTAATTTCCATATTCTCAAACGTTCTAGCATTTCAAAACCTGAGCCAAGAAGCCTTTGCAAACCAACTATTTTAGTATCCCCTGTTGATCAAACTATGGACAACTATAGAATAATATCTCCTTACGTTTTCAAGACAGAACCTCCAACTACTCTCCTCTCTAGGTTTCCCAAAACACCTTTATTAAGCTTTTGAATTCGACTCTTGGTAGAAATACCAAGGACTATCACCTTATTCAAATCCAACACTTCAAAATACCCATAATCACCTCAAGCTAGGCTTGATGGTAACCCTAGTAGTAGGTTTTCTTAGCTTAGAAGATGAGTTGCCTTGATCACTTGTCTGATGAATTGTCTTGATCTGCTTTTTTGACTTGTTTGCTTAAGAAGTAGTACGAGCCAATCTAGGATCTCATCAGTTGGATCAATATACTTTAAAATCACCAAACCCTAAGCAAGAATACAATCTGGATCTGATCCCTAGCTATTAAGTAATCATCTAAAACCCCTAACCAGACCCCTTCTAAAGTGATCCCTTCTAGAAGCTTCCAAGTCAATGAAGATCAATATCAAGCATGGATCCCTTATACTCAATATACTCTTCAACCTCATCAACTTGATGATGCTTTGGTACCTTGCAACCCATCAAAAATCATCACCACCCACAATCTAGTCAAAACCCTAAATCTGCCAAATTTGGCTATGTCTGGAATCTGTTCCAGCATCACCTTTTTGAATGCCTCCCTCTCTTAACCCTTGTGCACTTTTGAAAATGCATTTGAACCATCTTGTCAACCATCCTAAGTACTACAAATGCCCAGTCTTTCCCTTGGTTAGATCATCCTCCAACCCACTTATTCTTCATGGTTTTGTAGGCAAGAAAATAACTATTCCTGCAAATCTAGTCAACATGCCTACTTTGACAGAAGTTCACACCATCATCCAACTATGGACCAAACCTTTGCATGGTTGTGTTCTACTAATATAGTTCCATAAATATCTACTGCACTTGTTCCAAGTGGATCTTTGTGCTTCTTAAACCCACAAGGTTCTGAAGGCTAGTTGATAATCTGCCTTGGCAGGCTTATTTTATTCAACGTTTGAAATCAATTCTTGGTGAACTCAAGCAAGATCAAGCTCAAATATCAATACCATGTTAATGTACATCACTTGGTCTATCCATCCATCTATCCCATGCCCCAAGGGGAGATATGGGCTCCAAGATCCAACAAGGTTTTGGTGGCATGAAAACAATCTTACCCTAGATCCTTAATCTCTAGTTTTTCACCAAAATCAACTGAGATTCTCACATCCCAAGGTTGCAAATGGTTGTTACACCTTGTATACATCATCTACCTTGATCGTCAAGATTTATCAAACTCTATCCCTATTTATTAGGGCTCCAAATCTAATTAATCTCTTTAATAGACAAAATCTCCAAAAACCCTCTCCAAGGGAAAGTTTCGTTTTTGCCAAAGAACTTCCCCAACTTTTGGCTCAATTGAGATACATGTTTCATACTCTACCTTCCCAACTCAAAAATAAATATTTTTGAGAAGCTTTATTATTTCTTTTTGCCTATTTTCTTAAATGGCAGAAATGGAATAATAATAGTTTTAAATACCTTTAAGCATCCATAAATCTTGGGAAAATTCCCCTAAGTGTGTATTCACATTTGGGACCATCTCACATCAAAAACTCCACCTGCCCAATTCAAAAATACCAAATAAATTCTTAAAAACCATCTCTACACTATTTGAATAATTGATACAAAGTGCATCTAGAATTCTCTGAAAAATCTCAAATAAATCTCAGAGATGCATCTTAACCTTACCCATCTACCAGCATCCTTATCTCAGTTGGTCAAGATCAAAAATCAAGACATACAACTTGATAATCCCTTATGGCAGATTTTAACATTTAGCCTTTCTGTATCAAAAACCAAACCCTCTCTCCAACCTTACCAAGAAAGCTTGTACAACACCCACCCCTCCTCTAGTCATGCTCGACTGTCGCACTACACTGTAGCAAGGCCATACTTTTGTCTTTAGCTCTTGGAGCAAGCAAGTGAGAGAAACACCATATCTTTGCATATCTTGTGGAGTAATCACCACATCAGCTGCAACCCTTCCCCTGTCTCTCTCTCTCTGCTCGAACCCAGGACCCTTCAGCATTCCCTTACCCCACCTATAATCCTCCAAGGCTAGCCCTAGCCCCTCTCCATTTCTTTTTTAGGGACCAAAGGATAGAGAGAGGTCCCATCCTCTCAGTACTAGGCCCTACAGCCACCTCTTCCCCCTATCCTCTCCTTGAGCATAGTCAACCATGGACTACTCCCTCTCAGTTTTAAAGGCCAAGGGCCACCCCACGCCTCCCTTTGCCCCTCATTCCACTCCTCTCGCTTCCACTTACCTCCCTAGAGCTCCTCTCCCTCACCCCTGCTCTGTGCTTCCCTAGAGAAGGAGGAGAAGTAGCCTCGGCTCTTTTCGAAAATCGAGCAAGGCCCCCTCTCCCTAGCTTCCCCCTCTCTGCATGTAAGCTTGCCGAGATCCCCTGGCCATTCTACATCTAATCGTCTTCTTCCCTTCGCTCAGGACCATCTCTACAGGCGTCGTCGTCGACCACCGACGAGTTCCCGTACAGACGCCGTCGCGAGAGGTCTCCCCCATCGCCAAAAACCAGGCCATGGCGTCCACCGTTCTACTCCCTGCACCGAGCCGTGTCGCCCTCTCGCCTCCTCGTCGTCGTTCAAGCCCTCAGGTGAGCTCCCCGCTATTCCCCCAGCGCCGTCTAGGGTTTCTGCCGGGGGCGCTCTATTCTGCGGAGACGATGGCCAGGCACTGTCGATCTCCTATAGATCCAACGGCTGAGCCTGCCTTGACATCCCTTCGCCCTCGCCTGGTCGCCGATAGGCGGGCCCCGCCCCGACGTCTTTTGAATCCGCCTCCCGTGCGTGCGCTACCCAGGTGGGCCGAATTCCCCAGGCGCGGCCCAACTCCCTGGTGGATCAAGCCCGGCTCCCCCCCTGTTTTTTTCTTTTTCCTCTGATTCCAGATCCAAAAATGTACCAGTTGGATTAAATCATGTTGAAAACATAAATAAGATCGCAATGCCCAGATCTAAATTCCTGTTAGACACCAGATCTTTTCTTAATCATGCAGAGGTAACACCTGGTCAAAAATAATCTTTATTATTTGTGGGCAATTAATCGGCAACAAGGTGTAGTTTACACTAAATTAATTCCTCAGTGACCTACTCATCTCCAAAATGGATGAAACCAAGTTCCTTTGAAATTATACCCATAGGCCTACCATCTAGCATTTATCTCATGTCAAGGTGAACTATGTTTTAACATTGGTAAAAATAACAAAATCCCTATAGTTCTGAGTTTACAAAAATCCCTAGGCATATCTAAAACACCTATTAGGCTAATTACAAATCCCAGAGAAGTGGACCATCAATACCTATTCAAAATCCAGGAGATCAAATTTTATTGAGGCTCTGTTTAATTTTGCTGAATTAATCATCTCTGCCTAGGGTATTTCAAGTAGAAAAATTACTACAGAAGTTTTACAAATCCAAATTGGGTGATTCCAATTTCTACAGAAAGGTATTCAAAGTAACTATCAGTTTCCCATAGAATCATATCAAAATCTTCTGTAGAATTAATCTGGTGAAAATGACAAAACAGCTACAGAATTAACTTTGGGAATTTTCAAAGGGCATTCTGGTAATTAATTTGACATAATTCCAACTCTCTATGAATCAATACATCAAACTGTACCTGACCATCCAAGGAAAATAATTTTTGGAGCTCCAGAACTATTATGGTGAAATATCTCCTAAAACTGGAGTTTATTTCACCAGAAAATTCATAAGAAATTAAAGAAAAGTGATAAAATCTAGAAACCACTTTTGTTGGTCTAGTTTTTTCAAAACCTACCTGATGGTATTCTGTTTGCACATTGATACCATACTTACCTGGGCCTTGGTCCCAAACCCCTTCATTAGTGGTTTTGACCATTTCTCGAATAAAGGAAATCCCACCACTCCAAATAGGGTTTTTGCAATGGTTCTAAACCCAACCACTCAAAACCTACTAAATATTATAATTGTATTGTACACTCTCTTGTTGTGTGAATGTCCACTTCTATTGCCTTGTTTTGATTGTGGTCTTGCTTGCTTGCATGTATACTCGATGACGACGACAGTTGCGCTTGTATTGACGCCGAGAAAAAGAGATCTTATTATTATTGGTATTGGTATTCTTGGTTATCTAAAGAAGATGTCTAGGGACATATTGCCATACTTATGATCATTAGGCAAGCCACCTTCTTGCTCATAAGCCTCGTCCTATTGTTTTACTTATGCATGTTTCAGTTACTGTTTTATGAAAACGGCATTGTTTCACTATATGATGTTGTATATCTGGTAGTGGTTTGGATCCTCCAAACCATTACTCAATGGTACTACTAAGTACAACCCTCTCGATGATACCTACTTGTCCGTAGTATGGTATATGGTGTAACACACCATACCCCTTTGGAGACCCCGATTTAGCCGAAGCAAAGCAATAGGATGGGAAGACCACGGAAAAGTTTTACCAAATTTTTTATGATAAAACCTTGGTGAGGTGGGACCTCCCAAGAGATGTTGAGAAAGAAAAAGGTTTGTTTTACGAAATGCTGAAGGAAAGATGGAGGAAAAAGGTTTACAAAAATGCACCCAGTTCTTTGTAGTTTTTCTAGAACAATTAACCCGTGCAACCACATTACTCTGGAATGGGACAGGGCTAGATTTGATGTTTATCTATTCTGGTATAAGCTACCTCACAACTACTACAGGGGGTCACGATCCCCTGAAGACGGGAACAAATGGGTACCCCAATCCTAGTGTTTACAAAACTTTTCAAAAGGTTTCCAAAATGTTTTACAAAAGTTTTCAACAAAGATATGTAGATGGTATATCTACAAGAGAAACTATTTGAGAAAAGAACCTCCATTGGAGCCCACCTATTGCCATAGCCATATTGCATATCCTCTTGTTTTATTATTCTATTAAGGTGGTTTGTGAGTACATTCAAAGTACTCACTGGCATTGTCCCTGCCTATTAACTTGGTCAGATATCAAGGAGAGGTGAAGTGGAGGACTATGCGAGCTAGGACGTTCTCCCAGTCAGTTGCCTGTAGGTTAAGGCATGGCTCGGGCTCTATGCTTAATGAAGTTCCACTAATGTTGATCGATGTAGCCATAATGGCAAATAAGGTATGATAGGTGTTCGTTATGTAATGGATGTTTACTTTGATACTTGTCAGTTATGTGCCACGACTAACTAGGATCGTGGTGTATGCATAACAGGGATTCTCGAAGGATTAATCCGGGTGGCCCACAGAGATGTCGCTCTCATATTCCCTTTTAAAATATTCTGATTAGACGAGCTTCTTCTCCCTCTTGTTTTACAAACAAAGATGGCTCTATGCAAAATAACCCCACCAGCCATAAGTCTTGCAGAGTACATCCTGTACTCACCCTGGCTTTGTTGATACTTTCAGAGTAAGTGTTCCCTTGAAGATAAGTTTGGTACGACATCGACACCGACAATTTGCTTGGGGTTCCCAGCCGGTAGCCTGGAATCCATGGGCTGGGACGTCATTGTTAAGCTTTAGGCCTCTTAGGCCATTTGTTAAGTTTTCTATACTTAATAGCATAATTTTCCTTCCGTTGTTTGGTGCTTGAGGCGAGTGACCTCTGCTTGTAATATTTTGGTTCTTCGCTCAGCTATGAGCTTGCTGTAATAATTTTTTTGTGTCGCAGGGTTACTGTTGTGTTACCGATTCCTCACTGGATATCCTCGAGCTCTAGGTTAAGCTTATGTCAGGCTAAGGTCTGGGATTTGTTTAACCCTGGTCCTGGGGGTGTCACAGTTTTTGGTATCAGAGTAGTACCGACCGTAGGAACACCTTGCTATTGGTCGATGTTGAGTCTAGTATTTGAGAAAACTATTTAAAAGATGAAAAGTATTTGCAAAAACTCTAGTATGCTTCTTTTGCTCCTCATGTGGTATCGGTCTAACTCTAGGTCATCTTATCTCGTGTTGACTTTGAAAAGTTTTGGCTATCTCTTCTAGTCCTTCAAAGCTTAGGTGCCTTTTTGGGCAGGTCGTTTCTCAGCCAGTTGACCTAGTGTTAAGTTCTCTAGAGTTGTGTGTGTTGTGAATTCCTTGTGTACCCTTTGCTATGTTTTAGCTGAGAGATTCCTTTCCATCATGATCTCTCTACCTTATGGGCCCACAATATTATATTGTAGGATCCATAGTGTTCTGTTCTAGGCTTCGAGGTTTCCTTTTGCCTCTTGTGCCTCCTTTTTATTTGATTGGGTACTTCAAAGTTCTTTCTTCTCTTGGAAGTTACCTTGTGATTACTATCTTGTAGTGTACTCTGCGTCACTCAAGTAGTAGTTAATTCTTTCTCGAGTTTTAACCCTTGGACTTGAACCGAAGATCCCGGATTGTGTTGGATTCTGGTGTTGTGAATCTTGTACATGAAGTTGATCTTTAACCCAAGGTCCATTACATTCTCCCCTAATGCTAATGTTTACACATTACCTCAGGATGGCTGGTACTATAATTCTGGCCTTCAAGCTTGTCGATATTTGTCGCAATTGAAATGTGACAATTAAGGACTTCCCCTACCACTAGCTATGGCACATGTTCTTTAATGGAACCAAATAGATCACGATAAGAGTACTCCTCGAGAGTATCACATCTATATCCGTGACTCTACCACACCTCTCCCATCTATGGATTGGTTCTTGGAAGAATGATAAACTATGCATCTACATCTCGGGATTCTATCCTAAGCATGTTCTCTCCCCTTGTTGTTTCCGACCTTTGCCTACTAGTTGGTAGTCAAGTAGTAATGTGCATTGGTGTCTTCCGATGCAAGATACTCTTGTGGTCCATCGATACAAACTAGTTCGAAATGTCAGGAAAAACAAACTCTAGTACCTCGTCATATCTAGGACTGATGTCTACGCACTTCTATTCTTGTAGACAGTTGTTGGGCCTCCAAGTGCAGAGGTTTGTAGAACAGCAGCAAGTTTTCCCTTAAGTGGATCACCCAAGGTTTATCGAACTCAGGGAGGAAGTGGTCAAAGGTATTCCCTCTCAAGCAACCCTGCCATCAAGATACAAGAAGTCTCTTGTGTCCCCAACACACCCAATACACTTGTCAGGTGTATAGGTGCACTAGTTCGGCGAAGAGATAGTGAAATACAAGTGGTATGGATAATTATAAGTTGTAACGGTGATATAAAATAGCTTGATGGCATGGAAAAGACTAAAGGTAAACTGAAATAAAGATGCAAGCAAGCAAACATGTAACAGATCTACTTGCAAACGGTGTTTCAATGCTTAGAAACAAGGCCTAGGGATAATACTTTCACTAGTGAACACTCTCATATAAATATATTCTCTTTATGATACTACTCTTAACTACTCTCTGGTTGGACACTCTAATCGATGCTAGGGCTATAACAACACTCCTCAAAGTAAGCCTTTCCCATCTAGAAAACCCCACATTGTCACCTTGAGTACTTGATGAGTCCAACAAACACCACAATTTCATAGAAACATCCAACTCCAAATATAACTCATAACAAGTATTTGTAATCTCTAGCCTAAGTGCCACCATGGTGAGCACGCTGTCACTTTCACACACATGGGGAGAGCAGAGATCTATTAAAGCACTTGAGTAGCAAGGTAGATCTACTTGATTACAAAGCTCACGATCACAATATGATAATGCATAGAAAGAGAGATGAACACATAGCTACCAGTAGAACCCTTAGCCTCGAGAGAGAACTACTCCCTCCTCATCATGGGAATCAGCAATCGTGATGGAGATGGTGGTGGAGATCGATGGAGATGGCTCCGGGGGCACTTCCCCGTCCCAGCAGGATGCCAGAATAGAGACTTTCTGTCCCTCGAATCTCCCCTTCGGGGGCGGTGGCAATGTGGAACTTTTCGTGGCTGGAGGCTTGATGATTTAGGGTTTTCGCATTGGGAGACTTCTTATAGGCGAAGAGGCAAGGTCGGTGGGCGGCCAGGGGGCCCACACCACCTGGTGGCGCGGCCAGGGCTAGCCCGCGCCACCATATGGTGTGGCCAGGCCCTGGCCCTCCTCCGTCTCTACTTCGGGCTCCGTGAGTCTTCCGGTAAAATAGGAACTTTGGCTTTTGTCCCGTCCAATTCCGAGAATATTGATTTTCTAACTTTCCTAGAACCAAAAACAGCAAAAAAATAGGCAACTGGCACTGTGGCTCTTGTTAATAGATTACTCCAAGAAATCATATGAAAAGTACTCCAAAGTGTGGACAAAACATAAGAAAGTAGATAAAACCAAGCATGGAACATCAAAAATTATAGATACATTTGCAATGTATCAATATCCCCAAGCTTAACTCCTGCTCGTCCTCGAGTAGGTAAGTGATAAAAAGAAAGAATAATTTTTGAGGTAACATGCACCATCAAAGACTTGATCAAAGTATTTGTAAAACATTCAAAGCTGGGATCATAGTACTTCAACATAGCATGAAACACAAAGTTCTAGAAATAAGACAAAGAAACATGAAAAGGCACAAACAAAAGATTCATGAATAACAATGATTTGCAAGACGTTTGTTTGTTTCATATAAAGAAAACATAGCATAGTGGTATTCAGCTTGTCCCTCATAGAGTAGCAAATATAGATGCATAGGACACCTTGAAAGTTCATAAGAGTGACTAGATACAAGTAGTTTAAAACAAGCAATATCAAAGCTATGCATCAATCAACAAGTCTTGGGACAATGCACATAGAACTAAGAATGACCACTATGCTCTCAAAGTAGGTGCATAAAGGTAGAAGGTGGAGACTCAATATAATGGTGGAAGAAAGGCCTTCATAGAAGGAAGTAGGGATTCAAGTCTCATAAAGAGCTTCCAAAAATTATGGTACTTATTATCTTTCAGCTCTCATTGCCCCTATCATAAGCATCTTGAAGGTGATTAAGGTTAAAGTGACACAACTAAGAGGATATGGTTATAAACCGAAATCTCATGCCCCTTACTTACGAAGACCGATCCTCATGCTACTCAACTTCAGTCACGAGTAAGCTCTTGTCATTGTAAGTACATGTCTATCATTAAGAACCGCCAACGAGGTACCCCTTGCACATGATACGGGAGCTTTCCCATAATCAAAATGACAAGGCAAGTAGACAATGAGCATCTGAGCGATCTTTTTATTTGCTATTTCCATAGGTTTTTATCGATGATGCTTCATAGAGTGCTCATTATGGTGATGCTACAAGTTTCCACCATGATTAGGCATGGCTTAGGCTAGCGGCCCAGGCGTTTCTCTAACACACATACAAACTCCATGATCTTACAAGTTCCACTTTTATTTCACACCGCCGGGATCCATAAGCAAAAGAACATGATATCAACGCGGTACAAAGTACAAGTGCAATGTTGAAAGCGTTCCCCATGAAACATGGTTCTGCTAATTTCAACTTATAAAGCGCAAGCATTTAAGAAACAAAGAAGGACCCAATGGTTCAAGTTTATTAAGGGCAAGAAAAGTAAAGTGTGCCATCAAGTTCGTTTTTTTTCCATACAACCCCGATCACATAAGGGTCGGGTTCCACTATCAACCGATAACGGAACAAACAACACACACCATCATCCACCAACAGAGGTTCATGCTCCTGGAAGCCAAGCTCTGTCAAAACACCAGAGCCGTTCTTCTAGTACTAGTTAACCCAAAACAAGAGAAAGAAGAAAGAGAGAGAGACGCAAGATCACCGCCAACATACTTAGGCTAGTGTTTTTATACTACGCCAAACAAGCACCGCAGATCAACGGGACAAAGTGTGTGCAAAAATAAAACTTCGAACTGACACCACAAGCTTTTTCTGTTTTGTCGATGGCCAAAGGGACTCGCCTTTTTTTTTCCTCAATCTTCTTCCTGTTCCTCCGCAGGCGACCTGGGGCGTTTGCGGCTAATTGGTGGTAGTCCCAGCAGAGGTACCCTCGCCCTGTCCATGCCTTCAGTCTCAGCCAGTGCATTCCTCTTCAAAGTCTCAGCTCCATCACGCAGCAACTCCCCTTCTTCAGCTTCATGCAGACCTGCCCAATGTTTCAAAAAAACACAAGCATACATCACTAGATCCACCGGAGACTTGATTAGTTTGTTTTCAAAACAAGCTCTGTTTCTAAGCTTCCATATAGCCCAATAGATAGCAGCAATGGCTGTTATCTGAAAATTGCGACTCACGGTCAAAAACCTGACTATCCACCAAAAATACTGAGAAAAGGATCCAGGTCTGGTATCAGCACCCACAGATTTTGCAACCACACTCCAAACATACTTGGCCGCAGGACAGTAGAAGAACAGATGTCCAATAGATTCCTCCTGGTCACAAAATCTGCAAGTTGTGTCACCCTCCCACTTCCTTTTTTTCATATTATCTTTGGAAGGGATTGCATTGTGCCAGATAAGCCATAGCCAAATTTTAATCTTCAGAGGAATTTTTGTCTTCCACAGGTGCTTAAAACTCCTATCCACACCACCATTTGCCAGATGATTATACATTGATTTAACCGTAAACACCCCTGATTTTGTCCACAACCATCTTGGTTTATCTTCCTCACCCGTCATTTGAAAACCAATTACCATCTCCTGCATACATCTATACTGCACCTGTCTATCTCTGTCCAACCATCTCCTAAAAGAACAATGCCAGTTTCTGTCAGCCATCTCAGAAACAGTCACATTTTGCTGCCTACATATGTCAAACAACTCAGGAAATGTCTTTTTCAGAGGTATATCTAGGCACCATGCATCTCCCTAGAAATCTGTTCTCAACCCATTCCCCACCACCATTCTTCTCCCAGACATGTAAATTTCTTTGACTTTCAGAAGATCAGCCCAGCAAGCAGAATCCTTTTGTTTATGCTTGATGGAAAAGATTCCTCCACTACCAAGGTATTTCTTCCTCACAAACATTTTCCATGGACCATGTTCATATTCTAACCTCCACCACCACTTGCACAACCAACTGATATTGAAAATTCTGATGTTCTTTATCCCCAGGCCCCCTTTTTTCTTAGGTCTGCACACATTTTTCCACTTAACAACCTGGTATTTCTTTTTTCCTGCTTTACCATACCATAAGAAAGATCTGGTATGCTTTTCCACTTCCTCCACATTTTCCTTATGTAAAAGGATCATTGACATGGGATAAACAGCCACACTGGAAATGCAGGAAGTGATTTTGATATACCTACCCCCCACAGAAAGTGTACCTCCCATCCATCCATCCATCTTTTTACCCAGTTTCTCCCCTATGAATCTCAAATCAGACATAGAGCATTTCCTGCTACCCATAGGAAGTCCTAGATATTTGATGGGCCATTCCCCTGTCTCACAATTAAACAAAATAGCTCATCTCCTGCTTTGTATCATCTTCCAGAACCATCATCACCTCACTTTTCTCAAAATTGATTTTGAGACCAGACATTGCTTCAAACAAGTACAACAACAGTTTCAAATTCCTAGCACCCTCCACATCATCCTTGATGAATAAAATGGTATCATCGGCATACTGCAGAATGGCTATACCTTTTACAAAAAGATTATCAGCAAGGCTAGTGAACAAATTTCTTGCCTATGCATTCAGTACCATCTTGGCCAAACAATCCCCTGCCATATTGAACAGGAAGGGAGAAAACGGATCACCCTGTCTCACCCCTTTATAACTCCCAAAATAAGGACCAGTTTCATCATTGATTTTTACACTGAGAGTCCCCTGAGTAACAACACTTTTCAACCAAATCAGCCAATCATCATCAAAACCTTTCTGCTTACTACAATGAAACAAAAAATTCCAGTTAACCTTATCATATACCTTTTCAAAATCCAACTTTAGAACCACCCCTTGTTGCTTCTAAAAGGTAGCTTCTTTCAAAATTTCATGTAATAAGGTGACCCCATCTGCTATATATCTCCCCTTAATAAAAGCTGTCTGACAAGTTTCAATCAACTTCTGCATTACAGGTTCCACTATGACTGTCAGAGATTTTGTAAAGATTTTGAAAATAACCTGTAACAAGCAAATAGGCTTGAACTTCTGTATAATGTTAGCCTCCTCACTCTTAGGCGGCAAAGTGATGATCCTATAATTGATTCTTGCTAGATCAATTTTATGAGAATGAAAATCAGCAAAAACCTCCATAATATCATGCTTGATAATTTGGCAGCAGAATTGATAGAATTCTACAGGCAAACCATCAGGGCCAGCAGCCTTATTTTTCTCCATCTGCTCAATTACAACTTTAATCTCCTCCTCTGAAAAAGGTCTCCCCATATTCTCTCTGTCTGCTTCATTAAGCTTTTCCTCAGCAGTCCAGTTATCATCTGCCAGCCTAATAGCAAAACCATCAGCAGGACCAAACAGCTTCTTATAATAATCAGTGGCATGTTTCAAGAGATCATAGGTCCCCTGAATCTGCCTTTCCCCATCCTGCATAGAGAAGATCATTTTTTCCTTCTGACTCCATTTGCCACTCTGTGAAAATATTCAGTATTACTATCCCCTTTCAAGAGCCAGTTATCTCTTGACCTTTGTTGCCAATATTGCTCTTCCTTCTCATAAGCTTCTAAGAGTTCTTTCTGAATCTGAGCTTTCCTTATCTGTTGCTCTTTATTAAGTAGAATGAGTTCCTCAATCTCTTCTAACTCCTTCAGCTCTTCATCCAGCTGCTTCCTATGTTGTTTCTCCTGACCTCTAATATGTACCCCCCCCCCCACCCTTTCAGATCATTCTTGACAGTCTGTCCAAACTATTTGTGCCTCTGACAGGTTTATTCCACACTTTTTTTACCCTATCCATAAACTCAGCATTCCCCAACCAACTTTTCTCAAATCTAAACTCTTTGTTTCCACTTGCTTGTCCTTCCATCGTATCTAGCAGCAAAGGACTATGATGAGAGATCTCCCTAGACAACTTATGAACTGTTGACGAAGGAAACATGCTTTCCCACTTTTGACAAACAAGAATCCTGTCTAACTTCTCCAAAGTAGGAACTGCTTGGTTGTTGGTCCAGGTGAACTGTCCACCTGACATTTTCAGTTCCCTCATACCATAAGTATTTATCATAGAATTAAACATCTGACTCCACGTACTTAGGACATGGGTTTTGTTTTTATCAGAGATAAATCTCATGATGTTAAAGTCCCCTCCAACTAACAAGGGAATACTCTGATCCCTGCAGACATCAGCCAATTCAATCAAAAAATCCTCCTTATGCTCATTCTGTGCAGCCCCATACAGCACCAACAAATGCCAATGAGTTTGTTTATCCAGGTCAAAAACTTTCATCTTAACATGGAACTTACCCACTGAAAAATCACATTTGTCAAACCTAGAGGAATGTAGCCCCCCAGGATACCACCAGATTTCCCCACAAAAGGTAGCCAACTCCAGGAAAATTGATTCATAGGATCAATTTTCCTAAAAAAACCATTAGAGTGATCTTTCTTCATTGGCTCCTGTAAACCCACAAAATCCAGCCTCTCTCTCTGCATCAAATTGTTCAGATAGGAACTCATACCTTTCTTGCCCACCCCCCTGCAATTTATAATGGCACCTATCATGATAATTTTTTCCTCTCCCTTGTTCTAGTTACAACACCACACATAGGGTGATAGTTGTTAACCTTCACAACAGCTGCCTTTAACTTACCTTGCCCATTCTTCAAATTTCCACCCGACTTTCTCTTTTTTTATTCTTCCTAGAAATCACAGGAGTAAACTCAACATCCTCTTCACCATCTCTCTACTCCAGATATTCTACCTGTCCCACCTGATCAACAGCCTCATCATCCTTCCCTTTTTCCTTCTCACCTAGTTTATGTCTAGCTATCTCTAAATCTTTAAGAGAATTAATAAACTCAAAACTCAAAGAAGATTGTTCTAGCCCCATTTCTAAAGCTCTATTAAAAATATCATCATCATCCAACACAGCAAAGGAATTAAACAAGGACAAGTTAGTACCTGACAGATCTCAGTGTGTAGCTGGAGACATAGAACTTTCATTCATATTCAAAACCCCACCTTGAGTAGCCAGCCTTTCACTCCTTCTTACCAAATGGTCCTCCACATTTGTTTCATTTTTTTCAATAACATTTCCCTTAGACTCCTGCTGAGAACTCTGACTTTCCTGAGTCAAGTTTTTAGGTTGTGAAGCCCCCATCTGTAACTCCACCTGCTCTTGCACCTGCTCCACCTTTGCCCCAGCATTCAGCACCTGAATAGTAGGAGGATTGTTTTCCACATCAGCACCACTTTCAGTAGAAGAACTATCCTGCTCACCAGATCCATCAGTACTGCTATCATCCTCTCCCCCAGCACCACCATGTTCTTCCTCAATTTGTTCCAGCAAATGGCCCATACATTTTCTTGTGCTCATAGTACTTATCACTGCTTTTGTTTGGAACGGATCCTGGAAGGACTGACCTCCACCAGTAGGGTCATCAGGGTTAACTACTGCCCCTATTTCCTTAGGAGCCAAAGCTTGAGAAACTTCCAGGTGTACTTCTCCAATCCCCTGGTCCTGAACCGGATCAATCACAGCTCTATGTCGCATATTGCTACCAGCTCCCCCTTCCACCTGTTGATTCTGTTCAACAACATTTGCCCCAGTATTTTCAGTAATCACAATACCCCTTGCAGGGTTACCACTTGGCCAAACCTGAGCCACCCTAGCACCAAAAGACATGTCCCCTGTATCAGTAGATTCCCTATCCTCTTCCCTAGGACCCTTCCCCTTCTCCCAATCAACACACTGTGGGAGGTCCATGTTGGTCTGCCCCCCTCTTCAGGTGCACCAGTTGCAGCACCATTTGTCTCCAAGCTAGATTCAACCCTATCAACATTAGCCACTATGAGCACAGGTCTGCTACTTTCTCCAGGAGCATCAGCAACAGGTTGAGCATCTCCCCCACCTACATTAACAGAGGTAGGTATAGCTGGCACTTCTCCAGGAGCAAAAATCTCCCTGGTATATTTAAATTTATATAAGCCATCAAGTTCGTGAGAGCTTTAATCACTAGTTTTCTCATAACAAGTTTAATTTGGAAGGTAAACAAAAGCATGAATATACTTGGAATAGCATAAGCTAGTAGGTAGGTATGGTGGACTCTTTGGAATAACTTGGTTTAGGGAGTTAGATGCATGAGTGGAACTCATACTTGGTTGTGGAGGCTAGCAAAAGACTGGGAGCGACAAACTAAGAGAGCAATAATGGCCATAATCATGCAGAGCGACAAAACATCATTGATCAAAGCATAAAGTGATACTACAAGTTGAAAAATAAAGGATCATAAAGGCTATGGTGACTTGAGATAGTCATAACATGGTGTGAGCATGTGCCAAGTCAACCCAAATAAAGCATCAAAGGAAATACCACTAAACTATGCTTTAATATGCTAAAACAACGCATGATTCATCCAAGGCACATTAAGAAATCTCAATTGTTTATAACAAGTCATGCTACAGCAAAGAATACTAAGGATAAAGCCAAAACAATATCAAGCATGGCATGACAGAGCATAGGCCACAGTCAAAAATAAGCTCTTTTTACCACAAAAGCATGAACTTTCCTACTCTTTTCCAAACCAAAACCAAACTATTTGAAAACCAATGTATGAAAGAGGGGGTACAACCAATTTATTAAGAAAACTAAGAAAACCAAGAAAACGAAAAACAAAATGAAAAAGGAAAAAGAAGACGCTCCAAGAACAACACAAGTGTGCATGAAACAATAAAAATGAAGCGTTTGGAAGAAACCTGGGATTTTTATTGATGAAGAAGGGGATTCCTTGGGCATCCCCAAGCTTTGACGCTTGTACTTCTTGTATGTTTCCTGGGGTGACACGGGTGGCATCCCCAAGCTTGAGTTTTAGTCTATCCTTCATCTCATTACTCAGTACTTCCATACACCTGAAAATTTTCCTTCATACAAAACTTGACACAATCTTTATTAGAAACATTAGTGCGCTCAAGATAAAAGGTCTTAAGGTTCAGTTGTAACACCAAATAAACTTCCATTAGAACACTAGCTACAGTAGCACTTCCCTCAAAAAGCTCAATTCCCCGAAAGAACTCAAAAAGGAACCAACAAGAAGCAAATGCAAAAAATGGCAGAAATCTGTCAAAACAGACCAGCAGGTAAAGACGAATTTTTTCAAAGACCTTATGTTTCTCAAATAAAAAAGTGTTGAACTAACGAAAGTTAGATAACAACCTGGGGCAGAAGCAAAAAAATTCATAACTCAAAAACACGTTCAGAGATTTTACACGAATTTTTATGGTGAAGCACAGAAATCTGTTTCGGGATAGCAACTTCCCCAATCATTTCTTCTCTCTCATTAGAGGTTACTCTTGGCACAAAAAGCAAATAAAAATGATAAGGAGTGGTTATTACTGAAGTAATAACTTCCAAGACTCATCTAAAACTTTTGGGTTATCTCCCAATAAGTACTTTTCTTTAATGCCTTTAAGTGAGGCATGATAGTTTGAGAAGATGCTCACATAAGAAATATGAATTAAAGTAAAAGAGAGCATCAAGAAGCAAATTCAAAACACATTTAAGTCTAACCCACTTCCTATGCATAGGAATCTTGTAAATAAACAAGTCATGAAATTACAAAGCAACAAGCATAGGAAAGAAAAACAAGTGCAACTTCAAAATTTTCAACATAAAGAGGGGAAACTTAATATTATTGAGATGCATAGAACCATGTTTCCCTCTCTCATAATAACTTTCAGTAGCATCATGAATAAAATTAACAATATAACTATCACATAAAACATTATTATCATGAGCCACATGCATAAAAGAATTAATACTCTCCACATAAGCATAGTCATTCTTATTAATTGTAGTGGGAGTAAATTCAACAAAATAGCTATCATTATTATTCTCATCACCATAATCATCAAATATAGGAGGCATATTTTAATCATAATTAATTTCCTTATCAATAGTAGGTGGACTGAAAATATCATATTCATCATTGTAATCATCATATATTGGAGGCATAGTATCATTAAAGTAAATTTTCTCCTCTGTGCTTGGGGGACTGAAAAGATCATTTTCATAAAACCTAGCTTCCCCAAGCTTAGACTTTTCCATAGCATTAGCAATAATGGTGTCCAAAGAATTCATACTAACAACATTGCTATTAGCATGCAAATAAAGTTCTATAGGTTTTTTAATTTTCTCTTCAAACAGTTCATGTCCTAACTCAAGATAAATACTATAAAGCTCTCTAATTTTGTTGTTGTTTTCCATTAAGCCTAATTAGTGAAAACAAGAAATAAAAAGATATAATTGCCGAATCTAAAGGAAATAACTTCAAGCACTCACACCAGAAAATAGGCGTTTGCCGTGGAAGGTTCTTCTTCTTTAATCCTCCGGTGTGAATACCTTTTACCTTACCTCCCCGGCAACGGCGCCAGAAAATAGCTTGATGTCTACGCATTTCTATTCTTGTAGACAGTTGTTGGGCCTCCAAGTGCAGAGGTTTGTAGAATAGCAGCAAGTTTTCCCTTAAGTAGATCACCCAAGGTTTATCGAACTCAGGGAGGAAGTGGTCAAAGGTATTCCCTCTCAAGCAACCCTGCAATCAAGATACAAGAAGTCTCTTGTGTCCTCAACACACCCAATACACTTGTCAGGTGTATAGGTGCACTATTTTGGCGAAGAGATAGTGAAATACAAGTGGTATGGATAATTATAAGTGGTAACGGTGATATCAAATAGCTTGATGGCGTGGAAAAGACTAAAGGTAAACTGAAATAAAGATGCAAGCAAACATGTAATAGATCTAATTGCAAACGTTGTTTCAATGCTTAGAAACAATGCCTCCGGATCATACTTTCACTAGTGAACACTCTCATATAAATATATTCTCTTTATGATACTACTCTTAACTACTCTCCGGTTGGACACTCTAATCGATGGTAGGGCTATAACAGCACACCTCAAAGTAAGCCTTTCCCATCTAGAAAACCCCGCACTGTCACCTTGAGTACTAGATGAGTCCAACAAACACCACAATTTCATAGAAACATCCAACTCCAAATATAACTCATAACAAGTATTTGTAATCTCTAGCCTAAGTGCCACCATGGTGAGCACGCTGTCACTTTCACACACATGGGGAGAGCAGAGATCTATTAAAGCACTTTAGTATCAAGGTAGATCTACTTGATTACAAAGCTCATGATCACAATATGATCATGCATAGAGAGAGAGAGATGAACACATAGCTACCAGTAGAACCCTTAGCCTTGAGAGAGAATTACTCCCTCCTCATCATGGGAATCCGCAATGGTGAGGGAGATGGCGGTGGACATCGATGGAGATGGCTCCAGGGGCACTTTCTGTCCCCCGAATCTCCCCTTCGGTGGTGGCGGCGCTGTAGAACTTTTTGTGGCTGGAGGCTTGATGATTTAGGGTTTTCGCATCGGGAGGCTTCTTATAGGCGAAGAGGCAAGGTCGGTGGGCGGCCAGGGGGCCCACACCACCTGGTGGCGCGGCCAGGGCTAGCCTGCGCCACCATATGGTGTGGCCAGGCCCTGGCCCTCCTCCGTCTCTGCTTCGGGCTCCGTGAGTCTTCCGGTAAAATAGGAACTTTAGCTTTTGTCCCATCCAATTCCGAGAATATTGATTTTCTGACATTCCTGGAACCAAAAACAGTAGAAAATAGGCAACTGGCACTGTGGCTCTTGTTAATTGGTTAGTGCAATAAATCATATGAAATGTACTCCAAAGCATGGACAAAACATAAGAAAGTACATAAAACCAAGCATGGAACATCAAAAATTGTAGATACATTTGCAATGTATCAGGACCAGGTCAAAGTGTTGTAATCCGCAGATCAAGAGGCACTGATTAGTTTCGGTCTATTTTAACTTAGAGTATCTCACTCTTTTACACTAAGAGGTTGTGATGAGTTTCATGACCTTCTTAATGAAGTGATGCTCTTTACATATTATTACCTACCCTTCCTCCGAGCGTTCGTGCTCGGCAATGATGCATGTGCGTACTAATGCGGTCATCTGAGATTCTTAGCAATTCTTATTGCTTTGAACTCCAAGGACATTTGTGTCATATTTAGCGTGATTGGTTAATCCTATCAATAAGCAAAGGATGATTGTGCTACCAAGTCTATTATATTGGTACACCCTCTTCGGTCAAAGAGTTAGGCTTGTGCCAAAGCTTTGAGACTATGTCTTCTTGCCTCACCAAGAAAATTTCCTCTCGAACTATGTGACATATTGGTGCTCTATGATATTCTAGACGTCCTATAGAAGTATCGCCATGTTGCCACAATGTAGATATCGATCGCTATAAAATTTAGCTCAGACGGAGCTCGTATGCGGATTTGGCAACTGTTTTACAGAAACAGTGTGTTCCAATGTGACATTAAGGTGAAAATTGTTGTTATGGGTGATTACTAATCCATAGGAACAATACAAAGTCAAAACCATGCCAGGACACTATGGAAGTTGAGCCCGATGCTTCAATCTAGGATATTAGCACTCTAAGCCTAGAATCTTCTTGCGATATAGTCCGTGATATGGAGGATGTGATGCTTCAGAGACATGTATTGCCTTTTCTTCTCTAAGATAACTCCATTTGGTAGCCGATTTCGACAATCATAGAAAGTTCAAAACTCACGAAGCTAGTGAAATTCGGATGCAATATTTTATGTAGATATCGATCGCTATAAAATTTAGCTCAAACGGAGCTCGTATGCGGATTTGGCAACCATTTTACCGAAATAGTGTGTTCCAATGTGACATTAAGGTGACAATTGTTGTTATGGGTGATTACTAATCAATAGGAACAATACAAACTCAAAACCATGCAAGGACACTATGGAAGTTGAGCCCGGTGCTTCAATCTTTGAGATTAACACTCTAAGCCTAGAATCTTCTTGTGATATGGTCCGCGATATGGAGAATGTGACGCTTTAGAGAGATGTATTGCCTTTTCTTCTCTAAGATAACTCCATTTTGCTAGCTGATTTTGACAATCTTAGAAAGTTCAAAACTGGCGAAGCTAGTGAAATTCGGATGCAATATTTTATGTAGATATCGATCGCTATAAAATTAAGCTCAAATGGAGCCCTTATGGTGATTTGGCAAGCGTTTTACCGAAACAGTGTGTTCCAATGTGACATTAAGGTGACAATTGTTGTTATGGGTGATTACTAATCCATAGGAACAATATGTAACACCCCAGTTTTAGATAATCTTATTTAGGGTTTGTTTTGTGCATTCATGAGCATCATCTTTTAATTGCATGCAAAAGAAAGAAAGTAAAACCCTAAAAACCCTAGTTTCCTCTCTCTCTCTGAAATCAATTCAAAGAGGTTTTGAATTTAGAAAAGAGCAAAATTATTGGAACCCAAATTGTTACAAAGGGTCTCTACAATATTTTCATATATTTGCCAAAGCCTCTGGTATTTTGAAATAATTCAAAACAGGTTTGTATTTGAAATACACAAGAGAAGAGGAGAAAACAGTTTTGGAAAAAGGTTTTTCTAAAAAAATAGACAGCAGAGGCAACCAGGCCGAAGGCCATATCCCTGTCCCTCCTATCCATCGCTCGCGCGCAGCTCATAGCCCCGCCACCAGCCCAACTGCGCCCCGTATACCTCATCGACCTCAGCTCCTACGTCGTCTTCGACGACGACGGGAAGCTGCTGCGTGTCCGCCGCGCTGCCGTCGATCCTCCCAGTGCCAAGATCCCCGCTCCGTCCCGAGCCGGACCAGGATAAGACCGCAATGTCGCCTCGGCCCTGTACTTATCTTCCCCCTCGCACGTTCCTATCTTCCTCTCTCTCCCAGAAAGCTTCCCTAGCCCGGACCTCGTCGGCGCCCCGCCGTCTTGGGCCACCTCTCGCCCAAACCAGCACACCACTAGAACCACCGAGGTCTTCTCCTTCTTTCGACCCTACCCACGTGAGCCGATGTGCTCCCAGGCGACCCAATCGAGCCCGTCTTCTCTTCCATCGACGACCACCTTCGTTGTCGGTGTCGTTGCCATAGCCCTCCTCCGGCCTCTCCATTGCGTGCTTCATGCTCAGGGTGAGCTTCTAGTTCAAAAGGACCACATGCTCGTCCTCCTCCTACTCTGTACCGCGCTCACGTCGCGCACCGCCGCCCTCCACCGTAGTAATACTCACCTCCGGCGATTCCCTCGACCTTATGCTTTAGCGCCGCCAGTTTTAGGTTCCCCGCACAACGCTCGTTCGAACGAGCTAGCCCGCGCTTCCCAGATCGCCCCCTAGCGCAACCTACCACCGCCGGCCGACGCGTCCTCCGGCTAGCCCACGTGGCACCGATGTGGCGGTTGACCTGGCCCTAGCCCCAGCAGTCAGTCTCTAGGGCTAGACATAGCCCCAGTGAGGAAAGTCCCTGCCCGCGTGGATGCTGAGGTGGCCTCGGGCTCCTCTATCAGCCTCTATGGGTAGGCTATGCCTGAGTAGAAAAATGTCCCCCACCCCTCGATGACGTCAGCAGTATGAAATAAACCTATTTTAAATAGTTTAATAATTTTAGAAAAAGGATAAATATTGTAAAATCAATTTCTTTTAATCTGTAATTCAGAAAAAGACAAATAATACATCAACATGTTCGGACAAATGATATCTTTACAATAGACTTATAATCATGCATTGTTAAGCAACTTAAATGACAAGTCTAATTAGAGAACTAAATCAACCCCTCACAGGTGTCCCGGGGTTTCCCATGTCTTAGGGGTTGTACCTTCGGACCCTGTTTAAAATGATCAAGCATGCCCTAGGGTTTCATTTAAGATCTATTTAACTTGTCATATCATCATCGTTGCTTGAGCATTGCAACGATGCCATGTGTTGATTGTTGTTTCCCCTTTCTTTCTGGTGTTTGGTTCTTTCCGATAGAATATGATATAGATTGAAGACCGAGATCAACACCACCGACGATCGATGAACAATACTTGACCAATTGTAATCAAGTCAAGTACAAGGCTACCAAAGATCTATATCTGGGTATCAAGAAACAAGGCAAGAATAGCCCCACCATTATACAATCCTATGGTTTCGAATGTATTTCATTCTTGCCATGTTGCATACGATTCTACTGTGATCTTTTGTCGATAGATAGAGTATCCTATCTGTTTCATTACTCCCTTGAGCTTATATTACCTGATCCACTACCCCTAACATAACTAGGTTTGGCTTGTGTGCACTGCTAGAGCTATTATTCGTGTCTTGCTTAGCCATGCATAGCTGTTAGTTCTGGTTCATCCAGATGATGTATCAGGTGCAGAGAATCTAGTATGACGGGAGAACGAGGTATACTGATGAGGTAAGGTCAGTTGTAAAGGATAAACATGCTAAGGTTTGGATGGGAGGCCACAATGGGAAGTGGTTTTTTTAGTCCTATGCTTGCCACTACTAGGAACCGAGTTCTTGCCTTTGGAACTGAGATGAGCGTACAACCACACGGGGCCTGGAAAACCTCACGAGCAACTAACTTGCCTAGTAGATTCCATGAGTCACATAGTTCGGGTGTTTCATTCGACATGCATTCTGGATCTTCTCGAAGGCGGTGAAGGAGGTGCATTCATACAGGTAGGTAAGCGTGGCCGAGGTTGCATGGGGTAGATGGCGCCCCTAGTAAACCAACCTCGGCCACATCTCTAGGGACCGACTTCGGGATTTGACCCGTTACGGTGGAACCATCCTTAGGGCGTGACTCATGGTCTTGGCGAAAGCAAGGTAAAGGTCGTGGACAACCACCCTCTGTCGGCCTTCCAAGGAAGAGGGCTAATGATCTGGCATTAAGAGTCGGTTGGTACGTGTGGGTAAAGTTGTACACCCCTGCAGGGTTAAATCTTTTCAAAAAGCCGTGTTCACGGTTATGAACGCTTGGTGACCGAATTCTAAGATCATAGAGAACTATAACCTAACCGTAAAACTTGGCAACTAATGTTTGTTAAGGATGCTTCCTCATGGGTACGAGGGGTGATCCTAGTTGTGAGATGAGGATTACTTTGGTGGATATCAAAAGATGATGATCAATTCTTTGGAGATTGTAACATCCCAATTTCAGCAACCCTGATTAGTTGTCCAGAATGCAAAAATCAGGGGCAACAAAAACTTTTTCTTGTTTAATGCTAAAGTGTTTTCTTGTTGTCTTGATATGCTTATGCATATGAATGTGTATTAGATGATATACTCCTTACCTTAACAATAGTTGACAAAAGCTACTTCTCAAAACAGTATTGGCTTAATTTCCATATTCTCAAACGTTCTGGTATTTCAAAACGTGAGCCAAGAAGAGTTTGCAAACGAACTATTTTAGTATCCCCTATTGATCAAACTATGGACAGCTATATAATAATATCTCCTTATGTTTTCAAGACAGAACCTCTAACTACTCTCCTCTCTATGTTTCCCAAAACACCTTTATTAAGCTTTTGAATTCTACTCTTGGTAGAAATACCAAGGACTATCACCTTATTCAAATCCAACACTTCAAAATACCCATACTCACCTCAAGGTAGGCTTGATGGTCACCCTAGTAGTAGGTTTGCTTAGCTTATAAGATGAGTTGCGTTAATCTGCTGTCTGATGAATTGCCTTGATCTGCTTTTTGACTTGTTTAGTATGAGCCACTCTAGGAGCTCATAAGTTGGGTCAATATACTTTAATCTCACCAAACCCTAAGCAAGAATACAATCTGGATCTGATCCCTAGCTACTAAGTAATCATCTAAAACCCCTAACTAGACCCCTTCTAAAGTGATCCCTTCTAGAAGCTTCCAAGTCAATGAAGATCAAAATCAAGCATGGATCCCTTCTATTCAATCTACTCTTCAACCTCATCCACTTGATGATGCTTTGGTACCTTGCAACCCATCAAAAATTATCACCACCCACATTCTAGTCAAAACCCCTAAATCTGCCAAATTTGGCTAAGTCTGGAATCTATTCCAACATCACCTTTTTGAATGCCTCCCTCTCTCAACCCTTGTGCACTTTTTAAAATTCATTTGAACCATCTTGTCAACCATCCTAAGGACTACCAAGGCCCACTCGTTCCCTTGGTTAGATCATCCTCCAACCCACTTGTTCTTGACGGTTTTGCAGGCAAGAAAATAACTATTCCAGCAAATCTAGTCAACATGCCTACTCTGACAGAAGTTCACACCATCATCCAACCTTCTATGGACTAACCCTTTGCATGGTTGTGTTCTACTAATATAGTTCCATAAATATCTACTTCACTTGTTCCAAGTGGGTCTTTGTGCTTCTTAAACCCACAAGGTTCTGAAGGCTAGTTGATAAACTGCCTTGGCAGGCTTATTTTATTCAAAGTTTGAAATCAATTCTTGGTGAACTCAAGCAAGATCAAGCTCAAAACTCTATACCATGTTAATGTACATCACTTGGTATATCCATCCATCTATCCCTTGCCCCAAGGGGAGATCTGAGCTCCAAGATCCAAAAAGGTTTTTGTGGCATGAAAACAATCTTACCCTAGATCCTTAATCTCTAGTTTTTCACCAAAATCAACTGAGATTCTCAAATCCCAAGGTTGCAAATGCTTGTTACACCTTTTCTACATAATATACCTTGATCATCAAGATTTATCAAACTTATCCCTATTTATTAGGGCTCCAAATCTAATTAATCTCTTTAATAGACAAAATCTCCAAAACTCCTCTCCAAGGGAAAGTTTGGTTTTTGCCAAAGCACTTCCCCAAATTTTGGATCCATTGAGATCCATGTTTCATACTCTACCTTCCCAATTTTTGAGAAGCTTTATTATTTCTTTTTGCCTATTTTCTTAAATGGCAGAAATGGAATAATAATAGTTTTAAATACCTTTAAGAATTAATAAATCTTGGGAAAATTACCCTAAGTGTGTATTCACATTTGGGACCATCCCACATCAATAACTCCACCTTCCCAATTCAAAAATACCAAATAAATTCCTAAAACCCATCTCTGCACTATTTGAATAATTGATACAAAGTGCATCCAGAATTCTCTGAAAAATCTCAAATAAATCTTAGAGATGCATCTTAACCTTGCCCATATACCAGCATCCTTATCTCAGTTGGTCAAGATCAAAAATCAAGACATACCACTTGATCATCCCTTATGGCAGATTTTAACATTTAGCCTTTCTGTATCAAAAACCAAACCAAACCCTCTCTCCAAGCTTACCAAGCAAGCTTGTACATCACCCACCCCTCCTCTGGTCGTGCTCGACTGTAGGACTACACTGTAGCAAGGCCATCCTTTTGTCTTTAGCTCTTGGAGCAGGCAAGTGAGAGAAACACCATATCTTTGCATATCTTGTGGAGTAATCACCACAGCAGCTGCAACCCTTCCACTGTCTCTCTCTCTCTCTGCTCGAACCCAGGACCCTTCAGCACTCCCTTACTCCACCTATCATCCTCGGTAGCTAGCCCTATCCCTCCTCCTCTCCATTCTTTTTTGGGGGCCGAAGGATAGAGAGAGGTCCCATCCTCTCAGTAGTAGGCCCTATAGCCACCTCTGTACCACCCTTGACCTCTCAACCGACCAACAGAACCGCCCATAATGCCCAATCCCTAGCCACCTCTTCCCCTATCCTCTCCTTGAGCATAGTCCACCATGGACTACTCCCTCTCGATTATAAAGGCCAAGGGCCACCCCACGCCTCCCTCTGCCCCTCATTCCACTACTCTCGCTTCCACTTACCTCCCCAGAGCTTCTCTACCTCACCCCTGCTCCGTGCTGCCCAAGAGAAGGAGGAGAAGGAGCCTTGGCCCTTTTCAAAAATCGAGCAAGGCCCCCTCTCCCTAGCTTCCCCCTCTCTGCATGTAAGCTTGCTGAGATCCCCTAGCCGTTCTGCATCTAATCATCTTCTCCCCTTTGCTCAGGACCATCTCTATAGGCATCGCTGTCGACCACCGATGAGTTCCTGTATGCACGCCGTCGCGCGAGGTCTCCCCCGTTGCCAAAACCAGGCCGTGGCGCCAACCGTTCTACTCCCTGCACCGAGCTGCGTCACCCTGTCCCCTCCTCATCTCTGTTCAATCCCTCAGGTGAGCTCCCCGCTATTCCCCTGACACCTTCTATGGTTTCCGTTGGCGGCGCTCTGTTCTACGGAGACGACGGCCAAGCACCGTCGATCTCCTATAGATCCAATGGCTGAGCCTGCCTTGGTACCCCTTCGCCCTCGCCCGGTCGCCGACAGGCGGGCCCCGCCCTGGCGGCTTTTGAATCCGACTCTCGCGCGTGCGCTGCCTAGGTGGGCCGAATTCCCTAGGCACGGCCCAACTCCCTGTTGGATCCAGCCCGGCTACCCCCCCCCCCCTGTTATTTTTCTTTTTCCTCTGATTCCAGATCCAAAAATGTACCAGTTGGATTAAATCATGTTGAAAATATAAATTAGATCCCAATGCCCAGATCTAAATTCCTGTTAGACACCAGATCTTTTCTTAATCATGCAGAGGTAACACCTGGTCAAAAATAATCTTTATTCTTTGTGGGCAATTAATCTGCAACAAGGTGTAGTTTACACTAAATAAATTCCTCCATGACCTACTAATCTCCAAAATGGATGAAACCAAGTTCATTTGAAAGTATATCCATAGGCCTACCATCTAGAATTTATCTCATGTCAAGGTGAACTATGTTTTAACATTGGTAAAAATAACAAAATCCCTATAGTACTTTGTTTAGAAAATTCCCTAGGCATATCTACATCACCTATTAGGCTAATTCCAACTCCCAGAGAAATGGCCCATCAATACCTATTCAAAATCCAGGAGATCAAATTTTATTGAGGATCTGCTTAATTTTGGTGAACTAATCATCTCTTCCTAGGGTATTTCAAGTAGAAAAAACACTATAGAAGTTTTACAAATCCAAATTGGTTGATTCCAATTTATACAGAAAGGTATTCAAAGTACCTATCATTTTCCCTTGGAATAATATCAAAATCTTTTGTAGAATTAATCTGGTGAAAACGACAAGACAGCTACAGAATTGACTTTGGGAATTTCCAGAGGGTATTCTGTAATTAATTGGACATGATTCCAACTCTCAGTGAATCAGTACATCAAAATCTACCTGACCATCCAAGGAAAATAATTTTTGGAGCTCCAGAACTATTCTGGTGAATTATTTCCTAAATCTGGAGTTTATTTCACTAGAAAATTCATAAGAAATCAAAGAAAAGTGATAAAATCTTGAAAACACTTTTGTTGGTCTAGTTTTGTCAAAACCTACCTGGTGGTATTCTGTTTTCACATTGATACCATACTTACCTGGGCCTTGGTCCCAAACCCCTTCATTAGTGGTTTTGACCATTTCTCGAATAAAGGAAATCCCACCACTACAAATAGGGTTTTTGCAATGGTTCTAAACCCAACCACTCAAAACCTACTGAATATTATAATTGTATTGTACACTCTCTTGTTGTGTGAATGTCCACTTCTATTGCCTTGTTTTGATTGTGGTCTTGCTTGCTTGCATGTATACTCGATGACGACGACAGTTGCGCTTGTATTGACGCCGAGAAAAATAGATCTTATTATTATTGGTATTGGTATTCTTGGTTATCTAAAGAAGATGTCTAGGGACATATTGCCATACTTATGATCATTAGGCAAGCCACCTCCTTGCTCATAAGCCTCGTCCTATTGTTTTACTTATGCATGTTTCACTTACTGTTTTATGAAAACGGCATTGTTTCGCTATATGATGTTGTATATCTGGTAGTGGTTTGGATCCTCCAAACCATTACTCAATGGTACTACTAAGTACAATGCTCTCGATGATACCTACTTGTCCGTAGTATGGTATATGGTGTAACACACCATACCCCTTTAGAGACCCTGATTTAGCCGAAGCAAAGCAATAGGATGGGAAGAGCACGAAAAAGTTTTACCAAATTTTTTATGATAAAACCTTGGTGAGGTGGGACCTCCCAAGAGATGTTGAGAAAAAAAAGGTTTGTTTTACGAAATGCTGAAGGAAAGATGGAGGAAAAAGGTTTACAAAAATGCACCCAATTCTTTGTAGTTTTTCTAGAACAATTAACCCGTGCAACCACATTACTCTGGAATGGGACAGGGCTGGATTTGATGTTTATCTATTCTGGTATAAGCTACCTCACAACTACTACAGGGGGTCGCGATCCCCGGAAGCTGGGCCTTCTCCCATAAAGGTCCATGTGGGACATCGACCTGGAGAAGGAACGAACTGTCTGCGGGCAGGCAGGCATTACTATGAGCCCCTCATTGAAAGCACCCACTATGTAAAGTGTAAAATGCACTCCGGTTGGTCCTTGGTACCCGACATCCCGGTTTTGAGGGGAGTAACACTCATAGGGTAGGCCCTTATATTGGAGTGGGCATCCGGAGAGTCTTGTTCGGTTACTCAACCCACGATCTGTGTAGATCAGGCTAGTGTACCCGGATGATGTGGGGAAAGTGTACAACCTCTACAGAGTGTAAATCTATTCGAATAGCCGTGTCCGCGGTCATGGACGGTTGGGAAGGTTGTTGTAGAGCGGTGCTAGTTTTGTTTTCCAAAAGGATTCTAGAAAAGAAATTGCTTTGAAAATGCTTTGACCATGGGACGGTCGTAAAGGAGAAAGGTTTTGACCATGGGATGGTCAGAAGAGGGAGAAAGGAGTTTGGTCGTGGGACGGCCTGAAGACGGGAACAAATGGGTACCCCAATCCTAGTGTTTACAAAACCTTTCAAAAGGTTTCCGAAATGTTTTACAAAAGTTTTCAACAAAGATATGTAGATGCTATATCTACAAGAGAAACTATTTGAGAAAAGAACCTCCATTGGAGCCCACCTACTGCCATAGCCATATTGCATATCCTCTTGTTTTATTATTCTATTAAGGTGGTTTGCGAGTACATTCAAAGTACTCACTGGCATTGTCCATGGCTATTAACTTGGTCAGGTATCAAGAAGAGGTGAAGTGGACGACTATGCGAGCTAGGACGTTCTCCCAGTCAATTGCCTGTAGGTTAAGGCATGGCTAGGGCTCTACGCTTAATGAAGTTCTGCTGATGTTGATCAATGTAGCCATAATCGAAAATAAGGTATGACAGGTGTTCATTATGTAATGGATGTTTACTTTGATACTTGTTAGTTATGTGCCACGACTAACTGATCATGGGATCATGGTGTATGCATAACAGGGATTCTCGGAGGATTAATCCGGGGGCCCCACAGAGATGTCGCTCTCGTAGTCCCTTTTAAATATTATGATTAGACGAGCTTCTTCTCCCTCTTGTTTTACAAACAAAGATGGCTTTATGGAAAATAACCCCACCAGCCATAAGTCTTGGGGAGTACACCCTGTACTCACCCTTGCTTTGTTGATACTTTCAGAGTAAGTGTGCCCTTGAAGATAAGTTTGGTACGACATCGACACCGACGAGTAGCTTGGGGTTCCCGGACGACATCCTAGAATCTATGGGCTGGGACGTCATCGTTAAGCTTCTGGCCTCTTAGGCCATTTTTTAAGTTTGCTATACTTAATAGCATAATTGGCCTTCCTTTGTTCGGTGCTTGTGGTCAATGACCTCTGCTTGTAATATTTTGGTTCTTCGCTCCACTATGAGCTTTCTGTAATAATTTTTTTGTGTCGCAGGGCTACTGTTGTGTTACCGATTCCTCACTGTATATCCTTGAGCTCTAGGTTAAGCTTATGTTAGGCTAAGGTCTGGGATTTGTTTAACCCTGGTCCCGGGGGTGTCACAGTTTTTGGTATCAGAGCAGTACCGACCGTAGGAAAACCTTGCTATTGGTCGATGTTGAGTCTAGTATTTGAGAAAACTATTTAAAAGATGAAAAGTATTTGCAAAAACTCTAGTATGCTTATTTTGCTCCTCACCTGGTATCGCTCTAACTCTGGGTCACCTTATCTTGTGTTGACTTTGAAAAGTTTTGGCTATCTCTTTTAGTCTTTCAAAGCTTAGGTGCCTTTTTGGGCAGGTCATTTCTCAGCCAGTTGACCTAGTGTTAATTTCTCTAGAGTTGTGTGTGTTGTGAATTCCTTGTGTACCCTTTGCTCTGTTTTAGCTGAAAGATTCCTTTCCATCATGATCTCTCTACCTTATGGGCCCACAATATTATATTGTAGGATCCATGGTGTTCTGTTCTAGGCTTCGATGTTTCCTTTTGCCTCATGTGCCTCCTTTTTATTTGTTTGGGTACTTCAGAAGTTCTTTCTTCTCTTGGATGTTACCTTGTGATTACTATCTTGTAGTGTACTCTGTGTCACTCAAGTAGTAGTTAATTCTTTCTCGGGTTTTAACCCTTGGACTTGAACTGAAGATCCCGGATTGTGCTGGATTCTGGTGTTGTGAATCTTGTACATGAAGCTGATATTTAACCCAAGGTCCATTACATTCTCCCCTGATGCTAATGTTTACACATTACCTCAGGATGGCTGGTACTATAATTCAGGCCTTCATGCTTGTGGATATTTCTCGCGGTTGAATTGTGACAATTAAGGACTTCCCCTACCACTAGCTATGGAACATGTTCTTTAATGGAACCAAATAGATCACGACAAGAGTACTCCTCGAGAGTATCACATTTATATACGTGACTCTACCACACCTCTCATATCTATGCATTGGTTTTTGGAAGAATGATAAACTATGCATCTACATCTCGGGATTCTATCCTAAGCATGTTCTCCCCCCTTGTTGTTTCCGACCTTTGCCTACCAGTTGGTAGTCAAGTAGTAATGTGCATTGGTGTCTTCCGATGCAATATACTCTTGTGGTCCATCGAGACAAACCATTTCAGAATGTCAGGAGAAACAAACTCCAATACCTCATCATATCTAGGACCAGGACAAAGTGTTGTAATCCGCAGATCAAGAGGCATTGATTAGTTTCTGTCTATTCTACCTTAGAGTATCACACTCTTTTACACTAAGAGGTTGTGATGAGTTTCATGACCTTCTTAATGAAGTGATGCTCTTTACATATTATTACCCGCCCTTCCTCCGAGCGTTCGTGCTCGGCAATGATGCGTGTGTGTACTAATGTGGTCATCTGAGATTCTTAGCAATTCTTATTGCTTTGAACTCCAAGGACATTTGTGTCATCTTTAGCATGATTGGTTAATCCTATCACTAAGCAAAGGATGATAGTGCTACCAAGTCTGTTATTCTGGTACACCCTCTTCGGTCAAAGAGTTAGGCTTGTGCCGAAGCTTTGAGACTATGTCTTCTTGCCTCACCAAGCAAGTTTCCTCTCGAACTATGTGACATATCGGTGGTCTGTGATATTCCAGACGTCCTATAGAAGTATCACCATGTTGCCACATGACCGTGTTGTCAAGTTCTTGAGCGAGCAAGTTCTCTGAACTACTCCTTTCTCCAAGGATCCATACTGGATACCCTTGAACTAGTTGGTTGAGCTTAAACAACAACTTGGAGAGTTGTAAGACAAAAGTTCTATCTAACTTAGTACATCTTAAAGGGATGTCTAGTTTCGTTTGTGATGAATAAGGATAGTATTTCCTTCATGGATATGTTATCTTCCCCCACCTTTGATTTGATTTGGGTTATCGTCAAATCAAACTCAGTTCCAAGGACTATCTTGATGATGTTGCTACTCGTGATGTTGCACTTGAGTAGTTCTTTGGTCTGACCAATACTCTGCCTCGTTCATAAAACATATGAGTCCATCTTTCTGGATTATCTGGATAAGTTTGTTGTTGAGCCCATCGATGACATCCTTATCTTCTCCAAGCTAGACTAGATCCATATGAAACATTTGGCATTAATGTTGGAAAACTTTTGAGAACCTTCTTCGTGTTATTTCGAAGAATGTATTATGGATGTTAGAACTAATCTTCTCTGATCCACGAGCAATTGTAGAAAGATGTCGTCGTGGATTAGAGAAGAGTTAACTCCGTATCTTATGGACACATGTGTATTTTGTTGCAAGTGCTTAATATATACGTAGGTATTCCCTGACAAGTTGTTAATACATGAGTCTAGTAATCTAGCTTAGTCTATGGCGGCTTAACACTATACTCCATGTCTTGAGAATCTAGTAAATTTACCTTTGCGGTAAATGTTGCAAACTTTCTACTCGATCATGCTGAGTCTGAAGTATCATTTCACCTAATCAAATAAGAATCTCAAGCAGATATATGGTTGTTGTTCCTCAAGGTTTTGACATAGTTTTCTATGTAAGTGCGACATGATTGATGTAATGGTTGACACAACTAGCCGGAAGGCCTACTGTCATATTCTCTTGAATCAGCAATAACAACCACTCTTCATGAGGATTCTTCTGTGATTTATTATAGGAGTTGTGCTTATGGTTTCCTTTGTCCCCGAAGTCTGACCTTCACTTGATGTCTGTTTCCTCGAACGTCAAGGAGAACATTTAAAGTGGCGTCACTAAATGTCTCTCAGTCAATCCTCCAGACCCTTTTACGTTGGCAAGCTTCTTATTGTGCCAAGTAATTGATGTCTGAGAATGAAGTTTTTGTCCTCATGTCATCAGGAATCTTCTTACCTATTCATCTGGTGGTGTAAAGTGATATCATGATCTTTGGCAAAGATTTTGATAGACCTAGATGAATAAAGAGTTTCCTTCGTTCCTCTAACATGTTTGAAGAGTGACGATGATTTTGGTAATCAGAAGTTTCTCTTGTTACATGTTCCTTATGACTCTTACGAGTCCTCGCCACAAAACAACCTTTCTATCTTGACCTTCTGTTGAACGAAGAATGATCATTCTGTATCAAAAGTAGATCAACAGCTTGGTTATTCGTATATCTGTAACCTAAAATCTCTACTTAAGCAATCTAGTAGAGTTCCATATCTCGAAGTCTGTGGTCATGTTCTTTCTGTTGGAAGCCTCCTTTCTTAGAAGCTTAAGCTCTTCTGAAACTCCATGGTCTCAATCCTTATGAATATCATCTATCTAACAACTGGAAAACCATCTCCTTTTTGCTTCCTCCATTATCCTGATGTGTTTCATGCTTGTCATCTCAGAGTTGTTTGGAACACTCCTTCCATGAGTCGACCATGAGATACTCTATGTGTTGTTAGTGTGTTTCTCTCTTATCTTAGAGTGACCCTGTTTCTTTCTCCTTCTGTCTCTCTTCCTACCTTTGGAATCTCGGGTTGAGATTCTCGTAAGGGGGATAGAGCTGTAACACCCCAGCTTTAGATAATCTTATTTAGGGTTTCTTTTGTGCATTCATGAGCATCATCTTTTAATTGCATGCAAAAGAAAGAAATTAAAACCCTAAAACACTAGTTTCCTCTCTCTCAAATAAATTCAAAGAGGTTTTGAATTTAGAAAAGAGCAAAATTATTGGAACCCAAATTGTTACAAAGGGTCCCTACAATATTTTCATATATTTGCAAAAGCCTCTGGTATTTTTAAATAATTCAAAACAGGTTTGTATTTGAAATACAAAAGAGAAAAGGAGAAAACAGATTTGGAAAAAGGTTTTTCTAAAACAAAATAGACAACAGAGGCAACCAGGCCAAAGCCCATCTCCATGTCCCTCCTATCCGTCGCTCGCGCGCAGCTCGCAGCCCCACAACCGGCCCAAACCAGCCCAACCGCGGCCCATATACCTCTTCGGCCTCATCTCCCGCCTCGTCTTCGTCGACGACGGGAAGCTACTGCGTGTCCGCCGCGTCGCCGTCGATCCTCCCGGCGCAAAGATCCCCGCAACATCGCCAACCCGGACCAGGATAAGACCGCAACGTCACCTCGGCCCCGCCCTTATCTTCCCCCTCGTGCGCGCCTATCTTCCTATCTCTCCCAGAGAGCTCCCCTAACCCTAGCCCGGACCTCGTTGGTGCCCCGCCGTCTCCGGCCTCCTCTCGCCCAACCCAGCACACCACCGGAACCACCGAGGTCTTCTCCTTCTTTCACTGCTACCCGCGTGAGCCGGTGTGCTCCCAGGCGACCCAATCGAGCCCGTCTTCTCTGCCACCGATGACCACCTCCGTTGTCCGTGTCGTCGCCATAGCCCTCCTCCGGCCTCTCTGTCGCGTGCTTCATGCTCAAGGTGAGCTTCTGGTTCGAAAGGACCACATGCTCGTCCTCCTCCTGCTCTGTACCGCGCTTGCGTCGCGCGCCGCCGCCCTCCGCCGTAGTAGTGCTCACCGCCGGCGATTCTCTCGACCTTATGCTTTAGCGCCGCCAGTTTTAGGCTTCCGCACCGCACCTGTTCGAACGAGCTAGCCCGCGCTTCCCAGATCGCCCCCTAGCACCACCCACCACAACCGGCCGACGCATCCTCTAGCGAGTCGACGTGGCGCCGATGTGGCAGTTGACATGGCCCTGGCCCCAGCAGTCACTCTCTGGGGCTAGACATAGCCCAAGTGAGGAAAGTCCCTGCCCGCGTGGATGCTGAGGTGGCCTCGGGCCCCTCTGTCAGCCTCTATGAGTAGGCTATGCCCGAGTAAAAAAATGTCCCCCACCACTCGATGACGTCAGCAGTATGCAATAAACCTATTTGAAATGGTTTAATAATTTCAGAAAAAGGATAAATATTGTAAAATCAATATCTTTTAATCTGTAGTTTAGAAAAATACAAATACTATATCAAAATGTTCAGACAAATGAGATCTTTATAATAGACTTATAATCATGCATTGTTAAGAAACTTAAATGACAAGTTTAATTACAGAACTAAATCAACCCCTAGGTTTCCCGGGTTTCCCCTGTCTTAGGGTTTGTACCTCCGGACCCTGTTTAAAATAATCAAGCATGCCCTAGGGTTTCATTTAAGATATATTTAAATTGGCATATCATCATCCTTGCTTGAGCATTGCAATGATGCCATGTGTTGATTGTTGTTTCCCCTTTCTATCCGGTGTTTGGTTCTTTCTGATAGAATATGATATAGAGATCAAGATTGAAGACCGAGATCAACACCACCGACGATCCATGAACAATACTTGACCAACTGTAATCAAGTCAAGTACAAGGCTCCCGAAGATCTATGTCTACGTATCAACAAACAAGGCAAGCATAGCCCCACCATTATACAATCATATGGTTTAGAAAGTATTTCATTCTTGCCATGTTGCATACGATTCTACTATGATCTTTTATCAATAGATAGAGTATCATATCTGTTGCATTACTCCCTTGAGCTTATATTACCTGATCCACTGCTCCTAACATAACTAGGTTTGGCTTGTGTGCACTGCTAGAGGTATTATTCGTGTCTTGCTTAGCCATGCATAACTGTCAGTTATGGTTCATCTAGATGATGTATCAGATGCAGAGAATCTTGCTTAGCCATGCACTGCTAGAGGTATTATTCGTGTCTAGGCTTGTATGGGAGGCCATAGTGGGAAGTGGTTTTTGTAGTCCTATGCTCGCCACTACTAGGAATCGAGTTCTTGCCTTTGGAACCGAGATGAGCGTACAACCACACGGGGCCTGGAAAACACTCACGAGCAACTAACTTTCCTAGTAGATTCCATGAGTCACATAGTTCGGGTGTTTCATTCGACATGCATTCTGGATCTCGAAGGCGGTGAAGGAGGTGCATTCATACAGGTAGGTAAGCGTGGCCGAGGTTGCTTGGGGTAGATGGCGCCCCTGGTAAACCAACCTCGCTCATATCTCTAGGGACCGACTTTGGGATTTGACCCGTTACAGAGGAACCATCCCTAGGGCGTGACTCATGGTCTCGGTGAAAGCAAGGTAATGGTCGTGGCAAACCACCCTCTGCCGGCCTTCCAAGGAAGAGGGCTAATGATCTGGCATTAAGAGTTGGTTGGTACGTGTTGGTAAAGTTGTACACCCCTGCAGGATTAAATATTTTCGAAAATCCGTGTTCACGGTTATGAACGCTTGGTGACCGAATTCTAAGATCATAGAGAACTATAACCTAAACTAAAACTTGGCCAATAATATTTGTTAAGGATGCTTCCTCATGGGTACGAGGGGGTGATCCTAGTAGTGAGATGAGGATTACTTTAGTGGATATCAAAAGATGATGATCAATTCTTTGGAGATGTCGTTCTCTTATTCCCTTTTAAAATATTCTGATTAGACGAGCTTCTTCTCCCTCTTGTTTTACAAAAAAAGATGGCTTTATGCAAAATAACCCCACCAGCCATAAGTCTTGCGGAGTACACCCTGTACTCACCCTTGCTTTGTTGATACTTTCATGTGTTCCCTTGAAGACAAGTTGGGTACGACATCAACACCGACGAGTAGCTTGGGGTTCCTGGCCGGTAGCCTAGAGTCTATGGGCTGGGACATCATCGTTAAGCTTCAGGCCTCTTAGGCCATTTGTTAAGTTTGTTATACTTAATAGCATAATTTGCCTTCCTTTGTTTGGTGCTTCTGGTCAGTGACCTCTGCTTGTAATATTTTGGTTCTTCACTCAGCTATGAGCTTGCTGTAATAATTTTTTTGTGTCGCAGGGTTACTGTTGTGTTACCGATTCCTCACTGGATATCCTCGAGCTCTAGGTTAAGCTTATGTCAGGCTAAGGTCAGGGATTTGTTTAACCCTGGTCTCGAGGGTGTCACACAATACAAACTCAAAACCATGCCAGGACACTATGGAAGTTGAGCCCAGTGCTTCAATCTAGGATATTAGCACTCTAAGCCTAGAATCTTCTTGCGATATAGTCCGCGATATGGAGGATGTGACGCTTCAGAGAGATGTGTTGCCTTTTCTTCTCTAAGATAAGTGTGCTAGTATAGATAGACAAACACAGAGTGTGGGCATTGATACCCTAGTTGTTACCTTCCCACGTGTATTTGTTTATATCGCGGTGCTGTGAGATGAAGCGGCCTAGACCGACCTTACGCGTAATCCTACGCGAGATTGGTTGCATGCTCGACATATGGCTTGTACCATATAAGTGGCTAGCGGGTGTCTGTCTATCTCATAGAAGTTGATATAGCATTTACAACAGAAGGCCCCGAAAGGGATGTAGTAGAAACAACTATTGTATTTATGTTGTGGTTGGAAGTTCGTAGGTAGAAACAGTTCTATTGTGAAAGCCTAAACAACCACGTAAAATCTGCAATAGATAAAGTAGATGCATCTAACATTTATGTTGCAGGGAAGAGTTTGTGATGTGATATGGTTGCAGTCGTGAATGAGGAAAGGTAGTTTACTTTTCCTATTACTAAGTAGTATAGTAGTAGACATCGCGATGATGAATGACAAGATCTGTGGCAGCGTGGACTTGGCGTCAAACCAGAGCACCTGATGGAGATCATGGAGCGCGAAGACAACCATGTCACGTCACACTTAGATAAGATATGATCTTTGTATGCATTTTGTTTGAGTGCAAGTATTAGATACACAACGGTAGCATTTAAATAGGATGATCCCTAATTAATACCAACGTTAGTGTTCTTCCATTATTTTGCACCACCAAGAAAGTTTATCATTATGAAGCAGGCCGTGACGATAGATAAACATATCTACGTTCACATACGATGGGTGCAAGCCATGTATGCACATCAAAAACACTATGGTTGGGTTGGCGAGTCTAGCATGTACATACATGGCCTCGGAACACGGTGATCGAAAGATCAAGCACGAGTCACATGGATGATGTGATCGACGGATATAGTCCACCCTGACAGCCGCATCAAAGGCTGTGACGATCGGAAATGATGTGGTGTAAAGGGGTCATGTAGTTACTAAACTATCTTTAGTGATGCTAGTTTAAGCGGGAGCTCCTTTGTTAATAAGATTACAAATTTGAACTCCAATTATGAACTTGGTCTAAGTCCTTCTGCAAATATCTTGTAGATTATGTCCATCCCCTCAATTCAGGACATCTTTGGTCTATTAATGAATGAGGAAAGAAATATAAGCTAGATGGGTCGAATTTCATCCACTGATACCAACACCTAAGTAGGATCCTCATGGAAAACCATCTCCTCTATGTCCTTTGTGAACCTCTGAAAGATTTCCCTGATGAATCCGACGTAGAGAAGGTACGACTCTTCGTGACTACCGTGATACCTTCACCAAGGTCGAACCCAAAGCTGGGATCATCATCAACAGAAAGGGTAGGCAGAAAATTGGGCAGGAAACACACTTGAAAAAGAGGTGGTGGACTCTCTACACTCGGCAAAGGGTCTGGGCGCACAGCAAGTACGCACAAAGTTTTGGCGCATATTAATTTAGGGCACGTGAGAGCAGAGGCGGAAAAGGATTGAAGCATTTTGTTGAGGCACGACACCATTAACAATGCCTAGGCCGCCACGTGTTCCTAGGGTTTTTCCGAGTGTTTTCCTCATTTTCGTCGAGTGGATTTTTACATTTTACCGAGGGAAAAATCTATGCGGAGTCTATTTTTAATAGTTTACCAAGTATTAAATATTTGCCGAGTGTAGAAAATACTAGAGTTTAACATGTACTACTAATCTTTGCCCTAGTTACCGACACTCGGCAAAGGCTATCTCTACGGCAGAGCGGCCCTTTGCCGTGTGGGCAATATAACACGGCAAACGCCTTCTAGAACACGGCAAAGGCTTTGTCGTGTGTATACATACGGCAAATGCCACACGATAACGTTTGCCATGACAAAGGCCCTTTACCATGTGTTTTCTAAACAAGACACGGCAAAGCCTTTACCATGTGTCTTACGCGTAGACACGACAAAGTAAAGTCAGATGACAGTTCCCTTGGCGATGACGGTGTTTATTCTTTGTCGTGTGTCGTTCATAAATCCAACACGGCAAAGGCTGCCTTTGCCGTGTGTCACTCATAAATCCTGCCTTTGCCGTGTGTTATCCATAAATCCTACACGGAAAAGAGGCTGACTTTTCAAAAAAAATTGAAAAAAAAATTCAATTTTTTTTCAAACTGTTTTGAATATTTTTTACTTGTGAATCATATGGGATACTTTTAACAGTAAGTATGTTTAATATTAGGTCAAATTGCACTCATGATCAAACTTTCCCTACGGTCACCCATCCTAACACTACTCTAGCGCTAGCACGTTTAACTTCTTCGTTCCATCAGAATGAGGTTCCGAGAAAGAAATCATACCTTATCCATAATACTTTCATATCAATCCTATTAACCCTTGGACCATGATGTCACACATCTCAGTTTTAGATTCCAAAAAATTATTTAAGTAGACAACAATGAGTAAGTAATAATAATCTTGAATCCAAATAAAAAATAAAATGATTTTATTTTTTTGCCTTTTTCTATTTAATATGGAATAATTCATATAGTTAAATCCGTAAATCGGAATTCGACAAATAAAATATCTAAATCGATAAAAAAATGAGAGAAATCCAAATATGACATCAAATCATATTGTGAAGCTAAAAATGATTTTTGTAAAAAATCATGAGCATCAGATCATGTACATGTTGTTCATATCTGACTCACTTCCTACCGATTCGGTAGAAATTTGTCTTTTTTACCAGGGGTGGACGGAAAGGTTTTAAAATCCCCGGTTGGGACACTGTTCATGTAAGGTGGTCTAGTATTTTTGAAAAATGGTGTGGTAGCATTTTTAAATTGAACATTTGGTGTTGCTTCACAAAACGCCACATTTTTGTGCTCTGAAAATAGAAAATGTTTTTTGCGTGTGACGAAAAAGGAAACTTCCTCTTGCAACATTGTTTGCCATCCCATGATACACATGCATGCACAATGTGGGCACATTATCACAAACTATGTCGCAATTCTGGCCATAGCATTGGTCATTTTAATCGAAAGCCTGGAAACCTTGAATGAGATAGGTCATTTTGTGAAGGTGTTTTTGAGACATAATCAATATAACAAGTTTGATATTTTTCGTCCCAACTATGTCACATAATATGACTCCACGTGAAGGTCTCACATTTTTTAGATATTGTTTGATTTAGTTATGGTCATTTGAATCTATCGTCAAACCCTAATCGAGCGGCAGGCATGAAGATTCTTAGCTCGGAGCTGAGCCTCGATAAACTTGCATTGGATCTCTGAAGAAACATTATATTGTAAAGCTAAAAATGATTTTTATAAAAAATCATGAGCATCAGATCATGTACCTGCATCTTATATCTGACCCACTTCCTACCGATTCGGCAGAAATTTGTCTTTTTCACCAGGGGTGGACGGAAAGGTTTTAAAATCTCCGGTTGGGACACTGTTCATGTAAGGTGGTCTAGTATTTTTGAAAAATGGGGTGGTAACATTTTTTAATTGAACATTTGGTGTTGCTTCACAAAACACCCTGATTTTTGCGCTCCGAAAATAGAAAATGTTTTTTTCCATGTAACGAAAAGGAAAACTTCCTCCTACAACATTGTTCGCTATCCCATGATGAACATGCATGCACAATATGAGTATATTATCATAAACTATGTCGTAATTCTGGCCATAACATTGGTCATTCGAATCGAAAGCCCAGAAACCTCGGATGAGATAGGTCACTTTGTGAAGGTTTTTTGAGACTAAATCAATATACCAAGTTTGATATTTTTCCTCCCAACTATGTCACATAATATGACTCCACGCGAAGGTCTCGCATTTTCTAGATTTTTTTTGATTTAGTTATGGTTATTTGAAACTATCGTCAAACCCTAATCGAACGGCTGGCATGAAGATTCTTAGCTCGTGGCTGAGCCTCGCTAAACTTGCATTGGATCTCTGAAGAAACATCATATTGTGAAGATAAAAATGATTTTTGTAAAAAATCATGAGTATCAGATCATGTATCTGCAGTTCATATTTGACCCACTTTCTACCGATTCGGCGGAAATTTGTCTTTTTTTCACCAGGGGTGAACGGAAAGGTTTTAAAATACCCGGTTGGGACACTGTTCATGTAAGGTGGTCTAGTATTTTTTAAATGGGGTGGTAGCATTTTTGAATTGAACATTTGGTGTTGGTTCACAAAACGCCCGGATTTTTGCGCTCCGAAAATAGAAAATGTTGTTTCCGTGCGACGAAAAGGAAAATTTCCTCCTGCAACATTGTTTGCCATCCCATGATACACATGCATGCACAATGTGGGCACATTATTACAAACTATGTCACGATTCTAGCCATAACATTGGTTATTTGAATCGAAAGCATATAAACCTCGAATGAGATAGGTCATTTTGTGAAGGTTTTTGTGAGACATAATCAATATACCAAGTTTGCCATTTTTCATCCCAACTATGTCACACAATATGATTCCACCCAACCTTCACATTGTTTTGATTATTTTTGAATTTTTTATGCCTGTTTTAAACTATGGTCAAAATTGTGAGTATGGAGATTTATATTCAACATAAATATCTAATATTTAAGTGTAGATAGATAGATCTTATTTTTCTGCAAATTTTGATATATTATTTCTATTTTTTGAATTTTTTATGATTTTACTAAGAGTAATGTGATAAAAGGAAAAAAGGAAAAAAAAGAACTTTACCGTGTATACCGCGGAATACACACGACAAAGGTCCTTTGCCATGTATACTCCGGAATACACACGGCAAAGGTTCTTTGCCGCGTATACCGCACATGACAAAGAGGCCACCGTCTGCAGCCGTTAGCTCATTCCCGTCAAGTGGACCTGCGGGGTCACGGTCCCACCTCGTTGCCATGATGACACCTATACCGTGTGTCGCTGTCGACTTTGCCGAGTGTTTTTTCTTTGTCGTGTTCCTTTGTAGGTCTTTGCCGTGTATATTTATTTGCCATATTTTTTTTCAGAAATTTTCCGTGTTCGCGTACTTTGCCGTGTGCTTTTTTCGTGTTCTTTTTTAAAAATTTGCCGTGTTCGCGTACTTTGCCGTGTGCTTGACAAACTTTGCCGTGTTTCGGCTTATTTGGCACACGGCAACGGCATCGACATTTTTTCCGGTATTGTATTTTCGCCGAGTTCCCGTATAAATACATTCATTCATTCGGCGAACAGGTGGATACTTAACTTAACTGATTTGCCGGTAGCGCTTAATAAAGCTACCATCGCGAGGGTTCCTACTATTGAAACACTGAAAACTCCTATCAAACCATGTTGGGTCCAGAAAATACAAGAAAGCAAACACAAATACACAATCACATACTTCCTCCGTGTCAAAATATAAGGTATTAAAATATAAAATATTTTAGCTTTTGTGAAACAAATGCCGATATTCTGAAGAGAGTACGACATAACACTTGAAAATCAAATAAATCACATTCCTAGCATGAGCTTGAATTATTCCTAGCCCGTGCCTCTTCGAGGTGACTTGTTGCCGTGAACAGAGAGCGCACACTACGGTTGCTCAGGTGCTCAGCCACGCACAAGTCGAGAGCTAATTAAGCAAGAGCTCTAATTTGCTAACAAACTGATGCTTCTTCTTGCTTCGGCGCTGACGCTGCGGCGGCTACGGCAGCGTTGACAGCGTCTTCCTCGTCGAGCAGGGCGGAGATGTGCGAGTACCCCTTGTGCAGCATCCGGTACAGGATCCGCGCCGACATGCACGCCTGGTCGCGCACGTCTTTAAGGTCGCGGTGCTCATCCACCAGCTCCAGCCGCTCCGTGAATGACGCCGCACGATCCGGCTTCAGCTTCACCGTCAGCAGTAGGTGCGCACGCAGCAGCTCAGCCCTCGTGCACCCACGCCTCACGCCGAGGAGGGCGTAGTAGTCCACGCGGGACCCGTTGCCGGCAGTCAGGCGGCCGCGGAGCTGCTGGATGCGGGCCACGAGCTCCCCGTGCGTCGCGGTGATCTCGCCCTTTCGAACGCCTCCCTGCGGCCGCCAACTCGGCCCGGACAGCTTCCCATCGCGTACGGCCACGTCGTAGAGGAGCTTGAGGTAGTCCAGGTCCCGCAGGCTGTCGTGGATCATGCCGATGGACTCGAACAGGTCTGCGCGTGCACGCCGCGCCGGGATGGACGCTGGGTCGAGAGCCAGCGCCCGGTTGCAGTCGGCGATGGCATCGGCGGTGCACCCGACAGCACGAAACGCCGCGGCACGGCCAATGAAGCAGGACGTAGCGAACGGGTGCGGGAGCACGCCGCCGTGGCGACCGTCGAGCACCTTGGAAAATTGTCGCGCGGCCTCGGCAGGGAAGCCGGCATCCATTGCGGCCGTTGCGGTAGCGCGGCGCCGGAGCAGCAACTTCACGTGCGCGAGGAGCTGGGACACGGAGTGCTCCTCCTCCTTCTCCTCGCTCGCAAGCAGAATGCCCGGTGCCGAACCAACCTTGGAGGACGTCCTTCTTCTTGGGTTCGCCGTCGAGTTGGACGTGGAGAAGCTGTCCCCCGACCAGCACACGCTCTTGCGGCGGCGTAGCGCGGCTGCGCAGGCGAGGCGGCGACGCGTTTGGAGAAGCACGACAGCGTCCTCCAATAAGCCGAGATGGAAGCAGGCTTGGCCCAGGATTAAGTACCTGTACACGAATTGGCACCGGCCGGCAATTAATTAGTACGGGAGGTTGCAAAGAAAATTGTGTGATTTGCTAATGATCGAGTTGATTTGTTCTTACCTCCAGTGTGTTTCGGCATTGGATCTCTTGAGGAGATGGTGCTTTATCCCCGAGACATCAAAGATGCGAAGGAATCCGGAAAGAAGACAGGAGCGGGACGAAGACGAGGAGGAGGTGGTCTTGTCACCATCGCCGGACTTGGCGGTGCAGCTGGGTATGTAGTCGCGGAACATGTCGGCGATGTCACGGTAGCGCCGGAGCGCGAGCACGGCGCGCGCCCGGAGCTCCAGTGCGGCCTCCATGCGGGGCGACACCTCCAGCGCGGCCGTCACGAGACTTAGCGCCGCCGCCGCCGCCGTGACGTTTCCATCGGCGCCGTCCCGCGCCACTGCAGCGAGATCTGTCCGTGCCTCACGGATGTACTTTTTGATCACCTGCCGCGCACCGTCGTGAAGCAAGAAGAGTATCAGCAGTTCAAACATTAATACAGAAGATAGAAGCGCCATGAAAGATTCATCAATGAAGAGGACAAGGCGGGCGACGCAGGGCGGCCGGGCATCTCGCCATCTAACCGATGAGTCGAACACCCGGAATCGTGGTACGAAAACCCAAATTGAGATCGAGCAAACGAGGCGAAGAGACGACTAACCTTTTTACTGCAAAGCCTCCACCTGAACTCATTCGTCTTGATCTTGGTCACCGGAGCGGGAGGCAAGCGCGAGTATGCCGCCATTACGAGTCAAGCTTGTATGGTGAGGAACTCGATCAATGGGCCGGGGAATATGTACGCGGTTGATCGCCCTAAATTTGTGGGAATTAACAGCGCCACCCCGTGTCACCCTTATCTCATTCTTCTTTACCGTATCAATTTTGCAGCCCATAAATCCCTCTCCTGTAATTGTGGTTTCCTGTTTTACAGATTTGTTGTTTCTCTAGGTTTCATTCATCTGATTTTCTTTTTATACGTTTCTATTTTTCTGAGGTATAACCTATGGACAGGAAAATGTATGGACATCTTTTGAGATACTAGCAGTAATCGTGCACGATCACAATAACATGGTAAGTTACTTATAAATATGTAATAATTCGCAATAAAAATATTAAAGTTTTTATTCTACAATATTTGTAACCAAGGATATCACTACAGGATTCAGAGGCTAGGCCGACAAACTTTGCCGTCGGCGTACCCATGACTGTCATCGGCCTACCCATACGCCAACGGCCACTATCAGCGTCTCTCCGTCGGGCGAGGTCGCGTCGCCATACCTCCACGGCCGTCGGCATCTCAAGCTAGGCCGACAGTTTCCCGTAGCTGTCGGCATAGTGTGGCTGTCGGTGCGCACAGATAGCGGCCACCCATGACAGCGCGCGGCATCAGTGTGGGACACGCGCAAAAGGTACGCCGACGAGAATGCCGTCATCTTAGTTCTTCGGTCGAATTACAAAAAAATGCCGCAACCGTGGCCGCCTCCGACGCCGTCATGCGTGCGATGCTCCTCCTCGCCGCAGGACTCTCCCTTGCCACCTGCTTCCTCGTCGTGGCAGCCTTAGAGGACAGCATCCTGCTTGTTGGTTCGACGACCCGATTGGGGAAGGAGGAGAGGGGATCGTGGAGGTGGGCGATGGGGTTAGGTGGTCATTGTCGTTTCTGTAGGGCGTGGCCAGAGCCTACCACCGCACCTAGGTGCGGGAGGCCGAGGCCAACCCAGGCAAGGTGGACGCAGGCGTAGTGGGCGGCCTGCTCTGGTGGTCAGGGGGCGTGCGGGCTCGGGTAGGGGAAGGAGGCTCCACTGAGGAACAAATCGGCGGCGGTGGCTTGCTCCGGCGGAAGAAGAGGCGTGCAGGCTCGGGTGTCGGTGGAGGAGGCTCCAACAAGAGGCAACGGCTTGCTCCAGTGGAGGGGAGGCGTGCGGGCTAGGGTGGTGTCGGGGAGGCGTGCGTGGCGGAGTAGGGTTGGGGAGGTGTGGGTGGTTGGCAGAGGTGGCGTGGATAAGGTGAGAGGGCTGGATAACGCGAGAGGTGAGCACTTGGATGAGTACAAAATGGAGTGGCCTAGATTTGTTTCAGTGGGGTAATCCATGGGTTGTTATTTCATGTCTTGTGGTTGGTTTGATGTGTGTTTCTTCATTGTAGTTTTGACCACAATTTAACCTAGCCGTAGAAACACTGCAACTTTCTCATACAAACTCGAAACAATATGAAACCAACTTTATTGGAAATATAATAACAAGTAGTGCCCAAGAAAAGACAAAATACCAAGTAGTGAGGTGTGAAACCTCCATAACCGAAGAACTAGTAAAACCTTCAAGTAGAGAGTGTGGGATTGGGTTATTTCAACATACCACAATTCCCTAAAAAAACATACCATCACATTTTTATGGGTTGATGGCTCGTGTGCGGCGTCTTTGAATTGGAAGGAGTGCAACATCGTTGCTTGAAATAGCTCACCTGCTATGTTCCTTAGCTACAAAATATCCTAGGGCCACATGGGTGATAAACTGGTCATCAACAAAGCTTCTTAGGTTAGCGTACCATTTAGGCTAAGTCAAATTAAACCCATTTCAATTGTTAGCAACTGCTGGCGATGGAGCTCACCCCTTCCTTCTTGGCGGCGGTGGCAGACCATTCTCGGTGGCGGCGGAGCTTTCGTTCTACGGCGAACGTGGTGAGTGGCATTAGAAACCCTAATTCCCTTTCTATCCTTCTCAATTTCAGATTTGAGAGTATTCTTCAATCGTAGCTTGTGGAGGCCAGGTGTCCTGAACGAGAGGAATGATATGGAGCCGCAAGAGGGAACCTCTAATCGGTACATTCCGTATCTCTGCACATTATTCTCGGTTTGATTTGAGCCCTGTATGTTTCTTCTTGCGCGCACGTTCGAATTGTCCATCAAATTCTTCCCCTCTACAGCAGTGTTACTTGATGGTAGTATGCACCACATTGAGAAAGACATAGTTGTTAAATTGGAAGTCGATTGTGATAACATTGATCCCCAATACCTACAAAGCATGGAAGAGACAACGGTGAGGCATGTGGTGGAAAAAATGGGGAGAGTGTTCTTTGGGTGCCAGAGCAAGAAGTAAGTTTGTTACGATTCGATGATTAGAAAGGAGAATATGTTAGGATTGTGAATGGGGAATAAATGGTTGATGAAATCGAAGGCGGGACGGCTGAACAAGCAAACATGCTATGTTTTCAGCAGAGCTTGTAGATCTGGAATGTGTTTCTGTGGTTGGATATGTGCCCTCTAAGTTGGTTTCTCAGACGGTAGATGATGATTGAGCTACAAAGAGGCAGATTATGCCCATAGTTACTGAATTGATAGTGTTAACATGGGAGGCTGCTACAGGTGTAGAAGAGAGGGGTATGGTGCTGAAAATGTTGTAACCGTTGATTGGAATACAGTTGATATAACTGCCCGGACTAATTTGATCATTGCGCCAATGTCTGACATTCAAATGGCAAAACTCTTTGGCATTCCTATAGATGACAGAGAAAAGGATAAGGAGAGGAATGAAGTTGCAGAGCATGGTAACAACCATTCAAGACATGATGATGAAGATACACATCCTGAGTTGATGCCAAATGTTGAAGTTGATATAGATGATGCAAATGATGATGAGCTAGTAAATGTTTATGACAAAGAAAACCTAGTCATTGTAGTAGGGAGATTGTTTTCAAGCATGGATGAGTTTATCTTGTGTTTCATGACTTATGCAGTCAAACGTGAGTTTGAAACCAAGACTTTATGTACTGATAAAAAGAAGTTCTATGCAAAGTGCAAATGTTTTGATGGTGGTGCCAAGCCTTGCCAGTGGTCTATATCCGCTAGAAACCAATCTGATGGAAGGACAATAAGGGTGAATCAAATTCCAAAAGCACATACTTGTATTACAAGTTCACATAAAGTTTCAACCATGACCTCACAACTTTGGGTTGATGAAAGATCAAGCCTATTTTAGCCAAAATACGAAACACCACTGCAAAGAAACTGGAAATAGATTTGGAAAAGCAGTACCCCTTTAAGATGAAGTATACTACAGTGTGGAAGGTAAAGCAGAGGGCAATGAAAGAGTTATATGGTGATTGGGCAAATACCTTTAGAATGTTTTTATAACTTAAAAGAAGAAGTGGTGAAGATGTCACCTGGCAGTGTTGTGGAGATACATACTGAGGTAACACTAGATGGGAAAGTCTTTTTCTCCAAATATTTCATGGCTTTAAATCCTTGCACCGATGGCTTCAAAGCAGGGTGCCATCCATATTTGAGCATAGACTCATCATTTTTGGCTGGGAAGTGGAATGGTCAACTAGAAGCATGCAATGTTTTAGATGGACACAATTGGATATTCCCTGTAGCTATTGGCATCTTTTAGTCTAAGACATAGGCTTCATGGACATGGTCCGCGATGCAGTTGAAAAGATGCATAGGGACAGTGTCACCTTTGATAGTTCACACCGATGCAAGTCAAGGGCTAGAAAATGTAGTTAAGATAGTTTTTCCTCATGCTGAAATGAGGCAGTGCTTTGGTCATATGTGGATGAATGTAATCAAAAAAATCATAGGAGATGTTTTTGGATGGCTATGGCCAGCAGCAAGATCTTACACGAAACAAACACATTCATATAATCCTGTTAAGGTAATTGCATCCGATCATGCGTTTGCAAATTGGATGAACACCTACCATTCTCTATTGTGGTACATGTTAGGATTTAACATTGCCATCAAGTGTGATCATATCAACCACAACTAGGCATACGTTTTAACAATAGGGTGAAGGAATTATGTGAATTGAGAGGAAGGCTTGGTTAACCAAATCAGGATCATCATGATCATGTGGTTGTGGGAATTGAGAAGAAGGCTCGGTGATGTTCTTCAAGGGGACAAGTTGCCTGACGTAGTGTAGGAGGTAGTCAACATGACCAGAAATCTAGCACATTTGTGTGTTGAGAAATCCTCATTGTGGGATGCCGTGGGGAGGCCTACTGAAAGTGATAATGTTGTGCCACCTCAAGCAGTTTCATAGAATGTTGTGCAAACTGATGCTGTTGATATGCAAATTGAAGTAGTTTTTGATGAAATTCTAGTTCTAGGTCGTGCTATGGAGAGGCCTACTGAAAGTGATGCAAAGATAAAAAGGAGCATTACTAATCTTGGCGTGGAATCAAAAACAAGCAAAAGTAAGAAGAATAAGAGAACGAGTGCTAAGAAGAAGTGATGGAATGTTTTTGGTACTATGATTCTTGCAAACTTGTGTGATGTATTCTTACTGGTATGTTGATTCATGAAAACTTGTGATTTGTAATAATTCTATATCTACATTTGATCAAATTTGAGCAAAAATTCAAATATGAGCTAAAATTAAAATATGATGCTAAATTTGAATTTCAACCAATTTTGCTATTTGTACTTTTTTTACGTTGTTTCAGCCTCCAACGTTTTATAAAATATTATACACCTCACGTGATCAATTTGATCCCTTTTGCAAAGTAAAACACTAAGTCATGACAAAGGTGCTCCAAAGCTAGGGTAAATTGCCCCATTTATAATCAAGTTTTTTTCAACCTTATCAAAATCAGCCAAAAGTTGTCCTTAACATCTATTCTACCTATATAGTATCTATGCAAAGTATCACTATTTATTGAATTAATCTTCATTTTTTTTTAAACATTGTTTAATACAAATTCATGTCTAAAACAGGTTCTAAATATGAAAATGGAAAATAAAGTGTAGATCCTATTTAGTCACTCCAAAAGTTAGCCAGGGTGATGTTTTTAGATATTTTGCACTTTCAAAATCCTAAACCCTCTACTAATCATTTGAACTCTCTACAACGTCGACCAAAATAGAACTTTCTGATATTTCGAATGAATATATGTAGATCAAGTTTATGTTTTTCCTCAAACCTATGTCACATATGATGACTCTGTGCGTAGGTTTGTTATTTTTTGAATTATTTATGCCTAGTTTCAAAAAAGTATTTCTAAATAGAAAATCATTAATAAAACAAGTTTAAAACATGAAAATGCAAAAATAAGTTCAGATCCTGCCTAGTTGCTCCAAAATGAAGCTAATGTAAAGTTTTTGATATTTTGCATTTTAAAAGCCCCCAACTATCTACTCACTCCTTTGAAATATCTAAAACATCATTCGAGGTACCTCGCTTTTTGAAGGTTTTTTCGTGGAAATGTCTATATATCAAGTTTTTTATTTTTTCGCATAGCTACGTCACATAAGACGACTATGTGAGCAGGTTTTGTATTTTTACAATTTTTTTGAATTAGTTATGCCTATTTGAAATTCAGTCAAACCTCTCAAAACCCCGTTGACCCAGCTGAAACCCCGTCCTAACCCTAGCACCAAGTTGTGATTGTTGGATAAACCCTAGTGCCTAACTGTGGCCATCCAATCAAGCCTTCTAGTAGGAAACCCATAGGATGTGATACGTCCATTTTGCATCACTATTATATGTCATAATTTACTGTTATTCATTGATATATTTCATACTGAGAGGTGATACTTATGTTATTTCATCTGTTTTTGCATGGTTGATGACTTTTGGAGCATGGACCGCTGCAGTCAGGATTCTGATGGAAAAGGTGTTGTTTGGAGACAAAATTCGCGAAGATCATAAAATCCGGGAAAATATACGGAAAATCCTATTTTTCTAGAAGACGAAGGAAGCCAGAAGGGGGGCTGGAGATGGGCCACAGGGGGCCCACACCACCCCCTGGCGTGGACCAGCATAGGCCGCGCCACCAGGTGGTGTGGCCGCCCTGGTCCACCCCTGGCACTCCCCTCTGGTGTATATATTCCTCCCGAAACCCTAAGACTCGGAGGGGCGACCACAGAAAGATTCCGCCGCCTCTACGGGGTGGAAAACACCGAGAGAGAAAGATCTCTCCGGCAGACAGATTTCTGCCGGGGGAATTCCTTCTCGGAGAGGGGAGATCGTCGCGATCAACATCACCATCAAGCTGGACTTCGTCAGGATCATCATCATCACCACCACCATCATCACCATCAGCACCCTCATCACCATCTCCATATTGCTGTAACAATTGAGTTGAATCTTGCATTAGTTCATAGGGGAAACTTTCCCGGTGTTGATTATTCTTCGTTGTTGATGCTATTGAGTGAACCATTGAATTATTGTTTATGTTCAGATTGTTATCCATCATTATTCCATCTCTAATCATGATCCATATGATGTCTTGTGAGTAGTTCGTTCTGTTCTTGAGGACATGGGAGAAGTAATGTTGTTAGTAGTAGAGTTGTGTTGAGAAAGATTCAATAGATTGTTATTTAAGTTGTGGTGTACTTCTTCTAGTGGTGTCATGTGAACGTAGACTACATGACACTTCACCCATATGGGCCTAGGGGAATGCATTGTGTATTTGGTTACTAATCGTAGGGATTGTCGGAGTGACAGAAACCTGAACCCCCGTTAGGAAACCATTGCACAAAGGACGTAAGGGTCTTAGAGTTTAAAGCTGTGGTTAGGTTTCTACCTTAATTACTTTCTTGTACTTACGGATGTTTACAAGGGGTATAATCACAAGTATGTATTAGTCCTGGATGGGTTGGTACATTAGCACAGGTTCAGCCACACAACACTTAGCAAGCTAAAGAAGATTATTCAACTATATGAAGCGAAAGCACTTGACAGTCTTCCCATTTGTCCTCGAGAACGTTTGGTCATTTTAAGTAATACAACCGGCTTGTCCTTTGCTACATAAAGGATTGGGCCACTTGCTGCATTTATTCCTACTGTCTTTTATTTACTCGTACTTTGTTTACTTGCTTTATCGAAAACCTCTAAAAGTCCGTGTGCTAAGTATTTGCACAGAATTCCTGATCCATACCACTAGCCAGCACCTTCTGCTCCTCGTTGAGTTCGACACTCTTACTTATCGAAAATACTGCGATACACCCCCTATACTTGTGGGTCATCAAGACTATTTTCTAGCGCCGTTGACGGGGAGTGGTATGCTATTGGAGAGTGGAACTGGTAAAGGAAACTTCTACTGTCAGTATTGTTTACTTCTGCTAGTTGCTTTACTTTTGTTATGGATAATTCGCTGAGTTTCTTATTTGGTAATGCTACTACCACTGCTAAGGTAGTAGATAAGCCACCACCTGCTGAGAATGATGTTTTTAAAATACCTACAAGAATTATTGATCGTGTTATGGATAACTACTATGTTGGGGATGGAACTGTCCATCCCGGTGATCATTTACTCTTTATTCACGAATTATGCGGGTTGTTCAAGTGTGTAGGTATTACTACTGATCAAGTTAAGAAGAAGTTATTCTCATTATCGCTGAAAGGAAGAGCTGAGGAATGGTATAAGCTACTGAAGAATGGTCAAGCTCTGGAATGGGAGGAAATAGTGCCTCTCTTTTATTCAAAGTTTTATCCTCCTAGTGAGATTAATAAAGATCGGAATCAAATATACAACTTTTGGCCTCTTGATAGAGAGAGTACAGCTCAAGCTTGGGAGAGATTGAAGTTACTAATGCTCAAAAGTCCCATTCATGAGCTCCCCAACAATATTATTATCAATAACTTTTATGCAAGGCTCCCTCTACATGATAAAGATTTATTGGACGCTTCTTGTGCTGGATCATTCACTCGTATGGAAGAAGAAGCGAAATGGGACCTTCGGGACCGTATTCAAGACAATGCTGAAGCTTGGGAGAATGGCAAAGGTAGAAAGTCAGGTATAAATTATGATTATGAATGCATTGAATCTTTTATGGGAACTGATGACTTTCAAAATATTAAAAAAGCTTATGGTCTAGATTCTCAAGCCATTGCTTCTTATTTTAAGGCTTTTGCTTCCTATATTGAAGTGCCTAAAAAGAAGTGGAATAAGTATCATGAACCTTATAAATATATTGCTAAGAGTGTTCCTGCAAGAAATACTGAAGTTTATACTGCTAATCATGTTTTACCTAAACCTTACACTGAGAAAATGCCTTTCCCAGTCAAGGTAAAGGAACATTCTATGATAGCTAGTATGGTTAATGAAAGTACAAGTAAAGCTGTTGAACCTGATAAACAAATGGTTGCTGAACCTATAATAGCAAATGTGAAAGACTTTGTCACTAAATATGAAAAAGAGGGACACACAATCCTTTGTAAGGATACCTCTAATATTGTTTCACATAGTAGTGTTATGAGAGCTAGTATTCCTGTGTTTTCTGTTAGAATAAGTGATCATTGCTACGATGGTTGTTGTGATAGTTATATTGTTAAGTTTATGCATGATAATGAAAGTTATTATGAGAGAGGGAAAAGTGTTCTTATGTATCTCAATAATATCAAGTTTCCTCGTTTTATGCTGAAAGTTTTTGTGTTGCCCTTGTTTTGCCTTCTTATGCAAGTAGCCTATGGTTTCAACAACTTGTTTGTTTACAAAATTCCCTTGCATAGGAAGTGGGTTAGACTTAAATGTGTGTGTGTTTTTTCTTCCTAATGCTCCCTTTCACTTCAATTCATATTCCTATGTGAGCATCTTCAAAATTATCATGCCCATCTTAATGGCTATAAAGAAGGAGCTTTATGGGAGACAACCCAATTTATTTTTGCTTCCAGTTTGTTTGTTTTTCTTTGAGTCTTGGAAGTTATTACTTTGGTAATAACCTCTCCTTATCCGTTTTGTTTGGTTTTTGTGTCAAGATCAACCTCTAATGAGAGAGAAGTAATATTTGGGGAAGTTGCTGTCTCGAAACAGATTTTTGAGCTTCCCCGTAAAAAATTGTGAGAGATCTCTGTATGTCAGATTGAGCTGTAATTTTTTGTGCTTCTGCCCCAGGTTGTTATTTAACTTTCGTTAGTTTTGAACTTTTTGATTTGAGCAACAGAAGATTTTCGAAAAGATTGATCTTTACCTGCTGGTCTGTTTTGACAGATTTTGCCACTCTTGCATTTGCTTCTTTATTCGATTTCCTTTTTGAATTATTTTTGGGTTTTCAGAAGGAGTTGCTACGGTAGCTTATGTTTCGATGGTTTTCGGTTGAATTTGAACTCAAAAGGTTTTATCACTTCACTTATACTAATGTTGCTAATGAGAACTGTGTGAAGTTTTGTGTGAAAGAAATTTCCAGGAAGTGGAGATAATGGTGTAATAAGGAAGAGAAGGGTTTTATGACTCAAGTAATAAGTGTATGACGATGAAGATATTGATGTTATTCAAGTGGTGACTCCGGAAGAATCCAGTAAATACCAAATTCAGAGACCTGCAGAGTCTATTTTCAAATAGGTAATAGTTCTGGTAAGGAAAGTTCCGCGAAAATACTATCCAACTATATTTTTGCAGTTTTCAGACAATAAGGAAAGCGAAAAAGGGACGGAAAGGGAGCCAGGGTGGCCCACACCACCCTTTGGCGCGGGCCCACCCTGGCCGCGCCACCAGGTGGTGAGTCCACCCCGGACTCCGCCTCCGACCCATTTTCACCCAGTACCTTCCTCTTGTTATGAAACTTCATAATATATAACCCCCCAGATCTTCCGAGGTTCGTATATCGTGTTTTCGTCATGTTTTTGTTTCGATCTGTTTTTGCCAGGTAGAATCCCATATTTGTAGCCACAATGTCTTCCACTGGATCAGCCGAGGGAGATTCCTTAGAAGAGATCATCAACCCATACATGAGAGAGTTGAAGATTCATCCCAAGGAGTTGTTGCTCGAAGGTGGGGAGGTCCAGATTAAAGAGGTTCAAGGCCCTAAAGGTGAAGGATGTCTGGAGGACAGGATGGAAGCACTGGAGCAAGAAGTCTTTAGGTACAAGAAGATGGCGGAGCGCGAAGTGGATATCATCCATAAGATTTGTTCCGAACTCATCACCGAGCATCAAAAGGAGACTGCTGAACTCAAAGACGAACTCCTCTCACTCCGCCAAACAACCAACGAACTGCAAGCACAGTTCTATGACGTTCAAAATCAAAACTGTGAGTATGAGGCTAGATTTAAACGCATAAGTGCTGCTGCAAGTTTCAGGATGTTGGAAACCACGATGTCCTTTGTTGATGGGAAGCCCTTACCCTAGAAGATGGATGAAGATGAGAGGATACCACCACCACCGAAGGAGTAATTCGTCATCAGGTTTGGTATCCCCTTGGTTTATTCCAAGCTTGGGGGAGTGCCGCGGTATCACATCACTATCTTCTATCTTTTTACCTTTTTAGTAGAGTCATATCATGAATAGAGGAGTTATTATGTAGGATGGTTTGCATTATGGAAGTGTTCCCTCTCTCGTTAGATATGTATCCCTTGGTGTGAGTTGCCGTTATGGAATGTTAATGAGAAGTTCTATCATTCACTCTTTTGCATAGCTTATATTAGTTTTCAATTCGAGGTTATATGATTGATCTTGTTGTTAGTATTGGTAGAACTTAGGGATCATTGAGTTAATTTAGTTGGTTTTGGCAAACCTGGCTTGGTCAGTAGCACACTATTTTTGAGAGTTGAAAGAAAAGATAAAAGTACCTTTAAAGAAAAATAATTTCATCATCTTTCTTTCTTGATTTGCTCATAAGTTTAGTATTCTCTAGTTAAGATCTTTTGTGCTTCCGAGGAAGATTGCATGTTTGTCTTTATCAGTTGTATGTTTGTTTGTTTCCTTCAACTCTTATACTTGCTACCCAGCCTTGCTAGCCAAAAACCTGTACTGAGAGGGAATTCTTCCCGTGCATCCACCTCCTTTAAACCAAACCTTTGACATTTGTGTCCACCATACCTACCTAGTATCATTATTGCTATTCCAAGTAAATTCTTGTTTTATCTACCTCCCAAATTAAACTTGTTATCTGAAAATTAGCAATTATAGCTCTCACGAACTTGATGGCACACCTTACCTTCTTGCATTTAATAAACTTGAACCATTGGGTCCTTCTTTGTTGCGTATATGCTTGCGTTTATGAGTTGAAGTTAGCAGAACCATGTATCATGGGGACCGCTTTCAACACTTCATTGGTACTTGTACCTAGTTGATATCATGTTCTTTTGCTTATGGTTCCCGGCGGTGTGAAATAAAAGTGGAACTTGTAAGATCATGGAGTTTATACGTGTGTTAGAGAAATGCTTGGGCCGCTAGCCTAAGCCATGCCTAATCATGGTGGAAACTTGTAGCATAACTATAGTGAGCATTCTATGAAGCATCCTCAATAAAAACCTATGCAAATAGCAAATAAAAAGATCGTTGAGATGCTCACTGTCTGCTTGCCTTGTCATTTTGATTATGGGATAGCTCATGTGTCATGTGCAAGGGGTACCCCGTTGGCGGTTCTTGATGATACACATGTATTTACAATGACAAGAGCTTGCTCGTGACTGAAGTTGAGTAGCATGAGGTTCGGTACTCATAAGTAAGGGGCATGGGACTCCAATTTATAACTTGTCAAGCATATCCTCTTAGTTGTGTCACTTTAACCTTAATCACCAAAAGATGCCTATGATAGGGGCAGTGAGAGATGAAAGCTAGTAAGTATCATAATTTTTGGGAGCTCTTTATGAGACTGGCAATCCCTGCTTCCCACTGCGAAGGGCCTTTCTTTTTACTTTTTAGTTGAGTCAGTAAACCTACTCCCTTCTATCTCAGCAAGTATTTTGAGTTGTTGTGTTTCATTCATTCATATGATGATTTATTCAATCATGTTTCTTATGTTCCTTGTTTTGCACATCGCTCTTATCTTGATGTTTACTACTTTGAAAGTTATCATTGAAAAGCAACTATTTGTGAACTCCAGCAAATTATCAACTATTCTTTGACCAAGAGCAAAGTTTTCCATTACCAATTATGATTTACTTTATGTATCTTTATTGTGTTTCCTTTACTCATTGCAGGTTAAGTTATATAATAGTGAGTTGTCTTCTATTATGATGTATGTATTGATGAATGTGATGCTTCTTGTCCGTATTCTTTTATCGACTCTTCACTCCATAAACCTGAGGCCATGTTTATTGAGCTCAGTTTCGCTTGGGGACAAGCAAAGTCTAAGCTTGGGGGGAGTTGATATGTCCATTTTGCATCACCATTCTATGTCATAATTCACTGTTATTCATTGATATATTTCATATTGAGATGTGATACTTATGTTATTTCATCTATTTTTGCATGGTTGATGACTTTTGGAGCATGGACCACTGCAGTCAGGATTCTGATGGAAAAGGTGTTGTTTGGAGGCAAAATTCACGAATATGGGAAAATATACGGAAAATCCTATTTTTCCAGAAGACAAAGGAAGCCAGAAGGGGGGCTGGAGATGGGCCATAGGGAGGCCACACCACACCATGGCGTGGGCCAGCCTAGGCCGCGCCACCTGGTGGTGTGGCCGCCCTGGTCCACCCCTAGCACTCCCCTCTGGCGTACATATTCCTCGCAAACCCTAAGACTTGGGGGGCGACCACAGAAAGATTCTGCCGCCTCTACGGGGCGGAAAACACCGAGGGAGAAAGATCTCTCCGGCAGATAGATTTCTGCTAGGGGAATTCCTTCCTGGAGATGGGAGATCGTCGCCATCAACATCACCATCAAGCTGGACTTCGTCAAGATCATCATCATCATCACCACCACCATCATCACCATCATCACCATCAGCACCCTCATCACCATCTCCATATTGCTGTAACAATTGAGTTGAATCTTGCATTAGTTCATAGGGGAAAACTTTCCCGGTGTTGATTACTCTTTGTAGTTGATGCTATTGAGTGAACCATTGAATTATTGTTTATGTTCAGATTTTTATACATCATTATTCCATCTCTGATCATGATCCATATGATGTCTTGTGAGTAGTTCGTTATGTTCTTGAGGACATGGGAGAAGTCATGTTGTTAGTAGTGGAGTTGTGTTGAGAAAGATTCAATAGATTGTTATTTAAGTTGTGGTGTGCTTCTTCTAGTGGTGTCATGTGAACGTCGACTACATGGCACTTCACCTATATGGGCCTAGGGGAATGCATTGTGTATTTGGCTACTAATCGTAGGGGTTGTCGGAGTGACAGAAACCTGAACCCCCGTTAGGAAACCATTGCACAAGGGACGTAAGGGTCTTAGAGTTTAAAGTTGTGGTTAGGTTTCTACCTTAATTACTTTTTTGTACTTACGAATGTTTGCAAGGGGTATAATCACAAGTATGTATTAGTCCTGGATGGGTCGGTACATTAGCACAGGTTCAGCCACACAACACTTAGCAAGCTAAAGAAGATTATTCAACTATATGAAGCGAAAGCACTTGACAGTCTTCCCATTTGTCCTCGAGAACGTTTGGTCATTTTAAGTAATACAACCGGCTTGTCCTTTGCTGCATAAAGGATTGGGCCACTTGCTGCATTTATTCCTACTGTCTTTTATTTACTCGTACTTTGTTTACTTGCTTTATCGAAAACCCCTAAAAATCCGTGTGTTAAGTATTTGCACAGAATTCCTGATCCATACCACTAGCCAGCACCTTCTGCTCCTCGTTGAGTTCGACACTCTTACTTATCGAAAATACTGCGATACACCCCCTATACTTGTGGGTCATCAGGATGCTAGCAGAATCCTCCTTTCGTCGTTGGATCGATGCCTTCTGGAAGGAATCCATGTAGATGGTTGTGATCAACTGAGCTAGTGCGAACCATGAGAAGCTCGTTCTACGCTGTGATTGGCTGGAGATGGGTTGATCCAGGGTTAGGACGGGTGCGCTATGTGGACCATTGGGACGTCGTGTATGTCTGCTTTGCAATACAATGCCCCTTCGTCTCAAGCTTTCATGCATGCGTGGGAAGCAGCGATGACCATGCATGTCTTGACGTGACAGGTCGATATTGAGACGCTCGTCACACTAGTGCAATAAAAGGCTATGTTGGACTCTCTCGATTCAGACATTGCACCATGACAATAAAGGGACTCGTTTCAGGATGGTCATAGTGGAGAGTAACATAGAGTAGTAACATGCATATGTTATTAGTCTAAGTTACTATCCTCATAGTAGAAAATAACTTAGTTGTAGTAACATGCAATGTCACATTAATTAGGTTGTGAACACACTTTGCCTTGGTATGTGTGATGTTACAGTAACATAGCTAGTTACTCAATTTATCTCCCTCTTCATTAAATCATTACCACATAAGAAAAAATGCTGACTTGGACTCTTAGTTACTAGTGAAGTTACCCCCACTATGACCAGTCTCAGTTGACGACTTGTTTCAGTGTGAAACTGGTATGGATACGCATGCGGCATGACACGCTCCCTAGAGAAGGTGAAACACCGAAATTTATAATGGATAAAACGCCGCAACGCAGCTATTTAAACCCCTCTCGATCTGCCTCTCCAAACACCACCCCACGTCCTTCACCCAGAGGCAGATCTATCCTCGCGCCACCGCTTCTTCTCCACTCCAAACACATCCACAAGGTAGATCCACAAGATGCAGTTCACCAGAGTGACGTTCCGTCCGCCGCCTACCGTACTAAAAGCACCGCTACCCCCTTGACATCGTCAAGGAGAGCACTCTACGTCACTACAAGGAAACAACCTATCTGTGGCGCATGAAAAGGGGACTTCTGTGGCGCATATCTTTGTCGCCACTATTACCTCGCCACTGATAACTACTTCCTGTGGCGCATTCCTTAATATGCGCCACAGGAAGAACTTCTATGGTGCATTTACGTGTATGCGCCACAGATATGCCATGCGCCACTAACTATATAATTATATGCGCCACTAATTGTGTAACATGTATTCGAAGTAAAATACTTTCGTGGTGTATAATCAGGTATTTATACAGGATTTATACAGATTTATCCAGATGAGTATAAAATACATTGAACAAGTAGTAGATGCATGAAACCGACATATATATAATACAAACACTTAGAGCCCGATCGAGATACATATATAGTGTCAAGTGCCAAATTTTTACACAAGCGCCGAATACAAAGTTCATATCATCTCACATTACAAATATGAAGTGGCCACCGCCGCCTACACTAGGATCAAATAGAATACAACTGTGATAATGGTGAGCAATCTACGCAAAAAAAAAGATAATGGTGAGCGAGAGCATTAGCCCGACCAATATCTTCATCTGGTTCTTCTTCCACAAGTGGTTCCTCCACTTGGCTATCGCCTCCTCTCTAGTCGCGTATCCTTTGTAGATGTTGCCGCTGAACTTGTTCACTTGTTTGTGGCAATCCTCCCACTCCTCGTAGACTCCTGGAACCCTACCCATGTACGCCACATACCACCTCGTCGCCATCTCTATAGACGACAAGGCATATTAGTAAAAATACAACGAAAAGAATGAATAAAGGGTTCACATCCATATATATATATATGTTCATAGAATATAAAACAAAGGATCCATAAACCTAAAAGTTAGATCATCATAGAAGCAATAAGTTCAACGACAGCACGACCACAAGGTAGTTTAAGTCTAACAACAATGACCATTTCGACCACGAGATAGTAAAGTTTATGACACACACACTAATACAGTAGGCGTCCATCAAGAATATACACACACTGGATCATGCTAGAGGCACACATCGATCATGATGAAGACTTCCTCTTCTGGCACGGCTTCGGGAATGGTAGATAGCCCTCTTTCGTCATCCACGTCCTTGTGTCACCGTGCTTACGGAGGCGTTCTTCGATCTCCCTCTTACTCAACCCTCTAGCTTGTCATAGGGCACCGCCCCTTGTGTTGATATCTTCAATGATGATTTGCGACAACTTCATCTGAATGCGATGGAAGTCTTCTCTAAGATCAGCATCGTCGATTTTCGCCAAAGTTTCGGCCCATCCTCGGAGACTAGATGGCAGCGTTAGGTTATGGCAATCTCGAACATAGCCTTTAAGGTGATGGAGGACATAGAAGGCCTCCTTGGCACCAGCAGTCGACTGCTTGACGCATGGGAAGTCGAGCACGTGCTTGAACACGTGTTTGCCATCCTTGATACATTACCCCTATCTACGAAGGTGCATCCCTTCTTGGTGTAGCCCTCGAGATCCTCATTGAGAACACCCCTTATTCTAGTGTAGTCTTTCATCTTCGTCAAACTCCCCGAGTCGAAATACGTGGCTAGCGAATACCTCGGGGCAAGGACGATGAGTGTGCAGTATTTGTCTCTGTGCAACACAATTGGAACGGAATGTTGGAAAAAGAGCAAAGGAAAGAAATCTATAAGAAATGCATAAGTTACGGTGACGATGAGCGAGTGTGTGTACTTACTCGGGAAAGAAAGGCAAAAGAAGTGTGCCCTTCCTCTTGTTGTCCACCATGAACTTCTCGAGGTACGTCGTTGCCTTGGCCCGTGTCTCTGATCCTTTGACCAACTGGCTGTCCCGCATGTAGTAGGGATCCACTATCGCGATTTCCGAGGTACTTTCTCTCTTGATCGTGAGCGCCAGATTGAGCACGTATAGGCGGACCAAGTTATAGTCCAGGCGTTTCGTGAGAAACAGCTTGAATATGTCCTCGAACGCTATGAAGAATATATCCACGGGGGGTTCATCGACGAAGCCCATGTCCAATGGCACCTTGGCCGTGAAAACCGAGTAATTTGGATCGTCCTCTTTAAGAAGGAGGGCCTCAAGTGTCTTGACACCCTCGTGCAAAGTTAACATGGCTCCAACCGCAATGGGGATCATATCCGGAGTCAATATCGGATCACCAGCTACATGCACTCGGGGCAAGCCAAATTGTGTGGATGGTACGACGACGGCGTCCTGACCCCGGATCCTCTTCGGAAGAGGATGGCTCGCACCCTTCTTATTATTATTATTACCTCTCTTCCTGTAGTGCTTCTTCTTCACAACAGTGTTAGCCACTGCCATCTGCTCATCAGTCGCCTTTCGTAGTGTGTTGGGGCTGAAACCAATCCCGGTTTCTCTTGTGGTGGATCAGCGGCTAGAGGCGTCTCTTGAGAAAGACCATGGAAGACCAGGCACTGCGTGCATGTATTGGTCAGACCAGCTTGATGGTCGTCGCGAGCTGCGAAGGGTTCTTCATCCACAGAAGGCATATACAATCCTTTGGCGGCGCCGGTGTTGATGAATTCGTCAACGTTGACCAATTCATCATCATCTTCATGGGTGCCATCATGTGGTGGTGGTAGCGGGGGTGACGGCGGTTGCGGCACAACGTCTTTGCCATGTGGCGGTGCACACGCTGCCAAGAGTTGATGGTGACGGCTGGTGGTGGCGACAACGGCGGCTACTGGCTTCCGAGGTGGTGGCCGGGCGATGATCGGTCGAGAGGTGGCGCCGGCGCTCCCCCCGCAAGACGAATCTGGGTCTTCGGCCATGTCAAGGGCCAGTTGTAGCATTCCCCAAGGGTCTTGTGTTCGTCGGCTCCCTGAGGTTGAAAGGGGGGGTCCATGTCGTCGTACCCTGGCAACACCCGAGCCAACCTGACCCTCATCACGTCATCATCTATTGGATTGTTGTGCATCGTGCGGCTCGCCGGTTGTATAAGAGTTCCCCTGGCAACATCCTTCAACTCACCGCTGACATCCTTAAGCAGGAGTACGCAAGAAGTGTCCTGAGGCAAAAACATGTTGTTGGGCGTCATGAGATGGCAACAGTCATGCATCAAAGGCATAAAGGAGATGACGTGCACTAACTAATTAGTTACCTTGGTGATGGCGTGGATCTCGGCTAATGTAGAGACACGGCGGATGTCGGCGGCCGGCCTATCATCATCTGCAATCTCCCGCTCGGTGCCTCACGAAGCACCACCGCCGTCGGCTGTGCCTTATTGGTACCTTTGGTGGGAGGGGGCATCGGTGTGACCAAAACGAGGGGCTGCGTCCTGACGTTGATGGTCGGCGGGGTCACCAGGTCCGGCGACACGGTAACATTGATGCCCGAGTTGCTGCCGCTTAAGCTGGGCAGATGTATCGGCCCCTGTCGACCTCCCGCATTCCAAGCAGTAAGCCCCTCGAAAATCTCAGGGGGGATCGTCGAGCGGAGCTTCTCTTCCACTAACTTGTCCACAGTTTTCTGGTCCACCGCCTTCTCCTCTAGTGTCTGCACCTTCATCTTCAGCTCTGCAACAGCGGCTTTATCCTGGTTCTTCCTCTCCCTTCTTTTCTTGGCGTCCTCTTTGTAGAACTCCTTGAACTTCATGCTCGTACCGAAGCCGGACACACGGCCAGCTGAGGACGGCGGAAACCCCTTGTCCCTCTTCTTGTAAGCATCGGTCGCCCTGTTGAAAACCGTGTCCCATGGCTCCGTCGAATCCTGGGACGACTCTGTGGCAGTAGCGTTCAGTTCCTACTCCTGCAGAGACAAGGAAAGGTGAACCCATTTAGATTCTTGGCTTCATTATCTTAATTAGAACGCAATAGACTTGAGATCGGCGATAAATTCCTTACCAGATTCTTCTCGAATTCCTTCACCTCCGGATCGTCGGTGATGAACTCCCCTGTTTCCTTGTCCAGGTAGTAGTGGGCCCGAACAAATTGCCTAAGCTGCAAGTCCGTGATTTTAAGCCAAGGGTTGTCTTTACCAAGGCGTTCAAGCTCGACGTCCTCCTTGTCCCAAATGGCCTGTTTCCCCTGTAACTGCCGCTTCCAAGGTGGTGGTTACCTATGTTCTGTTCCCGCATACTCCTTCCCCATTGAGTCCATTTTATAGCGTCAGTGGTAGTTATATCCGCCTTGAATATCCTAAACTCCTCTTTGTCGATCATCGGATTTTGCTTACTAATGACCTCCCATCTTTCACCTTTGTCAATGCTATTCTTCACCCGGGTTTTCCAGCTGCTCAAGGCGTTGCTCATCTTCGTGAGGGCTAGTCTGTTCACCGGGTTCTTATTTCTCTCGAGCTTTCTAAACTGCTCTAGGAATCTGTATCACTTGTGAAGCTTCTTAAGGAGGTTATCGACCAAAGATGCATGGTCAGCATGTCTGATGTACTTCGTGTTGATCGACATGCTTTCCCGGATGATGCACCCGAGTTGCAGGCCGTACCCTTTAGCAATCGCCTCTGGCGCAATGGGTTGGCCACTTTTTGTGGCCTCAGTGAACTCATCGCATACGGTGGTGAGCACTGGCACCTTTCATTCCTTCTGTTCCTTCTTCTTCTTCTTCTTCTTCTTCTTCTTCTTCTTCTTCTGAGAAGCGGTCGGGTTGCCGCTACCGCCATCCGTCCTCTCACCGCCATCGGTGGTGTCATCCTCTTTGCCGCCGCCTTCACTAGTTCCATCGTAGTCGTCTTCGTCCCCCTCGTAATCAGGATCTCCGCCCTCATTGGCCCCAGCAGCTCTGGCGACGGTCGCCTCCTCCTCCGGTGGTGGTTTCATCCTCATCGCCTCCTCCTCCTCCTGTTGGGACCCCTGCCAGAATGACTGGTTGGCCTGTCTAGCTTGTTCTTCGACGCTGGTCATGTGCTTAGAAGGGCCAGACTCCTTGTTGCCCGACATGTTTGCACTACTCTATTTAAAAGAGGCAAAATGTTAGCACAAATCTCGGCCGAAAAATTCGGCATGACCTTTGCTAATTTTTTGACCTAGGAGTGCCCATTTTTCAACTGAAACGGAAGTGAATCGACACTTCAGGAGAAATGGGCAACTCAAATGAAATCCCTGCAAGACAAAACACCCCATCCCCATATTGACAGCCCCATCCCCATATAATAGCAACACCATATAGCATATAACAGCACCATGTAACAGGAGCACCATATGACAACACCATATAGCATACAACAGCAGCACCATGCATGTAACAACACCAACACAGCAAGCAGTAGCAGCATAGCAAGCACCAGCAAGCTTAGCAAGCAGTAGTAAGAACCAACAGATACAATTATAAGAACTTAAAAAACTTTAAAATTTACCAGGGCATACCCCAAGTGAGCACAAGAATTAAGAATGCTATACAAATCATCAAATAGAAAATGGATAAGCTACCCTTGCTATATATACCTTGGGAAGTAAAGAAGAGATAACCAACGAGTGTTGCTTACACATGCCCGAGATAGTAGTAAATAGTATTATCTGCAATTTCAAAGATGTTCCATAGACTCCTTGTTCCTAACAACTTGTGCGAATCTCTGCGGCATGAAAAGATAGAAGCTACCCTACGAACGAGGGTGACTGAAATGTGATGGATCACGCAGTAGCCTTTACAGATTTGTGCACGCAGCTCGGTGTGCCCTTTCAAAATCAGTGCGTCGACCATGAATGCCGACATGTAGTGAGCGGCAGCCCTCGTGGTGACCATATCCACCGAGCCTGCCGAGGTACTTCTTTGTGGGTATTCCAACATCCTCGTTCTCGGTGGTTAGATAATTCTGGCAGAAGGAGATGCACTCGTAGATCAGAAAGCCCTTGGTTATGCTTCCATCTGGACGAGACCTGTTGCGAACGAATCCTTTGATGACACCGTTTAGCCTTTCAAACGGCATCATGTTGTGCAGGAATGTCGGCCCGAGCTGGATGATGTCGTCCATGACATGTACAAGCAGATGCACCATGATGTCGAAGAATGCGGGCGGGAAGTAAATCTCAAGCTCGCATAGTATCATCACGATCTCTTCCTGTAGCCTGTCGAGCTGGTTCACACCGTTCGACTTCCTAGATATGACGTCGAAAAAGTTACAGAGGCCAAACAACGTCTCACGGACATGCTCGTCCATTATCCCACAGATCGCAATGGGGAGTATCTGCGTCATCAGCACGTGACAGTCGCGAGACTTCATACCGCTGAACCTCTTCTTCGCCACGTCCAGATATCTGCTTATCTTCCCCGAGTAACCGTGAGGAACTTTCACTCGTAAGAGGCACATGAAAAATTGCTCGAGCTCCTCCAGACTCAGAGTGAAGCAGGCAGCGTGAAGCACCACCTCATTCTTCTTAACTCTTTTGCGGCGACCTTGAGTCCCTTCCTGATGATGATGATGATGATCATCACTATCAGGGTACTGAAGATATTTCTTTATGCCAAGCAATTTAAGGTCCTTTCTTGCTTTCGGCCCATCCTTGGTCCTCTCCGGCATGTTCAGTAGAGTGCCAAGCAGATTCTCGGTAACGTTCTTCGTGATGTGCATTACATCGAGGCTATGGGGAGTGTGAAGGACCTTCCAATATGGCAGGTCCTAGAAAACAGACCTTGCTTTCCATACACCCAGCAGCGGCTTTGTCCTCGGTCGTTTTTTTCCAGGCGTAGGGCAATTTACCCAATTATTCAAAAGCTCCTCGATTTCTTCGCCGCTCCTTGGACGCGGGGCTCTTTCGAGCTCGTCCTTACCATTGAATAGGTCACCACGTTTTCTCCACGGGTGATCCATGCGGAGCCACTTTCGAGTACCTTGGAACATGGTTTTCGAAGACCCGGGATCCCTTGGTAGCTGGAGATGCGGTGTCTCATCCATACACTTGACGCATGCATTGTGTCCGTGGTTCACCTGGGCCGATACATATGTGTAACCAGGATAGTCCTGCACGTTCGTGAGCAACGCGGCTCTCAGATGGAAATATTCTTTAGTGTAGGCGTCCCACGTACGGGCCGACGTCTCCCACAAGCTGGCTAACTCCTCTCTCAATAGCCCGAGGTACAGATGCATATCGATACCTGGTTGTTTCGGCCCCTGAATAAGAATGCTCATGTGTACATACCTTTGCTTCGTGCATAGTCATGGGGGGAGGTTGTATGGCCATACAAGCACGGGCCAGGTGCTATACGTGCTACTCTGGTTTCCAAAAGGATTGAGTCCATCGGTGCTCATACCCAGCCTGACGTTCCTTGGATCGCCCCCGAACTCTTCGAACTCGATGTCTAATGCGTTCCACTGGCTAGCGTCTGAAGGGTGTGTCAGGATCTTGCCCTTCTCTGGATCATCTTCGGTTTCTCTCTTTCCGCGTGCCATTGCATGAGCTTTGCTTTCTTAGGATCTACGAAATATCACTGCAGACGAGGGGTGATAGGAAAGTACCATACCACTTTTCGAGGAACTTTCTTGTTCCCTCTCTTGTACCATCCTTGGCCACACACCGGACAAGTTGTTCTATCCACGTACTCGTTCCGATAAAGTGCGCAATCATTGATGCATGCGTGGTATTTAATGTGTGGTACGTCGAGAGGGCACACGATTTTCTTGGCCTCCTCGATACTTGTTGGAAATGTGTTCCCCTTAGGAAGTCGGTCGTGCCAGTATTCCATGTTCGCGTTGAAGCTCACATCGGTCCATTTGTGTTCGGCCTTCATCTCTAGAGCCTTGAGCGTTACACTCAAACGTGTATCCTCGGGGCGACACCCAGGATACAATGGACTCATCCCGTCTACCTCCATTTGGGCCAGCTTGGCTTTCTCTCTGGCTGCAGCTTTGTCGTTGCTCGTCTCCTTGAGGAGCAGTTCTTGAACATGAGGGTCCTGCAATATCGAAGTTAGCAGCGTCTATGTGTTCGCGTCTTCTCCTTCTTCATGATCATGCCCGTCGTCATCTCCTTCTCCATGCTGATCATGCCCGCCGGCATCTCCTTCGTCATGATGATCATGCCCGCTGGCATCTCCTTCGTCATGATGATCATGCCCGGTAGACTCTTCGTCTTCTCGCCCGCCCACGTCTTCGTGACCACCACCATGTCCTGCCAGCGCCTCATTGAGGTCGCGCATGAAACCGCGCCTAAGCAGGTGACCCTCCAATTGTCCAGATTCAGGGTCGATCCAGCATTGCAGTTTGCATGTTCGACATGGACATCTTATCATGGTCTTGTTGTTCAGAATCATGTCCTCCTTCGCGCCTTTCTTGTACCTAGCATTCGACCTTCGCTCATCGTGAGGACCATGGTTGCCTGAGCGGTCAAAACAGAGAGTATAGGTGAGAACCACACCATATGAACACACACATGCATGAATGCTAGCCGGAAAAAATTCGGCATGACCTTTCCTAAAATTAGGACATATGGGTAGTGCAAAAATTTGCCGAAATGGAAATGAATCAGCATTTCGGCAAACATCCATGCAACCACACCGGCCGGGCTCGACAACAACAAGCAAACAACAAAAAACTTCCTCCTATTGCAAACATTCATGCACCACACACAAGCATCATCTCGCCATGGATCGCACACACACACCGCCCGCGCGACAAGCTTCACCTACATGTTCATGATGGCCAAGTACTCACCTATAGTAGACACAATAATAGCGAGACGAGACCGCGTGATGAGAGAGTATGGACAAATAGATCTACAATGCAAGTTGGTGGAGAGGAAATTAGTAAACAAATAGAGAGATGTGAAGAGAAAAGTAAGGAACTTTTAGATCTAGAAGTTGGAGCGAAGCTTCTACTTACCAATCTATGGATTAAAGTAGGTTTAGATATAAGAAAATGGAGAAACTATGGCAAGATGGGGTGTGAGGGAGGAGGAAGACGAGTTGGGAGGAGGTAGAGATGTGAAATGGGTGGTGGTGGATAGATAGATAAGAAAGCTAGCTCTTGTCACCTTTTTAACATGGATCTGGACGCCCTCATCTGTGGCGCATATGGACGAAATGCGCCATAGATGCTGAAACTTCTGTGGCGCATAACCCCATATGCGCCACAGAAGTGGGTGAATAAGATTCCCTGTGTGGGGCCCACCTCCAAGTTCTGTGGCGCATGTTAGAATTATGCGCCACAGAAGTGAAACACATCTATGGCGCATATGTCAACATGCGCCACAGAACTTGGGTGAATTAGATTCCGTGGTGGGGCCCCCCTCCATGTTCTGTGGCGCATGAGAAAATATGCGCCACAGAAGTTGGCTCTTCTGTGGCGCATATTTCAGAATGCGCCACAAAACTTGGATCATCACCCCCCCCCCCGCAGGTCCCACCAATCTTCTGTGGCGCATGCTCTGGCAAATGCGCCACAGAACTTCCAATCTTCTGTGCCGCATGCTTTCTGGTGCACCACTGATGTTTTCCTGTGGCGCATAGTTTGGCATATGCGCCACTGAACATCTTGTCTATCTATAGGTTGTTTCCTAGTAGTGCGTGTGTGGGTCGTCTCGTGGTGGAGGAGGCCTGTCGAGCTCGCCCGCCCGTTCCTCAACACCGGCTATGCCCACCTCCAAAGGGGAACAGCAAGGATGTTTCTCCTCATCGATACCTATGACCATAGCAGTGTCGTCCTCATCTCGCTGCTTGCTGAGTTCACCAACCCCTATGATCCCTACCCTCTCCTCGACCAAGTATCGTGGAGCGGATGCGAATTCATTGCCTTCACCACCTACCACGTCTTCACGGACTTCGAGTGCATCTTTCCGACCCCAAACAGATCAACACCCTTCCCTACAACCTCGACGATGAGGAGTGAACCCGAAGATGGTGGTGAAGCGAAACCAAACTGAAGATGGTGGTGACGTGCACCCGGAGTCAAGATGATGCAGTTCGATGGAGTTTTGTTGTATTTAGCGTGTTTTCCCTGTGCCCGTTGCTCTGTGTTTTCCGACTTATGTAAGGGTTCTACTGACCGTGCTACTCATCTATGGGATTCTGCTAGTTTGCATTTTATTTTATATATTTGATTATGTGCAAAAGATGTTCGTGCAAACATCAAAATTTATTGTTCTCATTTTGGTGCATTTTTTTTAAATTATAGACGTGTAAATGATGTTCGGGCAAAAAGCAACGTGCCCCTAATGAACGTGTTCTCATTTTAACACGTCCCAAACCGTAGCAAAAAGAAATGTGACGTATCACAAAAATGGTAACGAAAAAGCAATGTGCATATGTACATTCTCACGTAGTGCAATATGAAATGGTATGTGCATCGCAACGATAACTTGTGCATCAAAAAATGATCAAAACAAGCTCAAAATGAATTATAGCGAAACTAAACAAGCTGAAACAACCTAAGGAAAACTACAAGTACATAATCAAATAGAAAAGGCACTACACAAGAAACTAAAAAAAATCTCAAACGATATGTGCATAAGCAACGTGCCACATTTTCGAAATCGTCCTTGTTCATCAAAAACCTCAATTTGTTTTCTCTCAGTGTGCAACTTTTATTTACCTATGTCTCACTTGTAGATAAGAAACATAATGCAAATACTCAAAAGTTTGTGCAAAAACCAAACTTTGCATAGGCACATTCTCCACACATTCTCACTTGTAGATAAGAAAGATATATAATGCAAAAAAAAGCAAAACTTTGTGCAAAAACCAAAAGTTTGCATAGACATATTATCCCATTTTCTATGTTTGCATAGCACATTATCCCATTTTCTAGGAAAAAACCATAAGCAAGGTAAGTTTGTGCAAAAACCAAAAGTGCATAAGCTACGTGCATAACATAAGCAAAAGCTTCATAAGCAATGTCCATAACATAAGCAAGGGTATGCTCAAAACAAGCTGAAAATGATTGTAGGGAAAATACACAAGTGTGTAAGGAAAAAGAAAATGCACTGCACAAAAGAAACTAAAAAAGCTCAAAATGAGCTCTTGTAATAAGATGAGTGTAATAACTAAAAGGCACTGCCGATAAAAATCTTGAATTCTTTTATCATTCAGCCTAGCTACGTTTCTATTTGGGATAGTGTGCATTTTTCTCGGCCGAAGTTAAAATTCTTTATTGGGCCTAGCTACGTTCTATTTGGACATGGCCTTCTCCTACTCTTCTTCGGATATTTTTTTAACTAAATACTGAAGATTGCACACTGTCTTAATTAACTGACAAACTGAACAAAAGAAACTAAACGAGAAACCATGGACGAATTCGTGTTGCATTTTATTCAAGGCTAAGCCAAACAGCAAATTATCCATGCCATTAGGCTTCCCAAGCTAACAGCAACATCAATTACATTGTCTGACGACTAATGATAACTACATAAACAAACCCAAGACAAATTACACAAAAATAAAAAAGTGCAGACATCACATTGTCTTACTTCTTTATCTTCTTTAGTTCTGCCTGCAATTCTGCATTACCCAGCGTAGCAGCAATGGGGGTGGCAGATCCCAATTGCTTTACCGAAGACACTAAATTGTGATCCAGGGATGCGTCCTTCTTTTGAATTCTCTCGATGTACTCATTGAGCCACTCAAAATGCCCGCATTCCCCAGATTCTGAAACCGGAAAGCTGGACCCTAATGTTGCCATTCTTGTCAGTCAATGTAACCAGCTGAAGGGTTTCCGCATCAGATAACAAAAAATTCCTACGTTGGAACATCCTAACGCCCAAGATCTATCTGGAAGTAATGCAGTAACGGAGGAAGACAAGATAACATACCCTCGAAGACCGAGAAAGCGTTACACTCATGCAGGAGTATGGATGATGTAGTCGTACACATTCGATCTCAAGGTCGTGAAGCTTCTCGCACGTCACCCCCTCTCCAGGTCCTTGCACGACGTCCCACACTACTAGAGAAAAGCCTATTGGAGTCGCATCTTGAAAGGCAAATGCGACTCTGGCGCCGCGCTGCTAGTATTTGTTACCCGAGTCGCATTCCAGATGCGCCTCATATAACCTATATATGCGAGGCACATATCAATATGCGCACCTCAGATATATAGGTTATAGGAGGTGCATCTGGAATGCGACTCTAGTATGTATTAGAGATGCGCCTCCCATAAGTTTACAGATGCACCTTTAATAAGTTCATAGATGTGCCTCAAATATCAATTTTAAATTTTAAATTTATAGAACCACAATACATTCCAGAATACACAGTTTACAAGTATTATATAGTCCAGAATAGAGTATAAACAACACAGAATTTTCAGAAAGTTAGAATTGGCCAAAACATAGTATAACCAACACTAATACAAGTATATCACACATCAACTTGAATTAATCTGCGACATACGCGAGTTCACACATCAACCAACTAGAGTACATCACACACACTACACCATGTTCACATCTCTCGGGGGACCGATCGAGTACAAGTTCACAATCGCATTACAACTACATGCACGACGGATCTCTCTAGGTGAAGTAGAGCACACAACCTACCATGAAGAGCAAGGTGGTGATCACAACGAAGTTCCTCCACTTCTTCCTCCCATGCTTCATCCACTTCTCTTCTGCCACCTCTCTAGTCTTCTAGCCTTTGTAGTTGTTGCCCGAGAATTTGTTCACTTTCTTCTGGCAGTCTTTCCATTCCTCGTACACACCTGGAACCCTACTGACGTACACGACATAGCACTTCTTCGCATCTCCTGTACACAAGATAGATGATATTAGCAATGTCAGTGGAAAGCAATAGCAGTTCACAAGATAAGATCATGCATATATATATGGGTGCCATACTATACGAGTATCGCCATGCTATACGAATCACTAACTTATTTGTCCCCTCTCTCGACTTTGGGACTACATAATTCACCATTTCATTTCATTCACGCTATCTAATCTATTCGTATCACCAAAGACAAAAGAAGAGAAATACTTCCACGATTCATATAGCATGGGCATGATATGTCCAATGGTAAGCAAGGAAATGATTCGGTCTCCACATCAACGACTCATTTAGTGTTTCGTGTCTCGAAAGGAGTTGTTGCCGTGGACCCAAAACCCTTTCCTTGGGTTACCAACGAACATATTATGTCTTATGTATATGAACCTCGAAAATATTTGTCCTCTTTCGACTTTAGGGCTACGAGATGAAATAGTTTACCATTCATTGTATCGCTAAAGATGAAAGGAAAGAAATCATTCCATGATTCATATAACAATGTCGCCAATGCTATACTAATAGTGAAGTAATGTCTTTCCTTTCGACTTTGGGGGTACAATGAGATATTTTAAACTAGATAATTCACCATTTCATTTAATTCACGCTATATAATCTATTTGTATCGCCAAAGACAAAAGAAGAGAAATACTTCCACGATTTATATAGCATGGGCATGATATGTCCAATGGTAAAGCAAGGAAATGATTCGGTCTCCATGGCAATGACTCATTTCGAGATTGGTGTGTCGAAAGGAGTCATTGCCATGGACCTAGAATCATTTCCTTGGCTTACCACTGAACATATTATGTCTTATGTATATGAATCTCAAAAATATTTGTCCTCTTTTGACTTTGGGGCTACAAGATGAAATAGTATTAACTCACACAATGTAGCCATGCTATATATACGAATCATGAACTTATTTTCCCCCTCTCTCGACTTTGGGGCTACATAGTTTACCATTTCATTTTATCGCCAAAGACGAAAGAAAAGAAATCATTTCACGATTCATATAACAATGTCGCCAATGCTATACGAATAGCGAAGTAATGTCTCTCCTTTTGACTTTGGGGCTACAATGAGATATTTGAAACTACATAATTCACCTTTTTGTTTAAGTCAAGCTATCTAATCTATTCGTATCTCTAAAGAGAAAAGAAGAGAAATACTTCCATGATTCATATAGCATGGGCATGATATGTCAAGTGGTAAAGCAAGGAAAGGATTCGATCTCCATGGCAACGACTCATTTGGAGTTTGGTGTGTCGAAAGGAGTCGTTGTCGTGGACCCAGAATCATTCCCTTGGCTTACCACTGAACATATTATGTCTTATGTATGTGAATCTCAAAAATACTTGTCCTCTTTCGACTTTGGGGCTACGAGATGAAATAGTATTAACTAATACAATGTTCACATGCTATATATACGAATCATGAACTTATTTGTCCCCTCTCTCGACTTTGGGGCTATATAGTTTACCATTTCATTGTATTGTCAAAGACAAAAGGAAAGAAATCATTCCATAATTCATATAACAATGTCGCCAATGTTATACGAATAGTGAAGTAATGTTTTTCCTTTCCACTTTGGGTCTACAACGAGATATTTGAAACTACATAATTCACCATTTCATTTAATTCATGCTATCTAATCTATTCGTATCGCCAAAGAAAAAAGAAGAGAAATACTTCCACAATTCATATAGCATGGGCGTGATATGTCCAGCGGTAGAGCAAGGAAAGGATTCGGTCTCCACGACAACGACTCATTTCAAGTTTGGTGTGTCGAAAGGAGTCATTGACATGGACCCAGAATCCTTTCCTTGGCTTACCGCTGAACATATTATGTCTTATGTATATGAACCTCGAAAATATTTGTCCTCTTTCGACTTTGGGGCTACGAGATGAAATAGTATTAACTTGGGCGACATTGTTACAAGTGTACTTGCCTCATACTTAGGTTGGGCACGGAAATAAAAATGCCGCTAATGGATCTGATTTGGCAAGTTGAGGATGCTCAAATTACAAGTCTACTTGGCACACTAGATCCAGCAGCGGTATAGTCACACACATATATAGTGCCACAACACATTTTAATCATCGACATTTCAAAGAAATACAAAAAGCAAACCTCGAAGTAGGGCAGCAATAACGAATGAAAAGAAACATATGACCCAACACTAAAATAGTTCATAACAACAATAACTAGCTAGCGCCTCTCACAATCAAGTTCAACGGTTTACGAAACATACTCTACAAGTTGCTAGGAAAGTTAACATATGGATAAACTTTACAACACAAGTTCAGAACTAACAACTAGCTAGGCACACCAAGACTTCTTCGGCTGGTGAGTCGGCTCGTGGATATTGATGAAGCCCCGTTTAGCTCCTTTCGCTAACATCATGAACATCCTGCCGTCACCCTGCTTCGCTAAGAGTTCATCTATCTCCTTGTTTCTTGGTGGAGTGCCGCTGTAGAAGAGGCCCCCGGATTTTATGACTTGTTGGTGCATGATTGTCGAGATATCCTCCTGGATATCGAAGAAATCCATCCTGAGGTTGCGATACTATATACGTTCAAGATCTTCAGCCCACCTTCGGTGGTCAGATGGAAGCGCACTATTATGCTGGTCCCGTACAAACGCCTTCATGTGGTGTATGGCATAGAAGGCATCCATCCCGCTATCAGGCTCCTGCTTGACGCAGGGGAACTCTGTTATGTGGCCGAACACGTGCATGTTGTTCCTCTTAATTGTCCTACTAGGGACGACACCACCCGTTGTGATGTAGGCGTTGAGAGCATCGTCAAGAACTCTCTTGATAGTGGAGTAGTCTTTCCTCTTCGCACTACTACCCGAGTCGAGATACAAGGCGTTTGAGTGTTGTACATCCAAGGATATGATCCCACAGCCTTGGTGACAACTTTACGACTATAAGTGGTAGGGAATAATAATCACATCCTTGCCCTATTTTTTTTTGCAGGAAGTATGAGAGGTAGTCGGTCGCCATTAGGATGCCCTCATGTGTTCTCAATACGGCGTCACGCATGAAGTAGGGATCCACTATCGCGATGCCTAGGCTCCCGTCTCTAATGGCATGCATGGCCATATTGAGCGAGAATAGCCGGACCAGGGTATCGTGCAGCTGGATTCCTTACAACATGTCGAAGAGGTTGGTATGCTGCATGTAGAAAATATCCCTAGGGGCTACTGTGAAGAAACCCGTCACATTTGGCACCTTAGCCTTGTAAACCAGGTATGAATGATCGCCCTATCGAATGCGGCGTGTCTCAACATACAGATAGCCATGGTGAATACTACGCATATGCGAGCCTGCGACCACGAGCATCGATTCACTAAGCATTGGTGTACCTGCCTCGTGCATGCTCTTCTTGGGAATTTCTGTAGGGTCGTCCTGAGCCCGGATAGTAGGCTTTGGATTATGGCTCGTACCCTTAGGCTTCCTTTTGCGACCCTTCTTACCCTTTACGGTGTCATCGGCCGTCCCTACCTCCTCGACCTCCCTATGGAAGGTGTTGGGGCTGATCATAGGACGGCATGGCATCTGAGGCTCGGTGAAGGCGACGGGTGGCGATTTCTCCTGACTAGATGGGAAGATACACATTTGGCAACTGGGTTTCACCGTTGAGGGTCCAGGTGCTGGTTGGGGCTCGACAACTGTCTGCATGAACAGCTGGCCTCCCTGTTGCTCATGGTCATCACTCACCAAACCTTGTGTTCAGGAACTGGTCGCCAAAGATTTCATCAATTTCATCATCGTCAGTGGGATTCTGTGCCATCTCGATGTCTTCATGATGTGCCATCTTGATGTCTTCATGATGTGTTGGATGTGCTGCCTCTGGGGTGGTGCCCCAGCCCTCCGTCCCTAGATGGATCTGGCTCTTCGGCCATAGGAACATGTAGCCGAAGCCAGTACTGAGGACTGTCGGCTCGTCACTATCCCATCCATGAGGTTGAGAGGGAGGTTCCAAGCCCTCGTAGCCCAGAAGCACCATATTGTATTTGCCCCTAAGCATGTCGGGTGCCATTGGTTTGCTGTGGAAGATGCGGTTTGCCGGTTGAACGATGGAACCCTTAGCAACATCCTTCAACTCGTCGTTCACCCAGTGCATTAGATTGCAAGGAGTGTCTTCCTGCGAAAGACATGTATAGGCCGGTCATCAGTAAAACAGGGAGAGAAGGGAGATGAAGTCATCGGTTGGGCCTCCCAAAACTCTCTATTTAATTAGTTACCTTGAGGGTGTCGAGCTCGGCCTATGTCGAGGCACCACCTTCGATGTCGAGCGCGCAAGTGGCAGAGTGGCTGCTTGCTAGGAATGTGCGGTCCGGCGCCTTCGCTGCACCAGATAAGGTAAGCTCTAGACCTTCGGGCCCCGCCGAAGGAGTCACTAATACCTCCGGCACCGCGTTGTCCGATTGGGCGTTGGTGATGTTGGGAGCCAGGTGCGGCCCCCATTTACCACTCTTCTTCCACTTGGCGTACTGTTCGAAGTAGGCGGGAAGGATAGGGTTAAGCTTCTCAGTTACTTGTGTCTGGACCTATGACTGGGATTGTGTCTGGACTGCCATCATAGCCTCCTTCACTGTATCTTGGAGTAGCTGTGGAAACTTCTCCACTTGTTCCCTTAGGTGTTTTACCTCGGTGCTCTTGGCCTGCTTCCTGCCCTTCCTCGGCGAGGTGCCATAGTATTCGGACCATGAAATACCTCCAAAGCTGGCACACAACCAGCCGACGACGGTGGGGCCTGGAGCTCGCCATTCTTGACCCGGTTCAACGCCCTGTTAAAGTGGTGTCCCACTTGGTGACCGGCACCGACCGCTGGGATGAGGAGCTCCTACATTCCTCGTCCTACGCATAAGGAACGTGAAGCATTTGAGAAATTGGACTTCATTGATTAATTCTGAATGCAATTAATCGACTTACATGCAAATTTCTTACATATTTATTGATGAATATCCAGAACTCCCTTTCGGCTTGCGAAACTAGGCCCTAACAAAGTACTTTGCCTGTGGTTCATCGATATTGGAAAAGGGACATGTCTCCCCCTTCTCATGAGCTACGACGTCCTCCTTCTCCCATTTTGGAATCACAACTCTATAACCGCCGGAGCCGAGATGGTGGCAACCAATGTTCATCTCGTACAACTCCTTGAAGTACAGACTCTTGGCCTTGCCCACGGAGGATTCACATCTGGCCTTAAACACCTTGATGTATTCTTCCTTGACCAAAGGCTCCTTCTTGATGAGCTCCTCGTAACTTCGATTTTTCTTGAAAATGAGCCTCTTCACCCGCGCCATCCAATTCGACAAGGCCTTGGTCATCATCTTGATGGCGTACTTGTTTACCGGATTCCCTTTAACATTGTCATTGTTGTATTTGTTCTCCTCATCACCCAGGTACATGTATCTTGCGTGTAGCTTCCTCAAGAGTTGATGGCGGTAACACTCATTATCATGGCCCTTCAGATTCTCGGTGTTGATCATGACAGTGTTCCGGAGGATTGCAGAGAGCTGCAGTACAAATTCCTCTAGCTCCAAAGGCACCCCTTTATCGCTCACACTTGTGAAGATGGACCTTTTGAGGCCGACCATGATCGGGGTCCGTTCCTTCCGGGGATTCTTTAGTTGCTGGCTACCATCTGTGGCTCTACCATTGCCACCGCCATCAATGGTAGTGGCGTTCTCGCCACTGGCATCATCCCCCATCTCCTCATCGGACGATGTATCCTCGTCCTCCATCTCTTACTCCCGCGGCACGAATTCCGGGTCTGCTTGTAAAAGTCCATATCATCCAAATGCTCCCAATAGGCCTTCTTTCTAGAAGTGCCCGCCTCGGCGTCGTGCTGTCCACCACCCGACATGTCTAAACACGAAAAAATGGAAATAATAAACACCAAAATTGACAAAAAATGGGCATGACCTTTGCTAATTTTCTAAATCTAGGAGTGCTAGAAATTCGCCGGAACAGAAATGAATTAACATTCCGGCGAAACATTGGCATCTCAAAAAGAAAAAAACCTGCACAAAAAATAGCCTAAATATGCACAAACACACAACCAACAACTTGTCCACAATAAAAGGCCTACATATAGGACAAAATACTACAGCAAAAAGATGGATAGCATACATAATATATGCATATACAATGACCTGCAGTGAAATAGGCATATACAAGAAACATGCATATACAAGAAAAGCTACAAGAAACAGGCATATACAATGATCTGACCATGGTCATGCATGCACATGATTTGCTCATATATAATCAACTAGATACATCAGATCTAGCAGTCCTAATTAAAGCATGCTAGCCATGGTTAAACACTTGGCTTTTTAGCCAGAACATAACCTATGCATTTCAATGATCTGACCATGGTTAAACACTTGGCTTTTGAAATACTGCTACATTCCGTAAATGCACAACTGAGCTCGAGCACATATGCTCCCTAAATCACATTCGCAGTTTTCCCTTGTGATCCGTGCAAGACAGTGTATGTGGTTGTGTATGCCTTGTATTATGTTTTTGTGGTTGTGTAATGACCTTGTATTCTGATGGGTTCGTAGCATGGAAAACAAAAAATTTCTGCCGCAAGAACAAACAAAACAAAAATCTAATCTAGATAAAAGCCAAGATCTAATCTATTAGACATGTGCAACGAGATAGAAAGGAACTAACCCTCGTAGATCCGAAAGCGTTAACGAGATTAGATCTCGTGGTTGATGTAGTCGATCACTTGCCGATCTCAAGATCGTGTGGACGATCCTCCGGCGTCATGTTCTAGCAGCGCTTCCGCAGTCGGTCAAGTGGACGATCCTTCCGGCGCCGCGATTCGGCAGCGCTTCCGCAGTCGGTCACACGTGCGGAGTCGAAGCAGACCTTCCTCTCCCCGTTTCAGCGAGCAACGGAGGTAGTAGATCTTCTCCACGGAATCCCAGTAGCACGACGGCGTGGTGGTGGTGGTGGAGTAGAGAATTCTGCAGGGCTTCGCCTATGCCTGTGCAGAAGAAAGGTGGAGGAGAGAGGCGGCAGAGATTGGGTGTTATGGGAGAGGGCCAAGAGGGGGCGCCCCTGCCCTTCTATTTAAGGGGGGAGGCGCGCCTGGGGAGGGGGAGTCCTAGTAGGACTCCCCTCCTATGGCCGGCGGTGGGAAGGGGGGAGGAGTCCTCCTCCCCCAGGAATCCATGTCTTGCCCCACTAGGTTTCCTTTGACCCTTTCTTAGTTTTCAAGAAAACTCCAAGAAATCCTCTAGAACCTTCTAGAACATTCCGAAACCTTCTAGAATCTCCATACAAACACTCTGGAACATTTCCTAACTGAGAAAATGATCCCCAATATATGAATCTTATTCTCCAGACCATTCCGGATCTCCTCGTGATGTTCCGGATCCATTCCGAGACTCCGAACAACATTCAGTCTCCAACGCACATTCCATATCTACTTAAAACAACTTCGAACCTTAAGTGTGTCACCCTACGGTTCGTGAATATGTAGACATGATAGAGACACATCTCCTATCAATAACCATCAGCGGGACCTGGAGATCCATAATGGCTCCCACATACTCAACGATGACTTCGTGATCGATTGAACCATTTACATACGAAACCAATTCCTTTTGTCACGCGATACTATACTTATCCGAGGTTTGATCGTCAGCATCTCCATACCTAGTTCTACCTCGTTACTGATAAGTACTCTTTACTCGTTCCGTGATATGTCATCCCTTGTGACCCAGTCACATGCTTGCAAGCTAACTAGATGACATTCCACCGAGAGGGCCCAGAGCATATCTATCCGTCATATGGATGGACAAATCCTAATCTTGGTCCATGCGCTTCAACACATACTTTCAGAATACCCAATGACACCTTTATGACCACCCATTTACGAAGCGGTGTTTGATGTCATCAAAGTATCCATCCGGTGATGGTGATTAACATAACCTCATGGTCGAAGGATTAGGTTACTATGTTGGGATTAAATCATGTTGATACAATTGTCATACAATGTATCTTTATAGTATTAGCCCACTTTGAACGACACCTAGTTTGATAACAAACTACTTAACACAAATGCCCTCCTTTGCTGCTACTATAGCAGTTATATACTTAGCCTTTTGTTGTAGTATCCGTCACAATGTCTCAACTTTGGAACTCATCCAAATCCATCATGGAACATCCTTTTCATTATATTGTGCCACCCATAGTTTAAATTGAGATAAACTTAATTTGTATCTTGTGACAAAACTAGTATCAATGTAACACTTTACAATGAACTACCTTTAACTATTTGTCACTTATACATGGTATATTCTTAGTTCTTCCACAGCTCATAAGAATATCTTTACTATTGTCCAATGATCATCTTATGAATCATTCTGGTATATGCTCATAACATTTAGAGCATAGGACATATCTAGATGTGTACATCTTAAATAATGATTGATCAAAATATTCTTGCGATTTCACCAAGTGTCAAAACACTTGAATCTCGTGTCAACACACTTGAATCTTGATTCCGTCCTTTCCGTGCGTCAAGAACCTTTCTTGTTGTTTCCATATTGAACTCATTCAACATCTTATCTATGTACATTTGGCAAAACCATATTAGCGCCTCAATCTATTCAGATAGACATTGATGCCTAATTCTTGGGTTATGCCTAAGTCTTTCATCGAAATGAAATTCTTAACCTGTGTCAATACAAGATACATCATTTCCAATTAACAATATGTCCTCTACATAATGTATTAGAAATATGTCTCAGCGCTCCCACTTAATTTCTTGCGAATGCAAGCATCTTCATCATCTCTAATGAATTTAAACTTTTTTAACAGTTTCATCATGGTGAAGATTCCAACTCCGCTATGCTTACTTCAACTATTGAAGTTTAGCATACTCTTTTAGCATCCTTTGAATTAACAAAACCCTTTGGATCGTGTCATGTACACGTCCTAGGTAACCATTCTATTAGAAGAACTTGTTTTGTTTGTTCAACTACCGTATACCAAAATATATGTAGTGGTTGCTACATTAATCCGTCCAGACTAAATATCGCTATGAAAGATCAAATCTTATCATAGTCAATTCCTTGAACATTGTCGTAAACTCTTTCCGACATGTCGACTATTTCATAGATTTGAAACATCCATGTCTATTTCTTTATAGATCCAAACACGACAGATAGGCTTCACGCCTTTCCGGAGGGTCTTCCAAGTTCAGAAACTTGATTTCTCGTGTATGGATACTATCACGGATTCTATGACTTCTAGTCATTTTATGGAGTCAGGGCCTATCATCGCTTCTTTGCATGTAGTCAGTTTATCATTGTCAAAACAATAACGATTTTTTTCAAATCTTACTATTTGATTCTTACCGACCCATACGGTTCTATAGGAACTCTAATCTCCGAGATCACACCTTTTGTAATCACGAGAGCCATGAGCATTGTGGCCGCCACCGGGACACTTTCCGGCGCTGCGCTACTTAGCACATATAGCTAAGGTTCAACAACCTTATCAAAGTTCTATTGTCCTCCCACTTAACTTTTCACGAAAAATTCCTTCTCAAGAAACTTGACTTTCCAAGTAACAAACTCTTTTGTCCTCGGTGTTATGGAGAAATTCCCAACAAATTCTTTGGGATAACCTACAAAGACATGCTTATCCGACTTTGGTTGTAAACATTTTACTTATGCATAACATACCAAAATTTAAGAAAAGACAATTCGGGTTTTATCCCAAACCATAACTCATATGGTGTCATTTCAAAGGATCATGATGGTGCTCTTTTCAGTGTAAAAGTGGTAGTCTCTAAAGCTTCAATCTTTAAAACATAATGGCAGTTTTATAAATGACACCCTTGATCTTACCATGTCAAACAAGGTTTCATTACATATCTTGAACACTCCATACTCCTATGGTGTTTTGGGAAATGCAAATCCATGGAACGATTCCTCAAATCTTAGGTGTTTTGCTAAACTTGTAACTCAAACATCTTTCTTTATGATCCAATCATAAACTATTTTATTTTCTTGTTACAATGATTTTCCACTTCATCTTGAAAGTCTTTGAACATTTTTCAAATGTTTCATACTTCTTCCTTATTGAGTAAGTACATACATATACTCACTCAAATCTTCGGAGAAAGCATATGAAGTTGAAATCCATCGCCCACGACCACACATAATGGACTATATACATCAATATGTACAAATTCCAATCAGTTAGTCGTCCATTCCTCTTTTGGCCTACGAACGGAGTTTTAATTATCTCCAGGAAAGTATCACAAGCGTCATTTGATCCAAATCAAAGACTCCAAAAATCCATCAACATGGAGTTTCTTCAAGTTTTCTTTCAAATATAATTTAAACAACGATGTCACTTCATAAGTGATCTTTTAATCATTTGTCTTGCGACATTTTAGCAATAGTGTTTATGGATGTGATTTCTCCCACAAGACTTGTAAAAGTTCATCCATCCTTTATGGAATACGGCCATTATTTGAACAACCTTTTGTCGTCATAATACCTGATCAAAATAACAATTATTGAAACAAACCTTGAAGGCAAGCTTTGATGTTAACGAGCAACACAACAACCCTTTGTTTGTTTTCGATGAACATCATCACATATTCTCTTGCTAGTTACTTAGGCCATTGCAGTTCATGAATTGTGTTGTCCTGTATGACACTTCATACCAACCAATTCGGTATCCAATACCTCAGAACCACATTGTTTAACAAGCAAGGAATACAACCATAACATGTATATCTTCTATATGCCCACGTTGGACATCTCCAACCTTATAATTTCTGCCAAATATTTTTATAGATTTTCTTTCAGCAATTCCTTTTCTTTTAAAAGAATTTATCAACATCAACAGTGGTGTCATTCACATGACACATAGTACAAAGTGTGTATAGTCAAATACCAATACCTTTGGACTTGCACTTTGAAGTGGATCACCTTCATCAAATGTTTGGCATTCTTTCAAAATTCCATTCTTTAGTAATCTTTTAGTGTAGTAAACATTTTACTTACATCTTCTATTCATCCTTATCATGACAACTTTCATGATCAAGCTGCTATAGCTTATAAAGGTGAATTGCGAGTATAATGTTTCTTTTTCAAAACCTTTTGGAGGATTAGGACGACTAGCGTCTCCAACCTTCACAAATTCTCATCAAATATGAGGATGTATACTCTATCATGTTGTAACCAACACATTGTTTTAGATATCGCAATACCTTTCACATATGATGGTTTCTGAAACATTGCTTTCAACTCTTAGATAAACTTGATATTAAAAACAATCTTTTGAGTATCAAGAATCATGGAGGCAAACATGATACTTTAGATACTAACATTGGAATTCTTACTCTTGATTTAATACTACTTATTAAACTTCATGGAGTAAATAGAGTTTGCTGAAAGTTTGCAATAGGACTTATAAACTTTAAATTGACATTCAAAACAATACGATACCAATTCGTAAAATAAATATCCAGAATTTCTATAGTTCCACTATCTCAACTATAACTAAGCGTAAGGTGGTGAACGGATGCCAATGACTACAACAAACTATGCAAATTCACTTTGATTGTGTTTATGATAAATTGACTTCGACTAATCCAAATTACAAATGAACTCCCACTCAAAACAACATCCCTCAAGTTGTTTTAGTGATTACATGAACCAAATCCACTACACCAAGTCCGATCATCACGCGAGATGATGTAGCTTTAAAGGCGAACAATCAACATGTTCATCATATCATCCATATGACTCATGCTTTACCTTTCGGTATTCTGTGTTCCGAGACCATGTCTGTACATGCTAGGCTCGTCAAGGTTAACCTTAGTTTCTGCATGTGCAAATCTGGCTTGCACCCGTTGTATGCACATGTAGAGTCTATCACACCTGATCATCACGAGATGCTTCGAAACGACGAGTCTTAGCAACGGTGCCAACTAAGGACGAACACTTTATTACTTGATATTTAGTGAGAGGGATCATCTTATAATGCTACCGTCGCGATCTAAGCAATACAAGATGCATAAAGGATTAACATCACAGGCAATTCATAATATGTGATATGATATGGCCTTTCTTCTTGTGCCTTTGATCTCCATCTCCAAAGCATGGACAAGATCTCCATCATCACAAGCGTGGCGTCAAGGTCCGTGGCGCCGCTTCATGGTTGTCCATCATCACTAGCAACTATTACAACTACTTGGAACAAAGCTATTACAAGATGAATAGACACGCAGGTCTTAACAGAATTGAAGACAACCATTAGGCTCCTGCCGGTTGCCATATTACAACAAGGATCATTGCATACATCAAATATAATCACAATCACATGATGGCCATATCACATCACAAAACCCCTGCAAAAACGAGTTAGACGCCTCTAATTTTCTTTGCATGTTTTACGTGGCTTGGGGCTTTCGAATAAGAACAGATCTTACCTACGAACATGAACCACAACGTTGATACAAGTGTTGTCAGATGCTCATTGTAAATTGAATCTTAACTATGGTGGGAGAGACAGACACCCGCAAAGCCACTTGTGCAAAGCAAGTTGCACGTCAAGCGTGGAGCAAGTCTCATGTGCGATGACATGTAATGTTAGCCCGAGCCGCTTCATCCCACCATGCCGCAAGATGCAAAGTACACGCTAAGACACCGACAACAAAAGCATCAACGCCCACAAAAACATTGTGTTCTACTCGTGCAACAGATCTACGCATAGATACGGCTCTGATACCACTGATGGGTTCGTAGCATGGAAAACAAAAAATTTCTACCGCAAGAACGAACAAAACCCAGATCTAATCTAGATAAAAGCCAAGATATAATCTATTAGACATGTGCCACGAGATAGAAAGGAACTAACCCTCGTAGATCCGAAAGCGTTAATGAGATTAGATCTCGTGGTTGATGTAGTCGATCACTTGCCGATCTCAAGATCGTGTGGACGATCCTTCTGGCGTCGCGTTCCAGCAGCGCTTCTGCAGTCGGTCAAGTGGACGATCCTTCCGGCGCCACGATTCGGCAGCGCTTCCGCAGTCGGTCACACGTGCGGAGTCGAAGCAGACCTTCCTCTCCCCGTTCCAGCGAGCAGCGGAGGTAGTAGATCTTCTCCACGGAATCCTAGCAGCACGACGGCGTGGTGGTGGTGGTGGAGTAGAGAATTCTGCAGGGCTTCGCCTATGCCTGTGCAGAAGAAAGGTGGAGGAGAGAGGCGGCAGAGATTGGGTGTTATGGGAGAGGGCCAAGAGGGGGCGCCCCTGCCCTTCTATTTAAGGGGGGGAGGCGCGCCTGGGGAGGAGGAGTCCTAGTAGGACTCCCCTCCTATGGCCGGCGGTGGGAAGGGGGGAGGAGTCCTCCTCCCCCACGAATCCGTGTCTTGCCCCACTAGGTTTCCTTTGACCCTTTCTTGGTTTTCAAGCAAACTCCAAGAAATCCTCTAGAACCTTCCAGAACATTCCGAAACCTTCTAGAATCTCCATACAAACACTCCGGAACATTTCCTAACTTAGAAAATGATCCCCAATATATGAATCTTATTCTCCGGACCATTCCGGATCTCCTCGTGATGTCCCGGATCCATTCCGAGACTCCGAACAATAGTTGGTCTCCAACGCACATTCCATATCTACTTAAAACAACTTCGAACCTTAAGTGTGTCACCCTACGGTTCGTGAATATGTAGACATGACAGAGACACATCTCCTATCAATAACCATCTCCGGGACCTGGAGATCCATAATGGCTCCCACATACTCAACGATGACTTCGTGATCGATTGAACCATTTACATACGAAACCAATTCCTTTTGTCACGTGATACTATACTTATCCGAGGTTTGATCGTCAGCATCTCCATGCCTAGTTCTACCTTGTTACTAATAAGTACTCTTTACTCGTTCCGTGATATGTCATCCCTTGTGACCCAGTCACATGCTTGCAAGCTGACTAGATGACATTCCACCGAGAGGGCCCAGAGCATATCTATCCGTTATATGGATGGACAAATCCCAATCTTGGTCCATGCGCTTCAACACATACTTTCAGAATACCCAATGACACCTTTATGACCACCCAGTTACGAAATGGTGTTTGATGTCATCAAAGTATCCATCCGGTGATGGTGATTAACATAACCTCATGGTTGAAGGATTAGGTTACTATGTATTTGAAAGCTTACAGCAATACGAACTTAATGACTTGATCATATGCTACGCTTACTATGGGTGTGTGTCCATCGCATTATTCTCCTAATGATATAACCTTGTTATTAATCACATCCTAATGTCCATGATCAGGAAACCATGATCATCAATTAATCAACAAGCTAGTTCAACAAGAGGCTTACTAGGGACTCTCTTATGTTTACAAAACACACAAGTATTAATGTTTCCGGTTAATACAATTATAACATGGGATGTAAACATTTATCATAAACATAAAGATATAATAATAACCACTTTTATTATTGCCTCTTGGGCATATCTCCAACATATTCTGTTTTTGGGATGCATGTGAGCACAGATGAACACGAAATGCAGTAGAAATTTTTTGAACAATCCGAATGTAGTAGAAAGTTTTGAACACGAAAAATGCTTTGGAGTAGCAAAACTCATGGAAATTTGTGTCAATCACACAGTATGTTTTTATATTTGACCGTCAATATAACCACTGGTGGAAAAATGGACTCTAGTCCCGGTTCATAAGGGCCATTGGTCCCGGTTCCAGAACCGGGACCAATCACTCGGGACTAATGCTAGTCCCGGTTCGCGCACGAACTGGGACCAATGGGTCTCCACGTGGGTGGGCGAGCTATGAGGGGGGTGGATCATTGGTCCCGGTTCGTGGGAAAAACCGGGACCAATGGGTCCCCACGTGGCAGCACCAGAGACGGGCGGGGGTGGATCATTGGTCCCGGTTCTTGGCACGAACCGGGATCGTTGGTCTCTGTGCCGCAGCAAGATTTTCGGGCTATTTTTCTTCCGCGGCAGGGTTTTCTGCGACGGCAGGGTTTTGTGCCGCGGCAGGATTTCGGGCTATTTTTCTGCCACGGCAGGATTTTTTTATAAATTTAATGGTACTACATATATACAGCAATAATTAAACCACGATATATATATTACACATCATGCATGATCACAAATATATACACCGTCTCATCCATCTTCTTGGTCGAAGCATATTATAATTACAAACGATACTCTCACACGAATTTGATCTAATTTACACTTCTTTTATACACTTCACCCTTCCAAATGAAGTGGGTAATAGTATTCTCCTTTCGGATCTATGACTTGTTCTAACAAGAGTCCGGCAATTTCCTCTTGAATTGCTTGCACGTGTTCTTGTGATAGAAGACCGCCCCGCATCCGTTCGATCTAATATAAAGAAGGGGATCAATATATATGAATGAAACTAAACACAATTGGTGGTAATAAAATAAAGTTGTGATTATTGTTTATCATACTTCAATTTTTTTGATGTTCCGGTTAGCCCCCTTCTCTTTGGTCGTCTGGCGAATGAACTCGCAGACATATTATCCACATAAGTTATTCCCGGCTTCCTGCCTCAAGCACTTTACGAGAACGGATTTCAATCAAAATAATAATCAAGCATGATAATGGTGGTATTGAAACTAGAATCAAAGAGATGCGTGGATCTAGCAAGTAGTACTTACAGGCAATGGTTGAAATGTAAGCTCTGGCTTCCAAACACCCCTAGTTTTGGCGGTGAAACGTTTCCAAGCCCTCTGGAGGTATTCTTGCATGTCCGCCCACTTTTCTAATGGTGTGCTTTTCGAGTCCAAGACTTTTACTACTCCGGTGTCAACAGAAATGATTAAAAGAATATAGTGGAAGCTTGACACACTAACAAAATATAACACGAGTCAATTATACGCTTCACATCGAGTAATCAAAAATAGAATATGTACAAGACAGTAACGCTCACGCAACGTTGTAAGGAAATAGTATTTCCCTTATGTTGCTGAAATACTTCAACGCTTTGAACAAGTTATCCTCTGTCTCTTTGGGATTTGTTTTTAGAGTAACTTCATGAACGAAATTACAGTCAACAAACCCAAGGTCAAATATTTGTCCTTTGTTGCATTCTTGAATCTTCATTCTGCATATATAATTAGTATAGTGATTAGTAAGATTATACAAGCAACAAACGAGAAGAGCTAGAAAGACTTAATTACAGAAATTAATAAGACTTACAAACAATAGGCACTAACGATAGCTTTGTCGAGGGCGTCTTGTTGGTAAAACTGAAATAATTCTGGAAATTCAATCAGTATGAAGCCATCTCCATGACCGTAATGGTGGTGTTTATATGCAGCATAGATCCATTTTTTGGAATCAGCACAGGCTTGGATGTACCATTTATGCAATCTTCGCATTTTTGTTGGTAGATCTTTCACTAACTTGGGTTTGATGAGAGGAGCCCCGTACTGGTACACGTATGCTGTTTCTTGGTACCCCTCGAACTCATGCATACGGCTCATGTACTCAGTAATAGACAGTCCATATATAATTGGGCTTTTTCTCCGTATAGTCAGACAAACTCCAGATCAATGTTCGGATCATGCCGCTCCTGGATCACCCACTCATTGGTATCGTACACTTTGAGCGGTTCGATCGATTGATTTTTCTGTTGTCCGAGCTGGGCAACTTCTTTCCCGACTCTTCGCTCTTTTGCCTCAGCCGACTTGGTAATAGAGCGATTATAGTCTGATGTGAGCGCTATGGGTTGGTGAAGCTGAATCTTAAGCGCGGCTGCTTTGGCTTTATCTTCTGCGGTGACCGGGAAAAATGCCTCTATCGGCTTTTTCTTGTTAGCCATGTCAATCTTCCACTCTTCATAATGGGCAGCTGCGGCCGCATCAGTTTCCTCATCTGTCTTCTCGCAAGGTAGCTTCTTCATATTCTGATGAGGTACTCTTGGGAGGGGCGATTGCTTACGTTTCGGTGATCGGAACGTGCTCTCGCTGTTGCTGGTGGTGTTGCCCCCTTAGTATACTTCCGCTTTTGTCTCAGAGGCTCAGGGGACGGAGACGGCTGACGCGGTGGTGGAGACGGCTGATGCGGCAATGGAGACGGTTGCGCTGAGCGGTGAGGCGGTGAAGGCGACGGTTGCGCTGGAGAATGGTGAGGTGGCGGTGAAGGTGGATTGCTACTCTGAGGAGTGGGTGGCCTTGGCGGCACATAATTTGGAAGCATGATGCGCTCCTTTAGCCATAGAATAGTCCCCCCTTTGGCTTCTCCTAGTTGAGTCAGCTCCATATCTTCCCCTGCAGGGTGGTCTAGCTTCAGCTCCTCAAAATCTTCTTTCACCTCATCCACCGTGACGACAGCGTACCCTGTTGGAACCGGTCTGCAATGCCAAGTTGGGTTAGGCACAATTGGTACCGCCATGCCGATCGCCGCCGTCACCCTTAAGTTCATAACCTACACCTTTAGCTCACAAGCTGTTGTCTCCGTGATATCATCCACTGGGTAGCGTTTATGAGGAGATGTCGTCGGTGCATCATCATTAACATCATGGAGCTGCATGGAAGCGACGGTACTTTTCTTATTCGATGGGGCGCCGGTACCCTCGAGTGCCGCTGAGATTGGCCGCTAGTACCTTGCTGTCTAAGTATGTCAAGTTGATCCTGGTGCCGCTTTAATAGTTCTTCTACATTACGTAGCCAGTCTGCAGCGGCCGCTTTCTCAGCTGCCTCCCTTTCCTTTCTCCTCTGATGACTTTTATCGGGATATCTCTTCATTTCCGGGGGGAAGGCAACCTTCCACGACTTGGAGCCTGGTGTGCCTCGTGCTCGTCCGGTGTGTTCAGGATTTTTAAGGGCCCGTGTGAGCTCATCGTTCTCTCTATCAGGAACGAATTGTCCCACTGCAACATCATCTACTGCATATCTAATATCGTCGATGGGCAGTAGGGGATCATCTTTGTGTTTTTGATTATATATTGCCCTCCCTTCTTTGTCCAACGTGCCCCCATGGCCGTAAAACCAGTTTCTCGCCCGTGGTGTCCATGTTGCGGGCTCTGGTCTGATCCCGGTAGCTATGTAATTGACCTCAAGTGCATCCCACTTAGGCATGCAACCGGCGTAGCCAGCAGGCCCCATGTTATGATGGTATAGTTTCTTAGCAGCGTTCTCCGTATTTATCCTAGACCTTTCCTTAGCTTTCTCCGATGTCTTGTAGTTCAGAAAATCCTCCCACTAGTGTCTTAACTTATCATAGCCGGCTTCATCGAAATTCGGAGTCTTCTCTACCTTGACAAAGTTATGGTATAGTTTCTTCTTCCAGTTCTTGAATGCATCGGCCATCTTGCTGAGAGCAAACTTCTTGAATCTTTGCACAAGCTCCCTTCTTGCTCTCTCCTCCTCATCTGGAGTCACATCTGGTTCCGGCAGGAGGAAATTAGTCATGAGCTTGTCAAAAAGCTTATCTTTGGCGTTGTCGCCGACATACGGGACTCCACCACCGCTTGGCCGATTCCATTCTTGAACGGTGATCGGGATGTAGTCCCTCACAAGAACTCCGCATTGCTTGACAAATTTTCTTGCGACATCGACGGGAGCTTGCTGTTCGCCATCTACACCGACCACGTCGATCCTATACCTCACACTGTCATCCAACTTTTTTGTTGGGCCTCGTTTCGTTCTTACGGAAGAAGTTCTCGATCCGGAGGGCTAAAAGAAGAAAGAGTGTTAATATATGCATGTATATATAGACAAGAGCATTTTAATTACAAAAATACATATATACACCTCGTCGGTGTTTGCGAGATTTAAGGTTCCGCCGGAGCCGTCGCCTTCTTCCTTATCGGCTTCTCCCCTATCCCAAGCTTCGGCTTCTACCTCACCGAAGCCGTCTCCTCGGTTGAGAGACTCATCTCCCTGACCGGAATCATTCAGAAACTCACTCGCGACATCGATATCGATATCTTCATTTTCGCAGATCATCCCTTGGAGGATGTTTTCCCGATGTGTTGGATCCATAGTATCTGCAAGTTAAACAATCAACACATGGCATCGATAATGATATGACAAGTTAAACATAGTTGAAATTTAACCCTAAGGCATGCTTGGCAATTTAAGTGGGATCCGAATGGTCCAAACCCTAGTACAGGAGAGACCCCGAAATCACCTACAAGGGGTTGATTTAAATCTCTTATTAAAGTTGTAATTAAAGTTGTATAACAATGCATGATTATGAGTCTATTGTGTAGATCTCATTTTGCTGAACATTTTGATATATTATACATATTTTTCTAACTTAGAAATAATTAGTTATTGAATTTATAAGGTTAAACTCTTTTCTGAAATTATTTAAACAAATATTAAACTTTTATTGCGTCAGCATAGGTAAAGGCTGACGTCACCTAAGGCCGGGAACCTTTTCTCACAGATGCACTGTCTACCCACAGTGACTGACTAGTGGGGTCAGGGCCACGTCGGGTTGCCACGCTGGCAGAGCTTACTCGACGCCCACGCCAGGGCGCCACATGAGCGCCACCTTGGCGCCACATGGGCTCGCCGGAGGGCACGTCGGCCGACGGTGGTTAGCGGTTCTAGAGTGCTTGCTGGAACACGCAGACAGTCGGGTTCGAACGAGCGCGTCGCGAGGAAGCTAACGGTGGTCGCGCCACCCCTTATTGGTCATCGGAGCGTCGTCTGCGACGGCGGCCGATGGCGGCGGACAGTGGCGCTCGGCGATAGACGGTGGTGGAGCGAGAGAGAGAGAGAAAGGAGAGGTCCTGGAGGACAAGCGGCTCACCACGAAGACGATGGACGGGTCGACGAGGCCGGAGGAACTCAGAAGCAGCGGCAACCGCGACGGCCGGAGTCGGAGCAGATGGTGACCGTGGCGTCGATTTACAGCGTGCACGGTCGATTCCTCAGATGGTGGTGGCGCGGCGGCGGCGTGCGTCGACGGCGTGAAGCGGCCGCTCTGGATTTGGGCAGCCTGCCGCCATGATTTTTCTCCGCCGCAAATTTTCCTTAGCCGCGCGTCGATCTACTCTGTAAATTGGGGGGAGTTGGGGAGGAGGAAGGCCGGGGCTGTTAACCGTATAGACCATTGGTCCTGGGTCATCCCAATAACCGGGACCAAAGGACCAACGGTCCCGGTTCGTGCCACCAGCCGGGACCAAAGGTCTGGGGCACGAGCGTTGCTGTGCTGCCACGTGCACGGTCGCTTGTCCCAATTAGTCCTACCACCCAGGACCAAAGGATCAACGGTCCCGGTTCGTGCCAACAACCGGGACCAAAGGCGTGTTAATGGCAGCGCGCGCATCCAGGGATCATCGGTCCCGGTTCGTGGGACGAACCGGGATCGTTGACCCGTTTTTTCAGATTTTGAAAAACCTTTTGGTCTTCCCGCCATTTTCAAATTTGTTTCTTCTTTAGTTAATAAGTTGTTTCAATTTAAGATGATTATTTATTTGGAATTTTAAAAAACTTTTAACAGGAAAAGTGCTTCAATTTAAATAACTAATCAAAAACCTTTTCTGTTTTTCAAATATTTTTATTTGAACTATACAATTGTATTATTTACAATTAAAATTGCATTAACAAAATATTTATTACATAATTTCAAATTTTAAAAAACTTTTAACAGGAAAAGTGCTTCAATTTAAATAACTAATCAAAAACCATTTTCTATTTTCAAATATTTTTGTTTGAACTATACAATTGTACTATTTACAATTAAAATTGCATTAACAAACTATTTATTTCATAATTTGGAATTTTTAAAAAAAATTCAAGATTTGAACTACAAGTACAAGATATAATGCTTGTGAATTTTTAAAAAAATCATTTATAGGTTCACAACATGCTATTTCATTAGAGATCCACTTCAAGTTCAGCGAGGCTCAGCATCGGGCTAAGAAGCTTCATGCCCGCCGTTTTGAATATAGTTTGAAACGGGCATAAGAAATTCAAAAATGATCCACACAATGTGAAACCTTCACGTGGTGTCATATTATATGTCGCAGTTGCAAGGAAAAATATTGAACTTGAAAAATTGCAAACATCATAAAAAATCCTTCACAAAATGACCTATCATGTTTGAGGTTTCATGGCATTTAGGTCAAACCACCAATGTTATGGCTAGAATTAGGGCATAGTTTGTGATAATGTGCCCATACTGTGCACACATGTGCATCTTGGGATGGCTTACGATGTTGCAGGAGGAAGTTTTCCCTTTCGACACACGAAAAAGCCAATTTCCATTTTTTGAGGTGCCGAAATCGGGGTGTTCTGTGAAGCAACCACCAAATTAAAGTTTGGCATTGGTACCAAACCGTTTTTCAAAAATACTATACCACCTTATATGGACAATTTACGAACCGGTGTATCTGGAACCTTTCTGTCCATCCCTCATGAAAAAGACAAATTCCTGCCGAATCGGTAGGAGGTTACCAAGATTTGAACTACAAGTACATGATATAATGCTTGTGCATTTAAAAAAAAATCATTTATAGGTTCACAACATGCTATTTCATCAGAGATCCACTTCAAGTTCAGTGAGGCTCAGCCCCGGGCTAAGAAGCTTCATGCCCGCAGTTTTGAATATAGTTTGAAACGGGCATAAGAAATTCAAAAATGATCCAAACAATGTGAAACCTTCGCGTGGTGTCATATTATGTGTCACAGTTGCAAGGAAAAATATTGAACTTGAAAAATTGCAAACATCATAAAAAATCCTTCACAAAATGACCTATTATATTCGAGGTTTCATGGCATTTAGGTCAAACCACCAATGTTATGGCTAGAATCAGGGCATAGTTTGTGATAATGTGGCCATACTGTGCACACATGTGCATCTTGGGATGGCTTACGATGTTGCAGGAGGAAGTTTTCCCGTTCGACACACGAAAAAGCCAACTTCCATTTTTAAGGTGCCGAAATCGGGGTGTTCTGTGAAGCAACCACCAAATTAAAGTTTGGCATTGGTACCAAACCATTTCTCAAAAATACTATACCACCTTATATGGACAATTTTCCAACCGGTATATCTGGAACCTTTCTGTCCATCCCTCATGAAAAAGACAAATTCCTGCCGAATCTGTAGTAGGTTGCCAAGATTTGAACTACAAGTACATGATATAATGCTTGTGAATTTTTAAAAAAATCATTTATAGGTTCACAACATGCTATTTCATCAAAGATCCACTTCAAGTTCAGCCAGGGTCAGCCCCGGGCTAAGAAGCTTCATGCCCGCCGTTTTGAATATAGTTTGAAACGGGCATAAGAAATTCAAAAATGATCCACACAATGTGAAACCTTCGTGTGGTGTCATATTATGTGTCACAGTTGCAAGGAAAAATATTGAACTTGAAAAATTGCAAACATCATAAAAAATCCTTCACAAAATGACCTATCATGTTCGAGGTTTCATGGCATTTAGGTCAAACCACCAATGTTATGGCTAGAATTAGGGCATAGTTTGCGATAATGTGCCCATACTGTGCACACATGTGCATCTTGGGATGGCTTACGATGTTGCAGGAGAAAGTTTTCCCTTTCGACACACGAAAAATCCAAATTCCATTTTTGAGGTGCCGAAATCGGGGTGTTCTATGAAGCAACCAGCAAATTAAAGTTTGGCATTGGTACCAAACCATTTTTCAAAAATACTATACCACCTTATATGGACAATTTCCCAACCAGTGTATCTGGAACCTTTCTGTCCATCCCGCATGAAAAAGACAAATTCCTACCGAATCGGTAGGAGGTTGCCAAGATTTGAACTACAAGTACATGGTATAATGCTCATGAATTTTTTTTAAAATCATTTATAGGTTCACAACATGCTATTTCATCAGAGATCCACTTCAAGTTCAGCGAGGCTCAGCCCCGGGCTAAGAAGCTTCATGCCCGCCGTTTTGAATATAGTTTGAAACGGGCATAAGAAATTCAAAAATGATCCAAACAATGTGAAACCTTCGCGTGGTGTCATATTATGTGTCACAGTTGCAAGGAAAAATATTGAACTTGAAAAATTGCAAACATCATAAAAATCCTTCACAAAATGACCTATCAGGTTCGAGGTTACATGGCATTTAGGTCAAACCACCAATGTTATGGCTAGAATCAGGGCATAGTTTGTGATAATTTGCCCATACTGTGGACACATGTGCATCTTGGGATGGCTTACGATGTTGTAGGAGGAAGTTTTCCCTTTCGATACACGAAAAAGCCAATTTCCATTTTTGAGGTGCCGAAATCGGGGTGTTCTGTGAAGCAACCACCAAATTAAAGTTTGGCATTGGTACCAAACCATTTTTCAAAAATACTATACCACCTTATATGGATAATTTCCCAACCGGTGTATCTGGAACCTTTCTGTCCATCCCTCATGAAAAAGACAAATTCCTGCCGAATCGGTAGGAGGTTGCCAAGATTTGAACTACAAGTACATGATATAATGCTTGTGAATTTAAAGAAAACCATTTATAGGTTCACAACATGCTATTTCATCAGAGATCCACTTCAAGTTCAGCGAGGCTCAGCCCCGGGCTAAGAAGCTTTATGCCCGCCGTTTTGAATATAGTTTTAAACGGGCATAAGAAATTCAAAAATGATCCAAACAATGTGAAACCTCCGCGTGGTGTCATATTATGTGTCACAGTTGCAAGGAAAAATATTGAACTTGAAAAATTGCAAACATCATAAAAAATCCTTCACAAAATGACCTATCATGTTCGAGGTTTCATGGCATTCAGGTCAAACCACCAATGTTATGGCTAGAATCAGGGCATAGTTTGAGATAATGTGCCCATACTTTGCACACATGTGCATCTTGGGATGGCTTACGATGTTGCAGGAGGAAGTTTTCCCTTTCGACACATGAAACAGCCAATTTCCATTTTTGAGGTGCCGAAATCAGGGTGTTCTGTGAAGCAACCACCAAATTAAAGTTTAGCATTGGTACCAAACCATTTTTCAAAAATCGGGGTGCAACCGAGACTAAAGATGCCGGTGGGATAAGGACGCGTGGGTAACCTTTAGTCCCGGCTGGTGGGTGCAACCGAGACTAAAGCTGTCGGTGGGATAAGGACACGTGGGTAACCTTTAGTCCCGGCTGGTGGGTGCAACCGAGACTAAAGATGCCGGTGGGATAAGGACGTCTGGGTAACCTTTAGTCCCGGCTGGTGGGTGCAACCGAGACTAAAGCTGTCGGCGGGATAAGGACATGTGGGTGGACGCACTGCTCGATGAGATAAAGCATGTAGCGCACGACGCCTTGTCGGAGGAACAAGACAAAGTAGAAGCGGCACCGTGCCTATAAAAGGACCATCGATACGCCATGGCAAGCAGCTCAACAAGCCAACATAGGTAGAGAGAGTTTCATCCCCATGGACGGAGGGTTGGGAAATCTCCCGTGGTGGAGCTTCTCGAAGATGTCGTTGGTGCACACGCCCTACGGCATCTTCGGAAGCTCCGCCTCGGAAAAATTTCCCTGCAAGCCCGTGAAAGACTCCATCTCCTCTAACAGTGTTGGGGAAAGGGTTGGGAAATCTCTTGTGGCGGAGCTTCTTGAAGATGTCATTGGTGCACACGCCCTATGGCATCTTCGGAAGCTCCGCCTCGGAAAAATTTCCCTGCAAGCCCGTGAAAGACTCCATCTCCTCTAAAAGTGTTGGGGAAAGGGTTGAGAAATCTCCCGTGGCGGAGCTTCTCGAAGATGTCGTTGGTGCACACACCCTACGGCATCTTCGGAAGCTCCGGCTCGGCAAAATTTCCCTGCAAGCCCATGAAAGACTCCATTACATAAAGTTTCAATACATCACATAAAGTTTCCATACATCACATAATGTTTCCATACATTACATAGATTTACATAGGGTTTAGGGTTTAGGGTTTAGGATATGAATCCTTCATTGCGTATGTCGATCCCTTGCCTATGATCGCTTCTTAGGCCGTAACCATGGAGCATCTTCTTTGCTTAACGGGATGCTTGGGTCAGTTTTCACGGTGAAGGGCGGAATTTCAGCAAACTTATCATAATCTGCTGACATGTCTGTCTTGTCCTCGACTCCCGCGATGTTTCTTTTCCCTGAAAGAACTATGTGACGCCGGGGCTCATCGTCTGATGTATTCGTTTCCTTATTTTTTCTTTTTTGGGGTCTAGAGGACATGTCCTTCACATAAAAAACCTGAGCCACATCATTGGCTAGGACGAATGGTTCGTCTCTGTAACCAAGATTCTTGAGATCAACTGTTGTCATTCCGTACAGCTGGTCTACCTTTACCCCTTCTCCATTCATGTTGACCCAACTGCACCGAAACAATGGGACCTTAAAAGTAGGTCCATAGTCAAGTTCCCATATCTCCTCTATGTAACCATAGTATGTGTCCTTTTTCCCATTCTCGCATGTTGCATCAAAGCGGACACCACTGTTTTGGTTGGTGCTCTTTTTATCTTGGGCAATGGTGTAAAATATATTCCCATTTATCTCGTACCCTTGGAAAGTCAATACAGTCGCAGATGGTGTCGCGGCCAACAAGTAGAGCTGATCTCCAATAGTGGTGTCATTCATGAGATGTAATTGCAACCAAGTGCCGAAAGTCTCCATGTGATTTTTTTAATCCAGTAGTCATCCTTCCCCGGGAACTTGGAGCGTACAACATTCATTTGTTCCTCGATATACGGAGCCACGAAGGTAGAACTTTGGAGAACTATGTAGTGTGCTTGATTCAAAGAATGTCCGTCCCTAAATATCATTGCTTTCTTTCCTAGCGTGCCTTTTCCACTCAGTCTCCCCTCATACCGTGATTCAAGAACACCAATCGGCTTAAGTTCAGGAAGAAAGTCTACACAGAACCCAATGACCTCCTCTGTTCCATAGCCCTTGGAGATGCTTCCTTCTGGCCTAGCACGGTTATGAACATATTTCTTTAATACTCCCATGAACCTCTCGAAGGGGAACATATTGTGCAGAAATACAGGACCAAGAATGTAAATCTCATCGACTAGGTGAACTAAGAGATGCATCATAATATTGAAGATGGACGGGGGGAACACCAACTCAAAACTGACAAGACATTGGACCACATCCTTCTGTAGCCTTTCTAGACTTTCTCGATCGATTACCTTCTGAGATATTGCATTGAGGAATGCACATAGCTTCACAATGGCTAATCGAACATTTTCTGGTAGAAGCCCTCTCAAAAAAGATTTCCTTCTCTGCTTTGGTAAGAGCGTAGCTACTTAAGTATTTACGTCCTTTATCAGTATGCTTGTTGTGTGGGTCTTTGATACGTTGCTGGTCCTCCCGTGCTTCTGCTGTATCTTTTATCTTCCCATACACGCCTAGGAAGCCTAGCAGGTTCACACAAAGATTCTTCGTCATGTGCATCACGTTGATTGAAGAACGGACCTCTAGGTCTTTCAAATACTCAAGCTCCCAAAATATAGATTTCTTTTTCCACATGGCCGTGTGTCCGGTAATGGGGTCTTCGGAACAGATGGACCGCCATGACCCTTTCCAAAGATTACTTCTAGGTCCTTCACCATACCAAATACATCAGCACCTTTAGGGAGCTTAGGCTTCTTCCGGTAATCTGCCTCACCGTTGAAATTCTTGCCTTTCTTTCTTACTTGATGATTGGTCGGAAGAAATTTACGACACCCCAGGTACACAACCTTCTTACATTTATCCAAATATGTACCTTTAGTATTATCTAAATAGTGCGTGCATGCATTGTATCCCCTGTTTGACTGTCCTGAAATGTTACTAAGAGCGGGCCAATCATTGATGGTTACGAACAACAACGCTCGTAGGTCAAATGGCTCCTGTTTGTGCTCATCCCACACCTTTACACCTGGTTCTGCCCACAACTGCAAAAGTTCATCGACTAATGGCCTTAGGTACACATCCATGTCGTTGCCGGGTTGCTTCGGTCCTTGGATGAGCACTGGCATCATAATGAACTTCCGCTTCATGCACAACCAAGGAGGAAGGTTGTAGATACATAGAGTCACTGGACAGGTGTTGTGACTACAGCTCTGCTCCCCAAAAGGATTCATGCCGTCTGTACTTAGACCAAACCATAAGTTCCTCGCGTCACCTGCAGAGTTCGAGTACTTTCTCTTGATGTTTCTCCACTGCGACCCATCGGCAGGGTGTCTCAGTTTCCCGTCTTTCTTACGCTCTTCTTTGTGCTATCGCAACAACCTAGCATGCTCTTTATTTTTGAACAGACGTTTTAACCGTGGTATTATAGGAGCATACCACATAACCTTAGCAGGAACCCTCTTCCTGGAGGGCTCGCCATCGCCCTCAACATCACCAGGGTTAATCTTGTATCGACATGCATTGCATACCGGGAATTTATCCATATTCTCGTACTTCTCACCGCGGTACATGATGCAGTCATTAATGCATGCATGTATCTTCTCCACATCTAATCCTAGAGGGCAGATAGTCTTCTTTGCTTCGTACGTTGTCTTCGGCTTCATTATTTTCAGTAACTTCTCAAATCCCTTGTCAGAAAAGCCAGTCTCTCACTTCCATTTCAGCAGTTCAAGTGTGGTACCGAGCTTTGTGCTGCCATCTTCGCAATTTGGGTACAACAACTTTTTGTGATCCTTTTGCATGGCCTCCAACTTAAGCTTCTCCCTTTCTGTATCACATTGTTGCTTTGCATCAGAAATGACCCGACCAAGACCATCAGCGGGCTCATCTGATGCCCGTTGTTCTTCTTCATTGCCGCCTCCCTCTTCTTCATTGTATTCCATTGCAGTATCACCGTATTCTTCAGGGGACATAGGATAGCTGTCACCATCCTCCTCTTATTCATTTTCTTCCAGCCTAACCCCTCTTTCTCCGTGCATGGCCCAAAAATAATATCCGGGCATGAAACCTCTCCGAAGCAGATGGCTTTGAAGGATTCTCGGGGCAGAGTGCTCTGCCATGTTCTGACAGTCGACGACGGGACAAGGCATAAAATTATCCACTTTGTTTGCCTTAGCCAAATCGATAAATTTATGGAGGCCTGCAATAAAATCGGAATGGCATCGGTCGCCATACATCCATCGCATCCGTGCATCGATCTGCGTCATAATAATTAACCATTACAATAACATCGTGAATAGTAAAATGACCACCCTACATGGACAGATGCAATATTTTTGTATCAGTTACAGATAAAGAAGATAAGGTTGCTAACCTCAGCCGAGGATATCGTGTTGTGCGAACTAAAGTGTGGCTCAGATATTTCGTCAAACACCTTGTGTGCAATCAAAGAAAAAAAAGCTAGCACCCACTCCTCACACACAATCCAGCAAAATTTGGTGGGCAAAGGGCTGGGCTTATATATAGCCAGGGGAGGGTTTTTGGTCTCGGTTATTGCCACGACCCGGGACCAAAGAACCTCCCGCGCGACACGTGGCGGCCCAGCAGCTCGCACCCCACCCAGGTCATTGGTCCCGGTTAATGGCACGACCCGGGACCAATGACTTCGGTGGGGGGCGCGTTGCTGTGCCGCCACGTGTCGCTCGGGAGGGGCTATGCCTCCGTCACTTTGTCGTCCCCGCGCATAAATATGAGGCCACAACGCTCGCTTCCGCCATCGCCTCTGCCTCTCTGCAGTCCCTCTCCACCCCACCACTTTGCCTCTCCACCGCGCCGTCGTTTCACCTCCCCTCCCTCTCCAATCTCCACCGCGCCGTTATGGAGGTGCCCACGCTCAACCACTACGAGGCGGCGCAGTTTGCGATCTACGGCATCTTCACGCCGCCGCGCGCGACCCTTCCCGCATTAGCGAGGGGGTGCGCCGGTGGCTCCGCTCCTCAACCCCCGTGGATACGAGATGGAGTACGTCATCGCGGAGCGTCGCTGCCAACTGCCCGCGTGTATTAGGGCATTGCCCCGGTACGCGGCGGGCAGTGAGTATTGGCCCCGGCTGTTCAAGAAGGAGCGGAAGGCCAAGCTTGGCAACCGTTTCGTGGACGCGCACCTGGTGCACCCGGATCGCCGCAACCAAGAAGGGCGGGAGTTATTCTGGTCTGTCCCTGGACAGACCATCTACACCGCCATCGACGCCGCTATGCGCGCAGACGAGCTCCGTCTCCCGAACAACGCCAAAATCGTGGAGATTTCGTCCGACGACGACGAGGAAGCCGGCGGCACGGAGGACAACGGCTCGGAGGACAGCGGCAGCGGAAGTGTTGTCGAGTAGAAATTTATAAAGTCGCATCTTTATTTGTATGGAAAAATTTGTGGTCAAATAATAAAATGTCTCAATTTAGACCTTTGTCTCGATTAATTCGTGAAAGATTTGTTCAAAAATAGTGATCAATTCAATTTCTACCTCAAATTAATTTCTGCGCCAAATTAATTACATTAATTCCTTACCCGCAAATTTGTTTTACATTAAATCCTGGACTGCTGACCCTCGCGGGGTTTTTGGTCTCGGTTTTTGGCATGAACCGAGACCAATGCCTCGCAGAGAGCCACGTGTGCGTCGCGGGGTCATGGGTCCCGGTTCGTGCCAGAAACCGGGACCAATGCTTACAGATGAACCGGGACCAATGCCCTGGCGGCATGAACCGGGACCGGTGCCTGGCATTGGTCCCGATTACGGAAACGAAGCGGGACTAATAGAATTTGGGTGCTGGACCAAAGGCCCTCTTTCTACTAGTAAACAAGATGGGATATGCATACTGTTTACCAGTAGCCTCTGTCCTCATGATTTGGGAAAGCAAATGTAACACTGGAAACAACGTTGAGCAAATAATTAGAGAGAATTAGGCACAACTACTCAAACTAATTCCAACAGTTACCGATGAACACGAGGAAAAAATGGAACGCGCACGACTAGTGTAGTAGTGCGCCAGAACAAGATGGCATTTAATGCGGGTAGCTTCCAGTGTCCCGGCGTGCAGTGTGCATGCAGTACAGACTGCCATCATGAATCTGCTATCCCCTCGGCCGACGAAAAGATACATGGTACATCTTGGTATCCATCATTTTAAAACACATCGTATTTGCAGCGAACACGCGTACGCGTAGAAAGACGTACGGGTGTCTCTCTCTCGCAAAGAAAAGGAGGCGGCGGCTAGGGTTCCTCCCTAGACGGCCGCGGTGCCTCGTCTCTGCCGTCTACGATCGGAAATTGATGGGACCCCGTCTCCTCCGGTTGTCGCTCCGGCGGTCGGAGGGGGTGGGGACCTCGGACCCGTGCTCGGCGCGGTTGAAGGGTCCCTAAAGGTAGAGTTTCATCAACCGACATCGACGCTATGGTGGCTATGGCGGTGTTGTGCGGGCCAAGTATACCCACCTCCTCTTCCACCTCACCGTCGGCGATCTCATCGGTGGTGCCGAGGAGGGTAGGGATTCGGCTGGTGGCTGCTTCCATGTAGTGGTCAATCTTGTCCAGTCTACGTGTGTTCTAGGTTTGGTGTTTGAAGATTCGGATCAATTCAAGGGTTCAGTGGCGACGACTTCGGCTCTGGGACGCTGGTCCTTAGGGGCACGTGCACGAAGACTTCTCGACTATTATTAACAACGACAAGCCGGCTCTGGTAAGGGAGCGGCGACAGCGGCTCGCTCTGGCAGCAATAGTGGTCGTTAGGTGGTGCAAGTACCTCAATGTAATGTTTATCATGTTTCGTGTGTCTTTTACTTCTTGTGAACTCATTGAGTAGATCCAAAATGGTTCTCGCAAAAAAAAATCGTATTTGCAAACAGAAATACATTGGCATAACTACCAAAGCATCTCATGCCCAATAAACACGCGGGAGCAAATGAGCTCCTGAGCCAAAATGCCATGTCCGGTACATTCTCACTACTTTATATATCTACAATAACATCAACTATTTAAATACTGAGATGTTCAACGTAGAAGCAGATGCAATGTCCTTTCTCAACAAGTCGTCAAACATGTGTTTTCTAGTGTAATCCAAGGCCACATGAGAAGAAAGAAGAAAATCTTCTTGTTAAATACTATATAATTTTAGCACATGATCTGCTCATATGAAGCAGCACATGATCTGCTCATATGAAGCAGCACAAAAATCCCTCACTCAATTTTAACATTTCGGCTGTTTGGGGAAACTGCAGTATACAGACTTTAAAACTGAAAAGATTGTTCATTTTAATTTTGCACATATTATGTGCAAGGAGAACTTGAATCAACTCTGCCAATAATATTTTTTTCCACCCTTAGTTTCAGCTACATAAGTTGAAAATTCTACCACTATACCAATCAAAAGAAAACTCACAGAAAGTGCAGTGGCCCTCGGCCATTTTCCTGGGAGGAGCTCTCTACCATTCTAACATCCAAGATACTGTTATTTTTTTTAGTGAAAATGAGTACACAACTCCAAATTTCTACGATATGATTTGAAGTACAAGTAACAAACTGTCAATGTCGTAGCAATTTATCCCTACTATGGCAAGTTTTAGATAGATCAGTTTTCATGGAAATTGAACTCACGGACTATTGCGATCTCCAGAGAATGGCCTATCTTAAACACATGGGCACAGACACATGCACTTGGGGAAAGCTAAAATGAAAGAAAATGCTATTGGTTTTTTATTTCACCTAGAGAATTGCAGGATTTCCCTGAACCTTCTACCAGTAGAGAATTTCCTGGACGTTGCCACCTGGCTCCTAGATCCGCAAGAACACAGGTGGACAGCGACACCTGGCTCCTGCAGACGGCGACACGAGGTCGTCAAAGGGGGGGGGGAGGGAGAGGTGGCTCACCTGTGGACGGAGGACTCGATGGTGTGCGCACGGTGGACTCGACAATGTGCTCGGCGGCGTGCGGCTCTTCTCCAGCGCACGCTCTTCTCGCGGCGGCATATGCGGCATGAGGTGAACTGCAGGAGGAAGCAACACAGGTGAGGAGCGGCATAGGGGGAGAAGGGGAAGGGGAAAGGGCAAGGGGGAGGGGGAGGGTGGCTCACCGTCGACGACAAACGACATCAGGAGGGGATCAATGACGGCACGGACGAACGGCAGGAGGAGGGGGAAGGGGAACTGATGAACGCGACACTGATGAACCGCTCGTGATCGACACTTATTTTTTTAGCCAGTTAGCAGATTACACGAGACGCATCCTGACAATATGTGACGAGGGGTAACCTCGGAAATGTCCATGGAGAAGGACTTAGGGTTTTGCGGAAAAGAGAACGCTGGGGATTTCGTCGGATATCAGGAGAACAATGGAGTCAAAATTCGCATGAATATTTGATGAATCACACTATTACAAATTGCTTGGGGATTGTTCGGTGGCCTTGTCTAGGCCTCTCCCGCCCTATGTATAATAGGTCGGGTCTCAAAGACGTATACGGATAGGTTACATATGTGTAATTACAATACCAACACGATGTCGGTCCTTTTTTCTCTTTCCAAATACAAGAGTAATCGTAGCTATGTTAGTAGCCCCCGAGACTCTACCTATGTAGGTTTTTGGTTGAGTCTCAAAGACATGTTTTAATTCTTTTCCTTTGTTTTTTATATTTTTAGATTTATAGGAACTTCGTACAATGAGCCTGATGCATCCGAAGCATCGAGAATCAGTTAATTGCTCCTGGGCAAAGGCAAGGTTGTCCTACATCAAATTCAAGTCCCCAGGCCTGAACTCGGAATTTATTATTGGCGTAATTCAGTTCGAGCCGCTAAGGTCTTATCGAATACTAAATCCAAGTTCTATTTTATCGGGTAACCAACGCATTCGTCGGGATTTTTTATCGTATCGTAGATACATATATATGTTACTGGCAGAGCGCATTCTTGTGCGATTACCAAGCCACATAGGCCGAATCATGGGGTTACCTTCATGTTTCTAAACATGACATTCGGAGTTTTATTGCGTCTGGATGCGATCCAAGATTTTGTTATTTCTTTTTGTCGGCTGCCCTGCTGGTCTGCTAATATTTCTGAATTTTTCCATATATTTAGATATTTCATGAAAGCTCCCAATGGGAGTAACCTTCGGAGGATATTAATTTAAAACTCATAGGTTTTTATGCGATGATTGTTTTTACTTGATATGGATAATTTTTCTATCGGGTGTGTGGCAGCGCTCCCGATCGGAGTAGCCCCGAGGCTATGTTCGGATACCTATATCTGGACATAGGCTCATAATTGATGTTAAATTAATCAAAAATATAAAAAATCCTCTTGAGTTGATATGAACAGAAATTAAAGGTATGAAGAACTTATCTTTATATATATGGCGCAGTCGAGGATACATTATTTTGGCAGATTGCCGTCTAGCCGTAGGCCTAAATATTCTAGCTTTAAAAGTGGGGCCATAGGCCTTATTGAATTATAAGTAAACATAATATCTTTTAAGCGTAAAAGCGCCGTAGTTGTGCAACGTTTCATGGATTGGAATACTTGAATCATGTCTTCTTGTCTTGTAGACGGTACGCTCCTCCAGGAATAACTTCTGTAACAATGTAGGGTCCTTCCCAAGGTGATTTCAGTTTTCGGTGGCCATCTTGCTTGAGTCGAAGAACTAGGTCTCCTACTGCGAAGGACCTAGGTCGCAGTTGTCGACTATGATAGTTGTGCAAGTTTTGCTGATATATGATGGGTCTCTATAGGGCTTCATCTCGATCTTCATCGAGTGCATCAATGTCATCTTCAAGTGCTTATCTTGATTCTTCTTCATCATATGCGGCTACTCTGAGAGATTCATGTAATAATTCGACTGGAAGGCCGACTTCAGAAACGTGGACTAGAAAGAAGGGTGTTTTTTGTGTCGAATTATTTGGGGTAGTTCGCAAACTCCACAAAACAGATGGTAACTCATCAACCCATGCTCCTTTTGCTCTGTCGAGTGGTGCTAGCAACCTTTTCTTGAGGCTAGCAGTTACTAGACCATTGGCATTTTCCACTTGTCCATTGGTTTGCGGGTGAGCTATTGAGGCGTAGCTTACCTTGATGCCCATCTCTTAGAAATATTCCTTAAACTCATTGGACGTAAAATTGGTTCCATTGTCTGTAATGATGATATTTGGCACGTCGAACTGAAATACTATGGACTTTATCAAATTCACAGCTGAATTTCCATCTTGAGTGGTGACTGGCATTGCTTCGATCCATTTAGTAAATTTGTCGACTACTGCTAGCAGAAAGACGTGTCCTCCTGGAGATGACTTGTGAAGTTTAGCCACCATATAAAGCCCCCACTGAGCAAAGGGCCAAGCTAGAGGTATAGGGTTTAATTTAGCGGCTGGCGCTCCCGGTTTGTTGCAAATAGTTGAAATGATTCATATGTTCTGACTATATCTTTTGCATCTTGAACTGCTATGACCCAATAAAATCTTGTCGTGAATGCTTTGGCGGCTACTGCTCGGCTGCTACCATGATGACCACAAACTCCTTCATGCATTTCCTTGAGTATGGTCTTTTCCTTCTTTGGGTGTGACACATCACTGTAACACACCCAAAATACTTCTTTTATGCAACTCTCCTTTGACTATCCTGAAGGCTTTAGATCGTCGAGTGATTCGCCGGGCTTTCGTCACATCCTCTGGTAATTCTCCCCGAGTCATATAAGCTATGTATGGCTGCATCCATGTAGACTGTATTATCATGACCTCATCAATTTCTAGTTCTTCTTTGATGGCCTCGTCTATACTAGTACTGGTTGATGGAGCCCCCAACTCTTTTTATGGGTTACTCTTCTATCTTGGGTGCTATGACCTCAGAAACTCTTTTTGCTTTGATAGAATGCTCAGATATTTTTTCCCAAAAAAACCGGGTGGCACTGGTAAGCACAGGGACCCGATGTTTTCCAAATTGTCGGCTTCTTCATTACTTACTCTTCCTATGTGTGATACTTTGCATCCATCAAATTGAGCTTCCATGATGCTGTATATATCATGGTAAGCAATCATATTGTCGCCGACAGCATCGCACTTGTTCATTACTTGCTATGCTACAAGGTTAGAATCACCAAAGATCTTTAGACGAGTTGCACTGCAAGCCTTGGGCATCCGCATGCCGTGCAATAAGGCCTCGTACTCAGCTTCATTATTGGATGCGTTCGCAAAGCTCATCCGAAGTATATATCCCATCTTGTCCCCTTGCGGTGATATTAATATGACTCCTGCTCCTGCTCCTTCTGTGATATTTGATCCATCGAAGTGCACTGTCTAGGCGCTAGAAAGATCAGGTGGACCCGCACATTGTAACTCAGTCCATTCCGTGATGAAATCAAGCAGAACTTGTGACTTAACTGCTTTTCTCTTCTCATATGTGATGTCCCGAGGGGATAATTCGATGCCCCATAGGGATACATGCCAAGTTGCTTCTAGATTATTAAGGATGTTTGAGAGAGGTGCCTCATTGACCACTATGATCGGATGTTCCGAAAAATAATGGCATAACTTTCGTGCTGTCATAAATACTCCATATGCAAATTTTTGGTAATGTGGGTACCTTTGTTTGGATGGCAAAAGGACCTCGCTCAAAAAATAAACTGACCTCTGAACACCACTGGTTTTTCCTTCTTCGGGTTACTCCACGAGTAGGACCGTGCTGACCACCTAATTTGTGGCGGCGATGTAAAGAAATAGTGGCTCATTTTCTCGTGGAGACACGACGATGGGGGCATCAGAAGTATCTTTTTGAGGTCTTCAAAGGCGTGCTGAGCTTCTTCGGTCCATTCAAACATATTTGCTTTCCTCATGAGGGCGTAGAGCTATAGAATGGTAGTGCTTTTTATCCTAATCGAGCAATGAAACGGCTGAGTGCTGGCACTCGCCCAACCAGATGATGTACACCTTGTAGATTCGTTGATTTTTTCATTGTCAAAATTGCCTATATTTTCTAGAGATTGGCTTCGATTTCTCTTGCTGATACTAGATATCCAAGGAGTTGCCCTGCTGGGACACCAAAGGAACACTTCGTCATGTTTAATTTGATGCAGGTTGTTGAATGTTTCTTCAAGATCCTTGATAAGTGATGAGCTTTGCTTTGATGTAACTATGACATCGTCAATATATACTTGTACATTTGTACCAATTTGTCTTCCTAGGCAATTCTGCATCATCCGTTTATATATTGCCCCAACGTTCTTGAGGCTAAAAGGCATTGTTGTGTAACAGAATAGACCATAAGGTGTGATGAACACTTTTTTCTCCTGATCTTCCTCCTTCATCCGAATCTGGTGGTATCCTGAATATCCATCCAAAAAGGAAAGACATTCGCATCCTGCAGTTGCATCAATTATTTGATCGATTTGTGGCAGTGGAAAGTGATCCTTTGGACAATGTTTATTTAATGCGGTGAAGTCGATGCACATCCGTAGCTCTTTAGTGTTCTTCTTTGGGACGCATAATGGGTTTGTGACCCACTCTCCTTTCTTCAGTGCCTTTATAAAGTTAGGATTAGTAAGATGATGTAACTCTTTTCCAATAGCTTTGCGCTTTGGTTCTGCGAAGCGACGAAGCGATTCCTTTACTAGTTTTGCTTTTGGATCCAAGTTTAATGCATGCTCAGTGAGTTCCCCGGGAATTCCCGGCATGTCATAAGGTAGCCATGCAAAGATTTCCTAGTGCTCACAGAGGAACTCGATGAGCGCGCTTTCCTATGCGGGAGCAAGGTTGAAGGCCACAAATGTCGTCTTCTTCGGGTTGGTGGGATGGATCTGTACTTCTTTTGTGTCTTACGTAGTGTTGAAGGCCTGGTCGGGATTGACACGCGCTACTGCGAGAGGTTCTACTATTGTTGTTGTTGTTGTGGTTGTTGTTGTTGTTTTGAGCTGCTCAAACTCGGTTGCCATCCTGAAAGATTCAGAAATTTTGTTGAACTCCTGGTCGCAATTATCAGAACGTCTAAAGCTTCCTTTTACTATTATGTTTCCCCTGGGTGCTGGCATCTTCATGAATAAGTATGCATAGTGCGGGACAACCATGATCGTGCGAAAGTCGGGCGTCCTAGGATCGCGTGATACTGTGATGGCCAGTCCATGAATTCGAACTCGAGCTTTTCCTGCCTGAAATTTTCTTTGGATCCAAACACAATGTCAAGGAAAATTTTACCTAAAGGAATTTCGGCTTTACCTAGTACTATGCCGTGGAAGGATGTTTCTGTTGGTGCCAAATTTTCCAAGGGGTAGTTCATTGCCCTTAGTGTTTTGGCGTAGATCAAGTTTATGCTGCTTCCCACGTCCATGAAAACATTGCTAATGTCGAACCCGCCAATTTGTGCTTCAACTATCAAGGCCGAATGACCCGGTCTTGGTACTCGATGTGGGTGATCAGCTCTGTTGAATGTGATTTCCTGTTCTGACCATTGGAGATACTCGGGTGTGGCTAGTGGAGCCATCTCCGCCATGTTGACTTGTCCTGTCATTAGCTTCTGAATTCTGTTGGATGGACGCTCTTTTTGAATCATTGACATTGCCCCTTTGACCTAGGGTATTCGTGGCCTTGATTAGTTGTGTTTTGCAGTTGCCCTGCTTGTGGATGTGGTGCACCGATGGTTAACGTGCTAGGCGTGGATCTGTATCCTCGTCTTGCTGCTTCGGTCGCTTTTGCATTGCATAGGTCTTGTTTAAGGATGTTCGGCAATCTTTCATGAGGTGGTTGGATTGTCTTTGTCCTGATGAGTCAATGTAAAAGTGCATATTACAGGGCCCTTCTAGTATTTGTATTGTGGACATGGGTTGGTCTCGAGCTCTTGGCTGATATCGCTGCGTTGATTGGCTTCTTCTACCTTCCTCCCTGTTGCGGCTAAACCCGCTATTTTAGTCGTCGTTTCTATTGTTGCCTTCACCCAAAAAACTGGCTGCGATGTAACTTGGTCCCATGTTTCCGTCATTGTTTCGTTATCTCTTGTCATTGCCGCATTTATCCCTATATTCCTCGGGTGAACGTGTATGTTTGTTATGTCCATTAACTATGAAATTGTCTTGGGCTTGACACGCCCCAATTCTTCTATGAATTCTCGGCGACGGAGACCGTCATTGAAGGCTTCGATGGCTCTTTCGTCGGATATGGATTCAGCTGAATTTTTGATGATGTTCCATCACTGGATTAATGCTCTTATTAACTCTCCATGCTTCTGTTTGCATGCTCGTAACTACTTTAAAGACGTGGGTCGTTTGAATGTGGACTGAAAGTGTCAGATCAACTTATCTTCGAGATTGTTCCAACTACCAATGGAATCTTTGGGTAGCTGTCTGAGCCATGAACTTGCGGTGTCGGTGAGGTGCAATTGTAAACTTTGCATTGTGGTGGCTGTGGAGCCGCCCTGTAACTTCAGGCTCCTGCGGTCCATTGTATTTTTGGCAGTCATGCGGAAGTTTAAAGTATTTGGGTAATGAGGTTGTGCGGATCTGCTGAGTGAAGCAGCTAGCTCCGCATAGCTCGTAGTCATCTTCATTGTTGCTGTCATGGTATCTTCGGTTGCGGTTTTCGTCTCTTTTGTTGCTTCTCGCCTCCAGTCCTGAAAGATGTTCCCGATGTGGCGACCGTGATCACCGAGTATGCTCCGCTTGCCGAGGGATGCTGCGATGACGTGGGGATATGTCGGGTTGATGTGTAATTCCTTGTTTTCCTTGTGCAAGAGTTTCTCCTAACATGCCTAGGTTCATCAGGGCAGAGTGGTGGAGAGCTGCACTAGGATCATCGGGTGCAGGTTGAGTTGTGATCTGATATGTTTGTGCGGCCACAATTTCTGCTTCAGCCATTTTTTTCTTTGATGTTCCCAGCTTGATCTACTGACATGAACGATATATTAAGGTCACGGATCAGTTCGTTTCTTTCCATTTCGGGGATGTTCTGTAATCGTGATGTTCCCCTTCTTGGTGGTGCTCCTCTAGTTATGCTCCCAGATCTTCGGGTAGAGCTTAGTTGTGCCCGTCGTAAGCTAGATTCGTTGGCTAACCTCTTCCTTTTATCGAGTTGCCTTTGCATCCTTAGTAGGTCTCTCTTCTTGTGGTGAAGGAAATATTGATATGCTAATTAATCTTCATGTGAGGTGTCGGCTATCATTGGGACTGTACCCGAAATTGCTTCCCTAGCCTTTTGCCATGCTGTTACTAGTAGCCGGAGAGTCCGCCTCTCTTCTCTGTTTGGTTCTGCTCCTCCTCCTTGGATTATGCGATTGTTCGTTGTTTCTCCTCCGTTTCTGTGGTTCCCTTCGTTGCTTTGATTTCCTACATTGTCATCCGATAAAATAACATTAGGATCGAGGATAGGGTTACGATTAGAGTCGCATGGTGTCGAGGTATCTCTGTTGATCATGCACACTTGGTGGCATGTTATGCATGGGCTGGTAACATCGTCATATGTCTAGAAGGGGATATTGTCAGGTAGGTCGATAAAGCCCATTAGTTTCTGTTGCGGGTAGATTTCTGCCATCCTTATCCCCAAGTCAATGCTTTCGCTGCTTTCTTTGGGTTTAGAGTTTGCTGGGTTTGTTGCACATGGTGGATTTATCAGAGAGTCTAATCCGAAGGAGAGATTGTCATCAAGACCATCAAGGTCCCCCAAATCTATCTCATCTTGCTTGTTTTCTGCGGCTGCCTCGATCTACACCGTGACTTCTGTGCAGGATTTAATGGATGATGTTGGTATTGTCGTAGGTGAGGTATTTTCCACCGACGGTTCTGATGTAATTAGGGCCAAAGGGTGTGATTCTTGGGGTCTCTTACATGGAACTGTAAGCTTCCGATGATTAGATAGGATCTGTTGTCGAATTCGGCGGGTACTATCACCGGGGTGGGCGGGTGTGGAACCACTTTTGTTGGTTTGCTTCTTGAAAAAGAGTGTTCTGCTGAATCCATGGTTCCAAAGTTCAGGTTTCACACAAAAGGCGCTAGTTGATGAGGGGTAACCTCGGCAATGTCCATGGAGAAGGACTTAGGGATTTAGGGAAAATAAAACGCTGGGGATTTCGTCAGATATCAAGAGAACAATGGAGTCAAAATTCGCCTGAATATTTGATGAATCGCACTATTACAAATCGCTTGGGAATTGTTCGGTCGCCTTCCTAGGCCTCTCCCGCCCTATATATAATAGGCCGGGTCTCAAAGCCGTGTGCGGATAGGTTACATATGTGTAATTACAATACCAACACGATGTCGGTCCTTTTTCCTCTTTCCTAATACAACTTCAGGCTTTGTCGGATGCTCCTTTGGGCCATCATTTTTACTCTTTATGGGACATAAGCCTTGTACACAATTAGGGTAGTAAATCGTAAGCACCTGAGTAATCGTACCTATGTCAATATGCGACTCGTATAACTTATGCGAGTCACATATTGCTAGGATGCACCTCATATAATCGTGCAACTGTATTCAAAAGGAAGGTAGCGCCTTCGTTTTCACAAAACACTTCATAGCCCAGTGGCTACACACTGCACCCTTTCTTCTCTAGCATCCCAGGTTCGATAGCTGGGAGCCACCCTTTTTCGGAACTAACTGAAAACAACTTGACTAACTGAAAAAAAAGCATTATGCGAGTTGCATTTCAGAAACATGTGCCTCCAATATAGTATTATGCGAGGCACATTTCTGTATGATGCGTCTCCTCTACAGTTTTCCACTACACTCAAAAAGAAGCACCGCACAAGTGCTAACACCAAACAGTTATTAGCCTAGTGGCTAGCCACCTAGTCCAATTCCCTCCAATCTCTGGCCACCCAGGTTCGAATCCTGTGTGTCCACTTTTTTTTCTTTAAAAAAAAAGACATTTTAATTGTTAAATCATTTTCCAACATTAATATAAACTACAAAATATATTTTAGTACTTTAATATCAATTTACCATATAAGTTATATATAATTGTGTTGATACATAATATTCCATCCAGTAATTAGCATACAAAAGAGATAACTAATAAGAATGTGTCGATACATATATAATAATGCCACAAACAGGCGCGCGGCACGTCGTGCTTCATCAGAGCTAGTTATTAGTGTTTCTTGTTGACAACTATCTTCTTGCCCTTCTTTGTCGCAGTTGAATAGGTTAGGTCCGGAACGTCTTCACTTTTTCTTTTGAACGGGAGTCCTTTCTTAGGTAGGCTTGTGGTGTATGTTGCTTGGTCACCATATCCGTCTTCCATCTTTGGGTCGCCGTAATGTTCAAAGTCTTTCTCATTGGCGACTCCGTCCATTCCGATGATGTTCCTTTTGCTTCTCCTGACAACAACATGGCTAGGCTTTGACGGGTCGGTAATGTAGAAGCATTGGTCGACTTTACTAGCCAAAACCCATGGCTCATTTCCCGCGGGTACATTCGCGCCGGTGGTCTTTGACTTTGGAGGTATAACAATGTTGGTGAAATACCTGTCATCTTTTTCGACGCTCTTGGCCCACCTAACACACAACATCGGCACCTTCTCTGTAACGTAGTCGAGCTCCCATATCTCCTCAATCCTTTTGTAGTATATTTCTGGGACGTCGTCAGTGTAGAATATCCCCGTTACCCCTGAGTTCTGGTAATCACAGTTATTGTCCTTCTCCTCAGTGTAGAACGTGTATCCGTTGATATCGTATGCCTAATAGGTCATCAGGTTGTGCCCTGGACCCTGCGACAATGAGAATATGATTTTATCATCCTCTGAACACTCGCCCTACAATGGACTATCGAGAAGCTTCATCCTAAACCACTGCGTGAAACCAGAGTTGTGTTCTTTGATTACATCTTCCTCCATCCTCACCAGACCGTGGTCAGCATACTTCTTCTTGATAAATTCTTTGTGCTCATGTTTATAGTTATCAACCACCTGCAAGTGTTGTAGAGCGACCAGGTTTTCTCTTTCAAAGTCTTTGGTTTGCTCCTCGAAGTCGACATGCTTTGCGCGCTGACCCTCATGGTGACCCCGCCAGCGAGCCTCCCAAGGTGCTTGTTGAATGGCAGACGAATAGGGGTCTCGATTTGTAGAAATTTCGAGCAGAAAGAGATGCGCTCTTCGGCCAGGAAGCCATTTGCTATGCTTCCATATGGACGAGACTTGTTATGAACGTATCCCTTGATGTGTCCATTAATCCTTTCAAACGGCATCATTCTTCAAAGAAACGGAGGCCCGAGTTGGATGATATCCTCCACGACATGGAGTAGCATATGAAGCATGACATCAAAGAATGCGGGTGGGAAGTAGATCTCGAGCTCGCATATTATCACCATGATCTCCTCTTGTAGCCTCGTGAGCTGCTTAATGGCTATCGAGTTCCGAGAGATAACATCAAAAAAGTTGTAGAGGCCAAACAGCGTTTCACAGACATGCTTGTCCATTATCCCCCGGATCGCAACCGGAAGTACCTACATCATTAGCAGGGCGACGTCGTGAGACTTCATCCAGATGAAGCGCTGCTTCGCCTCATCTAGCCATATGCTTATCTTCCCAACATAGCCATTCGGATATTTGACTCCGAGGAGGCACTTCATAAACTGTGTGGCCTCTGCCTTGCTTAGAGTGAAGCACGCTAACTTCGTCCTTCTTGAACTTTTTGCCCTTGTGACAACGACTATTTGGTGTTTTCGTCTCCTCCTCCTCCGACTGATCACCGGCTTCATCATCACTAGGTGGCGGTTGAAGGTCCTTCCTAATGCCCATATGCTTCAAGACATTCCTTTCCTTCGGCCCATCTCTGGTCTTGTCGCTGTTAAGGATGGTGGCAAGCAGACTCTCCCCCACGTTCTTCATGAAATGCATGAGATCAAGGTTATGAGGCATGCAGAGGAGCTTCCAGTACGGCAAGTCCTAGAAAACAGACCTTCCAAACCCTCAACAGCGGCTCTAGCTTCTTGTGGTTCTTTTGGTTCTTTCCTGGTGCAAGGCACTCTTTCCAGTTTTTCTACAACTCATCGATTTCTGCGCCACTCCTCTAGTATGGCATTCCTCGGAGCTCGACTGTCCCATCGAACAGATGGGACAACTTTCTCCAGGTGTGATTCTTCAGAAGCCACCTTCGAGACCCCTAGTACACGGTTTTCCCGGACCAGGGATCTTTCTGTAGCTGGCGATACGTTGTATTATACTTGCACCTAACGCACGCAAAGAATCCTTGGATCACCTGCCCCGTGAAGTATCCGTAACCAGGATAGTCTTGCGCCGTCGTGATTACCGCCGCTCTCATATCGAAATGTTCTTGTACGGCAGCGTCCCACGTACGAGTTCCGTCTTCCCATCGCATGGCCAACTCCTCTTTCAACAGCATGAGATACAGATTGATGTCTGTACCGGGCTGTTCTGGCCCTTGAACTAGCATACTCATGGTTACGTACTACTTCTTCATGCACAACCACGGGGGGAGGTAGTAGATCCATACAAACATGGGCCAGGTGCTATGTGTTCTGCTCTGGCTTCCAAACAGATTGAGTCCATCGGTGCTCACGCCCAGCCTGAGGTTCCTTGACTCTTTCCTGAACCGTTGGTAATATTCGAGTTCCAACTCCTTCCACTGGCTAGCATCCGAAGGGTGCCTGAGCATTTCCCCCCTTTCCGGATCTTTGTCTTCTAGCCTCTTTCTTTCTGTGTGCCAGCGCATGAGTTGTGCTCCCTTAATGGCCAGAAAATACTGCTGTAGACGAGGAGTTAGAGGAAAGTACCATACCACTTTTCTAGGAGCTTTCTTGCTCCCTCTCTTGTATCGAGAGGTCTTGCACACTAGACACGTGGTCTTCTTTGCGTCCTCGCCCCAGTAGATGATGTAATCGTTTACACAGACATGGTATTTCATGTGCGGTAGATCGAGAGGGCACACAACTTTCTTGGCCTCACCAATACTACTCGGACATGTGTTCCCCTTGGGAAGACGATCATACCAGAATTCCATGTTGTTGTTGAAGCATTCGTAGGTCATTTTGTGTTTCACTTTCATCGCTAGAGACCTGAGCATTACATTCATACGGGTATCCTCGTCATTGCATCCGTCAAACAATGGAGTAACCGCATCTTTCTCCATTTGCTTTATCTTAGATTTCTCTCCAGCGACGGCTTTAGCATTACTCGTCTTCCTGAGAAGCAGCTCTTAGTAATGAGTGTCTCGCAACCAGCTTGAATCACGCCCGACACCTTGATCTTCATGTTCCTGCCCGGCGCCACCTTGATTATCTTCATGTTCATGCCCAACGCCATCTGCTTGATCTTCATCATGTTCATGCCTGGTGCCACCTTGATCTTCATGATCACCTGTCCCGATGGCATCTTGATCTTCGTCTTCAGCATTATTGACATCCTCGGCATCATCTTCATCATCACGTATTGATACATTACAAATGTATATATAATTTTTGCTGTTCCATGCTTGGTTTTATCTACTTTATTGTGTTTTGTTCCAACTTTGGAGTACTTTTCATATGATTTCTTGGACTAACGTATTAACAAGATGCCACAGTGCTAGTTGCCTGTTTTCTACTATTTTTGGTTCCAGGAAGTCAGAAAATGAATATTGTTGGAATTGGACGGGACAAAAGCCAAAGTTACTATTTTCCCGGAAGACTCATGGAGCCAGAAGGAGAGTCGGAGAGGGGCCATAGGGTGGCCACACCACCCCTAGGAGCGGGTCCACCTAGGCCGCGCCCGGGCAAGGTGTGGGCCCCCTCACTGGACACCGACCTTGCCTCCTTCGCCTATAAGAGACTCCCGATACCAATACCCTAGATCGTCAAGTCTCCAGCCACGAAAAGTTTCGCAGCACCGCCGCCACCGAAGGGGAGATTCGGGGGACAGAAAGTCTTTATTCCGGCACCCTGCCGGGACAGGGAAGTGCCCCCGGAGCCATCTCCATCGATCTCCACCACCATCTCCATCACCATTGCTGATTCCCATGATGAGGAGGGAGTAGTTCTCTCTCGAGGCTAAGGGTTCTACCGGTAGCTATGTGGTCATCTCTCTCTATGCATGATCTTATTGAGATCATGAGCTTGTAATCTATAGATCTATTCTGTTACTCAAGTGCTTTAATGAATCTCTGCTCTCCCCATGTGTGTGAAAGTGACAGCGTGCTCACCATGGTGGCAATTAGGCTAGAGATTACAAATACTTGTTATGAGTTATATTTGGAGTTGGATGTCTTTATGAAATTGTGGTGTTTGTTGGACTCATCTAGTACTCAAGGTGACAGTGTGGGGTTTTCTAGATGGGAAAGACTTACTTTTAGATGTGCTGTTATAGCCCTAACATCGATTAGAGTGTCCAACCGGAGAGTAGTTAAGAGTAGTATCATAAAAAGAAGATATTTATATGAGAGTGTTCACTAGTGAAAGTATGATCCCTAGGCCTATTTTCTAAGAATTGATACTTCATTTGCAATTAGATTTGTTACATGTTTGCTTGCTTCCATCTTTATTTCAGTTTTCCTTTAGTCTCTTCCACGCCATCAAGCTATTTTCTATCACTGTTACCAACTATAATTATCCATACCACTTGTATTTCACTATCTCTTCGCCGAACTAGTGCACCTATACACCTAACAAGTGTATTGGGTGTGTTGGGGACACAAGATACTTCTTGTATCTTGATGGCAGGGTTGCTTGAGAGGGAATACCTTTGACCACTTCCTCCCTTAGTTCGATAAACCTTGGGTGATCCACTTAAGGGAAAACTTGCTGCTGTTCTACAAACCTCTACACTTGGAGGCCCAACAACTGTCTACAAGAATAGAAGTGCATGGACATCACGTATCCGCCGAGTGTAGCCATCCATGAAACCTCGCCGGAGCAGGTCCGACTCCAGCATTCCGCAATCATGCTTTATCAAATACATCAGTTTGTAGTCGCGACACGAACATCTTATCTCCATCATATTTGTCCGTGCCATGTCGGCCCTCGCGCATATCATCCACCTATACACGAGGGGTGTGCTCAGTGGTCAGACCATGGTCGCCTACGCGGTATACAAAGAGTAAAATAATAATTAGTGCATGGACATCGAGATCGCTAGAAAAAATCGGCATGACCTACCCTAAAAAGAGGACATCCACCGGGTGCCAGAAATTGGTCAGAACAGAAATGAATCGACATTCCGGTGAAACATTAGCAACCCAAAATGAAATCCCTGCACAAAACAAAGAAAGCACACAACACAATCTAGTTGGTGTCACCGACAACACGCATACATGCAACAACGCCTTCACGCATCCTCCGACGATGAATAGGAGTAGGAGAGCCAAAGGAGAAGTAAAGCAAGATCTTGTAGATCTAGAAGTGCAAGATCTTTCACTTACATATGTGTGTCAACCAATAGAGGTTTGCAAGCTTCTATGGTGAAACAATTGAGAATAAGGTGGGGAGGAGGAGGGGGCGACCATATGTTTATTTTTGTGGAGGAGAAAACAAGTGAGAGAGAAGTGAGTGGGGTGTAGGTGCATGTGCATGCGCAAAAAAAGTGAAAAAGGTGGCGAGATTACTCAAGGCGCATCCCACATACTATGCGCCTTGTATACACATAATACCTGAGGCGCATCTGGTAGGTGCGCCTCGAGTGTCTGGCGCGTGCCACCCCTAGGCCCACATCACTTACTCGAGGCGCATCTTAAAACGATGTGCCTCCAATATTGAAAACTACTAGACACGCATATCATCTGGTGCACCTCCTATATTCTCGCACATACCACTACAGCCAGATCTGGTCCATACATACAATATAGGAGACACATCCCTCAAGAATACGCCTCTAGTATTAGACTATAGGAGTCGCACCATTTAGGAAGGTGCCTTGTATATTTAGTGGCGGCGCATATTTGAGGGATGCGCCTCCTATAAGCATGTCTCCTATATGCCTTTCCCTAGTAGTATCGGTTGCTACTAACGGTAGCTCGCTCCCCTGAGTTATCACACATATACGATGAAATACGACGACTCCCGGGCTCTTGATACCTACCAAGGTTGTGGAAGTAGACCTTCTAGCTGGAATCCCTGCAGCACAATAGCATGCCACAGTGGTGGTGACTTTGTGTGTACAGTCCTTCTCCGGGGTCGTGCCACCGCAAATGCACCTGAGGGAGAGGAGGATTTTCTCTAAGGAAAAGTGCCTTAGAGAATATCTATTTGGTGTATTTTAATCCTACCCATGGGAACCCTTTTATATAGTTCGAGGGAGGTATACCCTCCCCTTTGGGTGTCCCATGCGAGACTAAATATTAAAGAAAAAGGGAAAAAAATAAAGCAGCCAGCCCGGCTAGGCAACTCCTAGCCGGGTGGGCCGGCCGGAGCCAGCCTAGCAAGCATCGGCAACAATGGTGCACAACGGTGGCGGCTAGTCGGGCGGGCTAGCAACGCACCCAAGGCCCATCTCGTGCCCCGCGTGGAGGACAGCGGCTGCGGCTGCCACGCCCGGGTGGGTCGGCTCCTGCCATGGCCCCCAACCAACCGAGGTGGTTGAGCGGTAGAGAGCGGCGACTGGGTGGGCTTCGCCGTGGCCCACAGGGTGCCCAGCTCCTCAGCCCCGGTGCCCGTTGTCACTGTAGCCCGGTAGGCAGTGTGCTCCCCCCACGCGGCACCCAGTAGTACCCGCCCACATGGGCTCAGGTGAAACAACCCAACAACCGATTTGACTATTCTTTGTTGTTTTTGCGGTTTTTCCCGGGTGGCTTCCTCCTGCACCAATTCCTTCCATGGTTTTGGCCTATTGAGGAAGTTTCCCTATAAATATAAATTTAAATATTTATTTAATATAAGTTAATTCATAATTAACATATAATAAGTCCATATTATAAATTGCCATTTATTCGAAACTCCTTTCGGCCTTTTGCTTTCCTTCTTTCTCCGAACAACTTTGGATCTTTCCGGAACGATTTTGATTTCTCTCTCTTCTTTGATTCCATCTTACAGGAGGATTGTACTGTTCGGGAATGTCATAGACATGATCTCGATTGATGATCAACAGCGGGACCGGGATACCCATGTTGACCCCTATGCACTCCAGAAATCACCATCATATCGAACCTCAAACGATATGTCCAATTCCCTTTGTTACGCAATGCAAGACTTGTCCAAGATCTGATCATCGATATCATGATACCTTGTTCAATCATGTTTCCAACAAGTACTGTTTTACTCGTTCACGTGAAATTCCATCCTCATGACCTAGTTATACGCTGCACAGCTTATGGATGTAATTCACCGCATGGGCCTAGTGTATCTTGTCGTCATAGAGGAGAACAAAACCCGATCTTGATGCATAGGCCTCAACATGCTCCTTTGGACTACCCAACATGCACCTTTATGGTCACACATTCATGGAATGAACGGTTGATGCAGTCAAAGCAGTCTTTTCGTAATAGTGATTAATATGATCTCACGGTCTAAGGATTAGGACACTTCATTTTTGAAAATTGCAACGAGAACTAAGTGACATGATCGTATTGCAACAATCATTGGTGGGAAATGTCCATCACATCATTCTAGATGATATGACTTCATTGTCTGTAGGCTTCAACAGCATCATGATCAGGAAAGCTTGATCACCAGCTGCCCAATCAACTAGTTGAATAGAGGTTACTAGGGACCTAGGTATGTTTATATATCACACCTTTATCACTATTTTCGCTTGATACAACTATAGCAAGATATAAAACTATTATGAACTAATGATATACGACAATAAACCCCTTATCATTTTCCTCTAGGGCATATGTACTTTAGTCTCGCGCTTGCACGAGATTACAAATAATCTAGCCGCATTGCTACTAATGACAAACCATATCTCATATGCGTTTATTGATCATGGTTGCTCATGGAGGACTTCCTATCCTAAATCTGTTTTACTAGATTCACAAGGACCTATTTTGCAAATTATTAATGTCACCTATTTGACATTCACAACATTATCATGTAATGTGTTGTAGCATTTTGGTGACAAAGTGAGACTTCTGTTTTTCTAGTATATATGATGACGATCTATCAGTCAATTGAACTTTCAAGACGTCACGTATAACTATAAAACACACTTAGTCAAAAGTCGAACTTACTTCCAACCAAAATCATACTTGCTAAGACTCCAGTATCCTAACACTTCTATATCTATGCATACTTTTATTAAATTGCAATATTTGCAACTTTGATCCCTGGCCACGCTTCCTTTACGCTAAACTTCACCCTGGTTTAGTGATTAACTTTAATAACTCAGATAACTTGATCATATATCAAGATCTTGGGTCACATTATTTCAAGTATAAATATCATGGGTTTTTTCTGAAAAACCTATGGCCAAGGCATAGGTGATGCAGTGCATCTCCCTTTCCTTTTTAACCACGGGTATGAATACTAAGTCATTACTCAATACTTCTCCTAATTTCTCAAGTAAGAACCAAGTCTTCACTTGAATCCATTCTGAACTGTTTTTCAGAATCTCAACTAGGTCCTCCTAAACTTCTTTCATAATACTCCAAGTATTTTGACATTTAATGTTTATTAAACCTCCTGATCTAATCATATAGATCCACTATATATATTTAATATATGTTAAATTTCATCCATCTAATGATCTAATCATTCCTAATACAAAACACATTGTTCACTAATATTTCAATTACATATTCAAGAATATTGTTACGCTCCCACGCAAATATTTCATCAATATATGATATTCTAGGATGTCCCTCATCTCCTACTCAAATTTTTCATCCACATATTCTATTTGGAAAACTTCTTAGCTCTCACTCAACTTGCTGACTTTTCTCGATAATCCAGGCAAATCCAAAATTCTTTGATCTTACATCAAATCCAGAATTTTTTGCTAGCAATTCATGATTGTTCAAAACCTGCATGTTGTACTAGTTACAACCTTTTTCTTCAAACTCTTGAAGACCTTATAGTTTTGATCAGTCCTTTGCCAATTTCATGACTCTAAGTTATTTATTGTACTTAGGTCCATCAATCTCTCTTTGTAGTTCGTAGGTATGTCTTATTTCAATAGTACGACAAGTGAATCAAGAATTAAATTCTGCAAATGGCAGAACAAATTCTTGAATCCTCCTTTTATAAAGTATTAGCATAAACTTATGCTAATACTTATACCATTCCACTAACACTTCTATAAGAAAACAATTTCTCAAGGAAGTACCATCCTGAGACAATAAAACCTTTTTCTTCTTTGGGTATTAGTTTGGAATTTTCATTGATAGCCTTTCTACGAATGTATCACAAATACTTACTATTTGCAACGACCTCGAACTATCGAAATCTGTAGAAACTCGAGCTTGACATATCTCATATGGTGTTGTTTCCACGAATATTTAGATGTTCCTAATACTTTTGAGTGTTTACTAATTCAATATCTAAACTCTATTTCCTAATGTTAACCCTTACGCAGATCATTTGGACCATATGTATTTCATATACTATGACTATGATATTCAGACAATTCAATACACTTTGAATTTGTCTAATTACCATAATTTTGTGAATTATTTTTCACAAGTTCTTATATGCCAATTTGTTATTAACTTGAATTTGAAGTCACTTTGATCAAATCACGTAGATTTTGAATTCTTGTTAATCTCATATCCACTTCCTTTTGAAGTCATTTTAAAAATTCAAATAATTTCAAACTTGTATTTAATTAAGTAAATACACATATTTGCTTAAACTCACCATGAACTTTAGAAAATAATGATTTCCACTATCTATGGAAAATGCAATATATCATGTGTATAAGATTCAACAATTCTTCGCATATCACCGTTTTACCAGAATGTGAAGTTTTAGTCATTCTTCCCAATAGAGGCATGGTTTTGCAAAGTCTCTAGATCAAATATTCAAGACTCGGATTTTCATTAAACATGAAAAACGTGTAATATCCACAATGTCTTAAACAATAATGTTATTCAATATTTAAACTTGAATATCTTTTGGCAATTTTTCTAAACATCCTTTTATCATATAGATAAAGACTAGAATAACTTGTTTATAATCCCAATGTGAATCATAAACGAAATTATTCATAAAAATAGAACAACTGAATTGTTTCTTATTAATATGAATAACCATCTCGCAATAAGCAATACACACTAATAAGTTTCACAAACTTCATTACAAAGCTTTTATTCAAATCTACTAATCCTAATGATAAACTTCGAGGGAAGGAGTATCGTCGGCCATCAACTAGCTTGTTTGATGTCATCACGCTATCAGCTTATCGTTCCATTTTGTAACTCTCACGCAGATGGTATTGTTTTCCATAAAACAACATTAAGTATCCAATACTTGAAAACTGCATAAGTGTTTCATGGAAACATTTATTACTTGGATATCACATATACCTTTCCGTTGACGACGATCCCATCTTTGGGTTTGACCTTGGTGAAGGTATCACGGAGGTCATGAAGAGTCGTATCTTGTGTACTATCGGATTCATCAGGTAAATCTTCTAGGGGTTCATGAAGGTCATAGATAAGATGGTTTATATGAGGATCCTTCTTAGGAGTTGGTACCAGTCCATAACATTCGACCCATCTAACTTAAGTTTCTCCCCGTTCATTAATGGACCATAGATGTCCTGAATCGAGAGGATGGCCATATTCTACAAGACATTTACAAAAGGGACTTAGACTAAGTTCATAATTGGAGTTGAAATTTGTAATCATATTAACAAATGAGCCCCCACTTAAACTATCACTCCTAAAGATAGTTTAGTGATTACATGACCCCTTTACACAACATCATCCCCGATCGTCATGGCCTTTGATGAGGCTGGGAGGGTGGACTATATCCGTCGATCACATCATCCATGTGACTCGTGCTTGATCATTCGATCTTCGTGTTCCGAGACCATGTTTGTTCATGCTTGGCTAGCCAACCCAACCATAGTGTATTCGTTGTGCATACATGGCTTGCACCCACCGTATGAGAACATAGATATGTCTAGCATCCAATCATCACGGCCTGCTTCATAACGACATACTTTCTTGGTGGTGCACACTAATGGGAGAACACTTTCGTTGGTATTAATTAGGGATCATCCTATTTAAATGTTACCATTGTGTATCTAATACTTGCACTCAATCAAGATGCACATAAAGATTAAATCATATCTAATCAAAATGTGACGTGATATGGTTGTCTTCGCGCTCCATGACCTCCATCAGGTGCTCCGGTTTTATGCCAAGTCCACGACGCTGCCGGTCTTGTCGTTCATCATCGCGATGACTACTACTATACAACTTAGTAATAGAAAAAGTAAACTACCTTACCTTTTCACGACAGAAACCATATCACATCACAAAGCCTTCCCTGCAACATGAAATTAGATGCCTCTACTTTATCTATTGCGTATTTTATGTGGCTGTTAGGCTTTCGCAATAGAACCGTTTCTACCTACGAACTTCCAACCACAACATGGATACAATAGTTGTCTCCACTACACCCTTTTGGGGCCTTCCGTTGTAGATGCTATATAAACTACTATAAGAGAGACAGACACACGCTAGCCACTTATACAGTACAAGCCATATGTCAAGCGTGGAACCAGTCTCGTGTAAGATTATGCGTAAGGTCGGTCTGGGCTACTTCATCTCACAATACCGCGGTATAAAAAAATACATGTGGGAAGGTAACAACTAGGGTAACAGTGCCCACACTCTGCATGTGTCTATCTGTAGTAGCATACTAACCATAGATCTGGCTCTGATACTAGTAGAGGGTTTCCACAGGAGATAACAAGAAAATGTCTATGTAGGAACACCCTAACGCCCAGGATCTATCTAGAAGTAATGTAGTAACGGAGTAAGACAGCTGTAACATACCCTTGAAGATCGAGGAAGCGTTACACTCATGCATGAGCATGGATGATGCAGTCGTACCTGTCTGACCTCATGGTCGTGAAGCTCCTCACGTGACCCTTTGTCCAGGACCTTCCACGACGCCCCGGTCGCTATTAATGGTAGCTCTCCCGACTTATCACACACATACGGTGCAATACAAGGACTCTCGGGCTCTTGATCCTTGCTGAGGTTGCATAAGTAGACCTCCTGGTTGGAATCCCTGCAGCACAATGGTGTGCTGCAGTGGTGTTGACTTTGCGTGTACAGTCCTTATCCGGGACCGTGCCACCGCAAAAGCAACTAAGAGAGAGGGGATTTTGTCTAAGGAAAACTGCCTTAGAGAATATCTATTTGGTGTATTTTAATCCCACCCATTGCACCTGTTTATATAGGTGGAGGCAGATGTTCCTCCCCTTTGGGTGTCCCATGTGAGACTAAAGATTAGACAAAAGGGGGAAAAATAAAGCAGCCAGCTAGCTGGGTGGGCCAGTTGGAGCCAGCCCAGCAAGCATCGGCATCAGCGGTGCCCAACGGTGGTGGCTAGCCAGGCGAACCGGCCATCTGCCTAAGTCCCAGCTCGTGCCCCGCATGGCGGCTAGCGATAGCTGCAGCCACGCCCGAGTGTGTCGTCTCCTACCTTCGCCCGCAACCAGCTGAGGTGGCTGAGCGGCGGAGTGCAGCAGTCGGGTGGTCTTCGCTACGGCCCACTAATGTATACGCACACTTCTATTCTTGTAGCTAGTGTTGGGCCTCCAAGTGCAGAGGTTTGTAGAACAGCAGCAAGTTTCCCTTAAGTGGATCACCCAAGGTTTACCAAAGTCAGGGAGGAAGTGGTCAAAGGTATCCCTCTCAAGGAACCCTGCAATCAAGATACAAGAAGTCTCTTGTGTCCCCAATGATGACCCACAAGTATAGGAGGTGTATCGCAGTATTTTCGATAAGTAAGAGTGTCGAACCCAACGAGGAGCAGAAGGTGCTGGCTAGTGGTATGGATCAGGAATTCTCTGCAAATACTTAGCAAACGGATATTTAGGGGTTTTCGATAAAGCAAGAAAACAAAGTACGAGTAAATAAAAGACAGTAGGAATAAATGCAGCAAGTGGCCTAATGCTTTATGCAGCAAAGGACAAGCCGGTTGTATTACTTAAGATGACCAAACGTTCTCGAGGACACATGGGAAGACTGTCAAGTGCTTTCGCTTCATATAGTTGATTAATCTTCTCTAGCTTGCTAAGTGTTGTGTGGGTGAACCTGTGCTAATGTACCGCCCCATCCAAGACTAATACATACTTCTGATTAAACCCCTTCCAAACATCCGTAAGTACAAGAAAGTAATTAAGGTAGAAACCTAACCAAAGCTTTAAACTTTAAGACCCTTACGTCTCTTGTGCAATAGTTTCCTAACGGGGTTCAGGTTTCTGTTACTTCGGCAACCCCTACGATTAGTAGCCAAATACACAATGCATTCCCCTAGGCCCATATAGGTGAAGAGTCAAGTAGTCGACGTTCACATGACACCACTAGAAGAAGTACACCACAACTTAAATAACAATCTATTGAATCTTTCTCAACGCAACTCCACTACTAACAACAAGACTTCTCCCATGTCCTCAAGAACAAAACGAACTACTCACGAGACATCATATGGATCATGATCAGAGATGGAATAATGATGTATAACAATCTGAACATAAACAATAATTCAGCGGTTCACTCAATAGCATCAACTACAAAGAGTAATCAACACCAGGAAAGTTTCCCCTATGAACTATGCAAGATTCAACCCAATTGTTACAGCAATATGGAGATGGTGATGAGGGTGCTGATGGTGATGATGATGATGATCCCGATGAAGTCCAGCTTGATGGTGGTGTTGATGGCGACGATCTCCCCTCTCTGGAAAGGAATTCCCCCTGTAGAAATCTGTCTGCCGGAGAGATCTTTCTCTCTCGGTGTTTTCCGCCCCGCAGAGGCGGCGAAATCTTTCTATGGTCGCCCCTCGAATCTTAGGGTTTTCGGGAGGATGATATACGCCAGAGGGGAGAGGCTGGAGTGGGCCAGGGTGGCCACACCAGCTCCTGGCACGGCCTAGGGCTGCCCGCGCCATGGGGTGGTGTGGCCCCCCTGTGGCCCATCTCCACTCCGTCTTCTGGCATCCTTAATCTTCTGGAAAAATAGGATTTTCCGTATATTTTCCCGGATTTTCTGATCTTAGCGAATTTTGCCTCCAAACAACACCTTTTCCATCAGAATGCTGACTGCAGCGTTCCATGCTCCAAAAGTCATCAACCATGCAAAAACAGATGAAATAACATAAGTATCACCTCTCAATATGAAATATATCAATGAATAGTAGTGAATTAAGACATAGAATAGTGATGCAAACTGGACGTATCAACTCCCCCCAAGCTTAGACTTTGTTTGTCCCCAAGCGAAACTGTGCTCAGTAAACATGGCCTTAGGTGTATGGAGTGAAGAGTCGATAAAAGAATACGAACAAGAAGCATCACATTCATCAATACATAGTTCATAATAGAAGACAACTGACTATTATATAACTCAACTTGTAATGAGTAAAGGAAACACAATAAAGATACATAAACTGAATCATAATTGGTAATGACAAACTTAGCTCTTGGTCGAAGAATAGTTGATAATTTGTTGGAGTTCACAAATAGCTGTTTTTGATGAAATCTTTCAAAGTAGTAAACATGAAGATAAGAGCAATGTGCAAAACAAGGAACATAAGAAACTTGATTGAATAAATCATCATATGAATGAATGAAACACATCAACTCAAAATACTTGCTGAGATAGAAGGAAGTAGGTTTACTGACTCAACTAAAAGGTAAAAGAAAGGACCTTCGCAGAGGGAAGCAGGGATTGCAAGTCTCAAAAAGAGCTCCCAAAAATTATGATACTTACTAGCTTTCAGCTCCCAGTGCCCCTATCATAGGCATCTTTTGGTGGTTAAAGTTAAAGTGACACAACTAAGAGGATATGCTTGACAAGTTATAAGTTGAAATCTCATGCCCCTTACTTATGAGTACCGATCCTCATGCTACTCAACTTCAGTCACAAGCAAGCTCTTGTCATTGTAAATACATGCATATCATTGAGAACCGCCAACGGGGTACCCCTTGCACATGACACATGAGCTATCCCATAATCAAAATGACAAGGCAAGCAGACAATGAGCATCTCAGCGATATTTTTATTTGCTATTTGTATAGGTTTTTATTGAGGATGCTTCATAGAATGCTCACTATAGTTATGCTGCAAGTTTCCACCATGATTAGGCATGGCTTGGGCTAGCGGCCCAAGCGTTCCTCTAACACACATATAAACTCCATGATCTTACAAGTTCCACTTTTATTTCACACCGGCGGGATCCATAAGCAAAAGAACATGATATCAACTAGGTACAAGTACCAATGAAGTGTTGAAAGCGGTCCCCATGATACATGGTTCTGCTAACTTCAACTCATAAAGCGCAAGCATATACGCAACAAAGAAGGACCCAATGGTTCAAGTTTATTAAATGCGAGAAAGTAAAGTGTGCCATCAAGTTCGTGAGAGCTTTAATCACTAATTTTCACATAACAAGTTTAATTTGGGAGGTAGATAAAACATGAATTTACTTGGAATAGCAATAATGCTACTAGGTAGGTATGGTGGACACAAATGGCAAAGGTTTGGTTTAAAGGAGGTGGATGCACGAGAAGAATTCCCTCTCAGTACAGGTTTTTGGCTAGCAAGGCTGGGTAGCAAGTATAAGAGTTGAAGGAAACAAACAAACATACAAGTGATAAAGACAAACATGCAATCTTCCTTGGAAGCACAAAAGATCTTAACTAGAGAATAGTAGACTTATGAGCAAATCAAGAAAGAAAGATGATGAAACTATTTTTCTCTAGAGTACTTCTATCTTTTCTTTCAACTCTCAAAAATAGTGTGCTAATGACCGAGCCAGGTTTGCCAAAACCAACTAAATTAACTCAATGATCCCAAAGTTACACAAATTGTAACGACAAGATCAATCATATAACCACGAATTGAAAACTAATATAAGCTATGCAAAAGAGTGAATGATAGAACTTCTCATTAATATTCCATAATGGAAACTCACACGAAAGGATACATATCTAACGAGAGAGAGGACACTTCCATAACGCAAACCATACTACATAATAACTCTATTCATGATATGACTCTACTAAAAAGTTAAAAAGATAGAAGATAGTGACGTGATACCGTGGCACTCCCCCAAGCTTGGAACAAACCAAGGGGATGCCAAACCTGATGACGAATTACTCCTTCGGTGGTGCTGATATCTTCTCATCTTCGTCTGTCTTCCATGGTAAAGGCTTCCCATCAACAAAGGACATCGTGGTTTCCAACATCCTGAAACTTGCACCAGCACTTATGCGTTTAAATCTAGCCTCATACTCAAAGTTTTGATTCTGAAGGTCATAGAACTATGCTTGCAGTTCGTTGGTTGTTTGGCAGAGTGAGAGGACTTCAACTTTGAGTTCAGCAGTCTCCTTTTGGTGCTCGGTGATGAGTTCGGAACAAATCTTATGCATGATATCGACTTCGCGCTCCGTCATCTTCTTGTACCTAAAGACTTCTTGCTCCAGTGCTCCCATCCTATCCTCCAGACTACCTTCACCTTTACAGCCCTAAACCTCTTTAATCCGAACCTCCCCACCTTCGAGCAATAACTACTTGGGATGAATCTTCAATTCTCTCATGTATGGGTTGATGATATCTTCCAAGGAATCTCCCTCGACTGATCCAGTGGAAGACATTGTGGCTACAAATCTGGGATCTTACCTGGAAGAAACAGATAGAAGAAAAAACACGAAGAAAACACGATATACGAACCTCGGGGGGTCCGGGGGATTATATATTACGAAGTTTCATATCAAAAGGAGGGTACTGGGAGAAAACGAGTCGGAGGCGAAGTCCGGGGTGGACTCACCACCTGGTGGCGCGGCCAGGGGTGGGCCCGTGCCACAGGGTGGTGTGAGCCATCCTGGCTTCGTTTCCATCCCTTTTTCGCTTTGTAGCTTTTCCTTATTGACTAAAAACTGCAACAATATAGTTGGATAGTGTTTTTGCGGAACTTTTCTTACCAGAATTGTTACCTATTTGAAAACGGACTCTGCAGGTCTCTAAATTTGGTATCTAGTAGATTCTTCAGGAGGCACTACTTGAATATCACCAGTATCTTCAGCTTCATACACTTATTACTTGAGTCATAAAACCTTTCTCTTCCTTATTACACCATTATCTCCACTTCCTAGAAATTTCTTTCACACAAAACATCACACAGTTCTCATTAGCAACATTAGTATAAGTGAAGTGATAAAACCTTTTGAGTCCAACTTCAACTGAAAACCAACAAAACATAAGCTACTGTAGCAGCTCCTTCTGAAAACCCAAAAAGAATTCAAGAAGGAAATCGAATAAAGAAGCAAATGCAAGATTGGCAAAATCTGTCAAAACAGACCAGCAGGTAAATATCATTTTTTTCGAAAATGTTTTGTTGCTCAAATCACAAAGTGCAAAACTAACGAAAGTTAAATAACAACCAGGGGCAGAAGCACAAAAAATTACAGCTCAATCCGGCTCACAGAGATCTCTCACGAATTTTTACGATGAAGCACAAAAATATGTTTCGGGACAGCAACTTGCCCAAATCTTACTTCTCTCTCATTAGAGGTTGATCTTGACACAAAAACCAAACAAAACGGATAAGTTGCGGTTATTACCGAAGTAATAACTTCCAAGACTCAAAGAAAATAAAACAAACTGAAAGCAAAAACAAATTGGGTTGTCTCGCAAAAAGCTCTTTCTTTATAGCCATTAAGATGGGCATGCTAATTTTTTGATGATGCTCACTCATAAGAATATGAATTGAAGTGAAAGAGAGAATTAAGAAGAAAAAACACACACACATATTTAAGTCTAACCCACTTCCTATGCAAGGGAATTTTGTAAACAAACAAGTTGTTGAAGCCAGAGGCTACAAGCATAGGAAGGCAAAAGAAGTGCAACATAAAAGCTTTGAGCATAAAACGAGGAAACTTGATATTATTGAGATGCGTAAGAACACTTTTCCCTCTCTCGTAGTAACTTTCAGTATCATGCATAAACTTACAATATAGCTATCACAAGGGCCATCATAGAAATGATCACTTATTCTAACAGAAAACACAGGAATACTAGATCTCATAACACTACTTTGTGAAACAATATTAGAGGTATCCTTACAAAGGATAGTGTGTCCCTCTTCTTCATATTTAGTCACAAAGTCTTTCACATTTGCTATTATAGGTTCATCAAACATTTGTTTATCAGGTTCAACAGCTTTATTTGTACTTTCATTAACCATACTAGCTATCATAGAATGTTCCTTTACCTTAACTGGAAAATGCATTTTCTCGATGTAAGGTTTAGGTAAAACATGATTAGAAGTATAAACTTCAGTATTTCTTGCAGGAACACTCTTAGCAACATCTTTATAAGGTTCATGATACTTATTCCACTTCTTTTTAGGCACTTCAATGTAGGAAGCAAAAGCCTTGAAATAAGAAGAAATAGCTTGAGAGTCTAGACCATAAGCATTTTTAATATTTTGAAAGTCATCAGTTCCCGTAAAAGATTCAATGCATTCATAATCATAATTTATACCTGACTTTCTACCTTTGTCATTCTCCCAAGCTTCAGCATTATCTTGAATACGGTCCAGAAGATCCCATTTAGCTTCTTCTTCCATACCAGTGAATGATCCAGCACAAGAAGCATCCAATAAATCCTTATCATGTAGAGGGAGCCTTGCATAAATGTTGTTGATAATAATATTGTTGGGGATCTCATGAATGGGACATTTGAGCATTAGTAACTTCAATCTCCCCCAAGCTTGAGCTGTACTCTCTCCATCAAGTGGCCAAAAGTTGTATATTTGATTCCGATCTTGATGAATCTCACTAGGAGGATAAAACTTTGAATAAAAGAGAGGCACTATTTCCTCCCATTCCAAAGCTTGACCATTCTTTAGCAGCTTATACCATTCCTTAGATCTTCCTTTCAGTGATAATGAGAATAACTTCTTCTTAACTTGATCTGTAGTAATACCTGCACACTTGAACAACCCACATAATTCATGTATAAAGAGCAAATGATCACCGGGATGGATAGTTCCATCCCCAACATAATAGTTATCCATAACACGATCAATAATTCTTGTAGGTATTTTGAAAGCATCATTCTTAGCAGGCGGTGGCTTATCTACTACTTAGCAGTGGTAGTAGCATTACCAAATAAGAAACTCAGCGAATAATCCATAACGAAAATAAAGCAACTAACAGTAGTAAACAATACTCACAGTAGAAGTTTCCTTTACCATTTCCACTCTCCAATAGTGCTTCACTCCCCGGCAATGGCGCCAGAAAATAGTCTTGATGACCCACAAGTATAGGGCGTGTATCACAATATTTTCGATAAGTAAGAGTGTCGAACCTAACGAGGAGCAGAAGGTGGTGGCTAGTGGTATGGATCAGGAATTCTCTACAAATACTTCGCAAACGGATTTTTAGGGGTTTTCGATAAAGCAAGCAAACAAAGTATGAGTAAATAAAAGACAGTAGGAATAAATGCAGCAAGTGGCCCAATCCTTTATGCAGCAAAGGACAAGCCAGTTGTATTACTTAAGATGACCAAACGTTCTCGAGGACACATGGGAAGACTGTCAAGTGCTTTCGCTTCATATAGTTGATTAATCTTCTCTAGTTTGCTAAGTGTTGTGTGGGTGAACCTGTGCTAATGTACCGCCCCATCCAAGACTAATACATACTTATGATTAAACCCCTTGCAAACATCCGTATGTACAAGAAAGTAATTAAGGTAGAAACCTAACCACAACTTTAAACTCTAAGACCCTTACGTCCCTTGTGCAATGGTTTCCTAACAGGGGTTCAGGTTTCTGCCACTCCGGCAACCCCTACGATTAGTAGCCAAATACACAATGCATTCCCCTAGGCCCATATAGGTGAAGTGTCATGTAGTCGACGTTCACATGACACTACTAGAAGAAATACACCACAAATTAAATAACAATCTATTGAATCTTTCTCAACGCAACTCCACTACTAATAACAAGACTTCTCCCATGTCCTCAAGAACAAAACGAACTACTCACGAGACATCATATGGATCATGATCAGAGATGGAATAATGATGTATAACAATCTGAACATAAACAATAATTCAACGGTTCACTCAATAGCATCAAGTACAAAGAGTAATCAACACCGGGAAAGTTTCCCCTATGAACTATGCAAGATTCATCCCAATTGTTACAGGAATATGGAGATGGTGATGATGGTGGTGATGGTGATGATAATGATCCCGATGAATTCCAGCTTGATGGTGGCATTGATGGCAACGATCTCCCCTCTCCGGGAAGGAATTCTCCTAGCAGAAATCTATCTGTCGGAGAGATCTTTCTCTCTCGGTGTTTTCTGCCCCGCAGAGGGGGCGGAATCTTTCTGTGGTCGGCCCCCGAGTCTTAGGCTTTTTGGGAGGATGATATACGCCAGAGGGGAGATGCTGGAGTGGGCTAGGGTGGCCACACCACCTCCTGGCGTGGCCCAGGGCTGCCCGCGCCATGGGGTGGTGTGGGCCCCCTATGGCCCATCTCCACTCCGTCTTCTGGCATCCTTAATATTCTGGAAAAATAGGATTTTCCGTATATTTTTCCGGATTTTCTGATCTTCGATAATTTTGCCTCCGAATAGCACATTTTCCATCAGAATCCTGACTGCGGCGGTCCATGCTCCAAAAGTCATCAACCATGCAAAAATAGATGAAATAACATAAGTATCACCTCCCAGTATGAAATATATCAATGAATAGTAGTAAATTAAGAAATAGAATAGTGATGCAAAATGGACGTATCACCCAACACACCCAATACACTTGTAAGTTATATAGGTGCACTAGTTCGGCGAAGTGATAGTGAAATACAAGTAATATGGATGATTATAAGTGGTAATTGCGATCTGAAATTAGAGTGGCAGCAAGCAAACATGTAATAGGACTAATTGTAAACACTGTCTAAATGCTTAGAAACAAGGCCTAGGGATCATACTTTCACTAGTGGACACTCTCATATAAATATCTTCTCTTCATTATGTTACCCTGAACTACTCTTTGGTTGGACGATGTAGGGCTATAACAGCACACCTTAAAGTTTGCATTCCCCATCTAGATAACCCCTCACTATAACCTTGAGCGCTACATGGTTCCAACAAAAAAACAATCTCATAGAGACATCCAACTCAAATTATACTCATGATAAGTATTTCTGTAACCTTAGCCTAAGTGCCACAAGGTGTGCACACTGTCAACTTCACACACGTGGGGATAAGCAGAGATTAATTAAAGCACTTGAGTAGCAGAATAGATCTACTTATTCAACTAGATTATAAAGCTCATGATCTTAATAAGATCACGCATGGAGAGAGAGAGATGAGCACATAGCTACCGGTAGAGCACTTAGCCTCGAGAGAGAACTACTCCCTCCTCATCATGGGAGTCAGAAATGGCGATGGAGATGGTGGTGGAGTCGATGGAGATGGCTCCGGGGGCACTTCCCCATCCCGGCAGGGTGCCAGAACAAAGACTTATGTCCGCCGAATCTCCTCTTCGGTGGTGGCGGTGCTGTGGAACTTTTCGTGGAATTCTAATCTTCTCCTTAGGGTTTTCGTCTCGAGGGGTTTATATAGGTGATGAGGCGAGGTCGGTGGCCGCCCGAGGGGCCCACACTAGGGCCTGGCACGCCTAGGGGGGGCGGGCCACCCTATGGTGTGGCTGCCTCGTGGCTCTCCGTCGTCTCTGCTTTGGACTTTTGTGTCGCGTCGGGAAAAATAGGAACTTCGGCTTTTCTTTCGTCCAATTCCGAGAATATTTATTTACTAGCTTTTCAAAAACCAAAAACAGCAAAAAACAGGCAACTAGCACTACAACATCTTGTCAATAGGTTAGTTCCAAATAATGTATAAAAATGCCTCAAAGTGTAGACATAACATAAGATAGTTGATACAAAACAAGCGCGGAGCATCAAAAATTATAGATACGTTTACGACGTATCATGCATGCCCAAGCTTAACTCAATCTCGTCCTCGAGTAGGTAAGTGATAAAAATAATAATTTTTGAGGTGACATGCACCATCACAATCTTGATCAAGGTATTTGTAAAGCATTGATAGCTGGGATCAAAGTACTCTAAACATGAGCATGAAAGATAGAGTTCTAACAATAATACACAACAACTATGTTGTAACATGAAATGGTACAAACAAAAGATCATGAATAACAATGCATTGAGAGACGTTTGTTTGTTTCACATATAGAAAACATAATAAGAGTGGTATTCAGCTTGTCCCTCATGGTATAGGAAAACATAATTGCATTGGACACCTTCAAAGTTCATAATGGTGACTAGATACAAATAATTTAAGAACAAGCAATATTAAAGTTATGAATCAATCAACAAGTTTTGGGACAATGCACATTAAACTAAGAATGACCACTATGCTCTCTCAATTGGTGCATAAAGATAGAAGATGGAGACTCAACATAAAAGTAAAAAGAAAGGCCCTTCACAGAGGGAAGCAGGGATTTCAAGTTTCATAAAAAGCTTCCAAAAATGATGGTACTTATTAGCTTTCACCTCTCATTGCCCCTATCATAAGCATCTTGAGGTGATTAAGGTTAAAGTGACACAAATATGAGGATATGTTTGACAAGTTATAAATTGAAAATCTCATGCCCCTTGCTTACGAGTACCGAACCTCATGCTATTCAACTTTAGTCACAAGTAAATTCTTATCATTGTAAGTACATGTGTATCATGGAGAACCGCCAATGGGGTACCCCTTGCCCCATGAAATAGGATCTTTCCCATATCAAAATGACAAGGCAACAGACAATGAGCATCTCATCGATCTTTTTATTTGCTATTTGCATAGGTTTTTATTGAGGATGCTTCACAGAATGCTCACTATGGTTATGCTGCAAGTTTCCACCATGATTAGGCATGGCTTAGGATGGCCGCCTAGACGGTTCTCTAACATGCATACAAACTGCATGAGCTTACAATCTTCCCTTTTATTTCACATCACCGGGATCCATAAACAAAAGAACATGATAATAACTGAATAATAAGTGCAATGTTGAAAGTGTTCCCATGGTAACATGGTTCTGCTAACTCACAACTTATAAAATGCAAGCATATAGGTAACATAGATGGGCACAATGGTTCAAGTTTATTAAGTGCAAGAAAATAAAATGTGCCATCAAGTTTGCGAGAGCTTTAATCACTAATTTTCACATAAGAAAAGTTTAATTTGGAAGATAGATAAACACATGAATATACTTGGAATGGTGTAACACACCATGCATAGGAATTTATAGTGGACTCTTTGGAATAACTTGGTTTCTTGGGAGTGTGATGCATGAGTAGAACTCATACTCAGTACAGGTGGAGGCTAGCAAAAGACTGGGAGCAACCAACTAAGAGAGCAATAATGGCCATAATCATGGAAAGCGACAAAACATTATTAATTAAAGCATAAAGTGATATTGCAAGTCAAAAACTAAATGATCATAGAGGCTATGGTTACTGGTTCATAGTCTTAACATGGTGTAAGCATGTGCCAAGTCAACCCAAATAAAGCATCAAAGGAGAATACCACAATATTATGCTTTTGTATGCTAAAACAACGCATGATTCTTTCAAGGCACATTAAGCAATCTCAATTGTTTGAAACAAGTCATGCTACAACAATAATCACTAAGCATATGGTCAAAGCAACATCTAGCATGATGTGATAAAATCTAATTCACAGTCAAAACAAGCTTCCTTTTGTACCACTATAAGCATGAAACTTCCTACTCTTTTCCAGCACCAATCGACTTATTTGAAACAACTCTCAAAGATAATAATCAATAAAGACCAAAGAACATGTCTCACCCATCTACAAAGAAGAACTAAAAAGTTATAAGCCAAAAGAATAAGAAAACTAAAGCTAAACACAGTGCTAGCAAAGGAGAACACTCACAGAACAATAAGAGTGAAAACTAGAGTGTTATAGGCAATGAATAACGGGGTGTGTCTCTCTCCAAAAGAAGTGTGTTGGGATCTAACCAACTTATTGCGGCAAAGAAAGGAAAAGAAAACTAAAAACAAAGACGCTCCAAGAACAGCACATAGTGCATAAGGTAATAAAAATAAAGTGTCCTGAAAGAAGACCTGAGATTATTGATGAAGAAGGGGATGCCTTGGGCATCCCCAACCTTTGATGCTTGCAATTCTTGAATATTTCTTGGGGTGACATGGGTGGCATCCCCAATCTTGAGATTTTTGCCATACTTCATCTCATCACATCATTCTCTCCCTACACTTGAAAACTTCCTTCATACAAAACTTCACACAATCTTCATTAGCCACATTAGTGTATTCAAAATAATAATCCTTTGGGTTCAGTTTCAACACAAGTAAAACTTCCATTAAAACACAAGCTACTATAGAAATTCCTTCTAAAAGCTCAAGTAATCCAAGAGAACTCAAAAAGAAACCGACTAAGAGGCAAATGCAAATAATGACAGAAATCTGTCAAACAGACCAGCAGGTAAAGACCTATTTTGTCAAAAATCTTCTTTTGCTCAAATCGAAAAGTGAAATAAAGAAAGTTGGGTAATAACCTGGGGCATAAGCAGAAACAATTACAGCTCAATCCGACCTACTGAGATTTTTCATGATTGTTTTATAGTGACGCACAGAAATCTGTTTCGGGACAGCAACTTCCCCATATCTTACTTCCCTCTCATTAGATGTTATTCTTGGCACAAAAACCAAACAAAAGGATAAGGAGAGGTTATTACAGAGGTAATAACTTCCAAGACTCAACAAAACAAAATAACTGAAAGTAAAAATATAATGGGTTGTCTCCCAAAAGCTCTTTCTTTATAGCCATTAAGATAGGCATGAGAATTTCGATGATGCTCACATAAAAAATGTGAATTCAAATAAAAGAGAGCATCAAGAAGCAAATATGGAACAAATTTAAGTTTAACCCACTTCCTATGAAAAATAATCTTGTAAAGAAATAAGTCATGAAAGCACAAAGCAACAAGCATAGGAAAGCAAAACAAGTGCAACTTCAAAATTTTCAACATAAAGAATGGAAACTTAATATTGTTGAGATATATAAAACCATGTTTCCCTCTCTCATAATAACTTTCATTAGCATCATGAATAAAATTAAGAATATATATATCACATAAAACATTCTTATCATGAGCCACATGAATAAAATAATTATTACTCTGCCTATAAGCATAGTCATTCTTATTAATTGTAGTGGGAGCAAAATCAACAAAATCGCTATCATTATTATTATCATCACCATAATCATAAAATATAGGAGGCATATTGTAATCATAATTAATTTTCTCCTCAATAGTAGGTGGACTGAAAATATCATATTCATCATTGTAATCATCATATATTGGAGGCATAGTATCATCAAAATAAATTTTCTCCTTCGTGCTTGGTGGACTAAAAAGATCATTTTCATAAAAACTAGCTTCCACAAGCTTAGACTTTTCCATATCATTAGCAATAATGGTGTTCAAAGAATTCATACTAATAACATTGCTATTAGCACGGAAATAAAGTTCCATAGGTTTTTTAATTTTCTCTTCAAACACTTCATGTCCTAACTCAAGATAAATACTATAAAGCTCTCTAATTTTGTTGTTGTTTTCCATTAAGCCTAACTAGTGAAAATAAAAAAAATAAAAAAAAAATATAATTGCAGAATCTAAAGGAAATAACTACGAGCACTCACACACCAGCAACAGTTCTAGAAGATAGCTTAGTAGCCAGAGGATGTGAATACCTTTTACGTTACCTCCCTAGCAACGGTGCAAGAAAATAGCCTGATGTCTATGCACGTTTCTATTCTTGTAGATAGTGTTGGGCCTCCAAGTGCAGAGGTTTGTAGAACAGCAACAAGTTTCCCTTAAGTGGGCCACCCAAGGTTTATCGAACTTAGGGAGGAAGTGGTCAAAGGTTTCCCTCTCAAATAACCCTGCAATCAAGATACAAGAAGTATCTTGTGTCCCCAACACACCCAATACACTTGTCAGGTGTATAGGTGAACTAGTTTGGCGAAGAGATAGTGAAATACAAGTAATATGGATGATTATAAGTGGTAATTGCAATCTGAAATGAGAGTGGCACGAAGCAAACATGTAACATAACTGATTGTAAACGGTGTTTCAATCCTTAGAAACAAGGCATGGGGATCATACTTTCACTAGTGGACACTCTCATATAAATATCTACTCTTCATTATGCTACCCTGAACTACTCTCCGGTTGGACGATGTAGGGCTAGATGGTTCCAACAAACACCACAATCTCATAGAGACATCCAACTCAAATTATACTCATGATAAGGATTTCTGTAACCTTAGCCTAAGTGCCACACGGTGTGCACACTATCAACTTCACACACCTGGGGATAAGCCAAGCTTAATTAAACCACTTGAGTAGCAGAATATATCTACATATTCAACTAGATTACAAAGCTCATGATCTCAATAAGATCACGCATAGAGAGAGAGAGATGAACACATAGCTACCGGTAGAGCCCTTAGCCTCGAGAGAGAGAACTACTCCCTCCTCATCATGGGAGTCAGCAACGACGATGGAGATGGCAGTGGAGCCGATGGAGATGGCTCCGAGGGCACTTCCCCATCCCGGCAGGGTGCTAGAACAGAGACTTCTGTCTCCTGAATCTCCTCTTCGGTGGCGCCAGCGATGCGGAACTTTTCGTAGAATTCTGATCTTCTCCTTAGGGTTTTCGTCTCGGGGGGTTTATATAGGCGAAGAGGCAAGGTCGGTGGAAACCCGAGGGGCCCACACCAGGGCCTGGCGCGCCCAGGGGAGGGAAGCACCACCCTATGGTGTGGCCCCCTCGTCGCTCTCCTCCATCTCTCCTTTGGACTTCTATGTCGCGTCGGGAAAATAGGAACTTCGGCTTTTGTTTCGTCCAATTCCGAGAATATTTATTTACTAGCTTTTTGGAAACCAAAAATAGTAGAAAACAGGCAACTGGCAGTGCGGCATCATGTCAATAGGTTAGTTCCAAAAATGTATAAAAATGCCTCAAACTGTAGACAAAACATAAGATAGTTGATACAAAACAAGCGTGCATGGAGCATCAAAAATTATAGATACGTTTACGACGTATCATCCACCGCGCGCCCAGCTCCTCAGCTTCGGCTCCCGCCCTCACCGCAGCCCCAGTAGTGCCCGTCCACATGGGTTGAGGTGAAACAGCCCAATAGCTAATTTGGCTATTCTTTGATGTTTTTGCTGTTTTTCCCAGGTGGCTTCCTCCTGGGCCAATTCCCTCCAGGGTTTTGGCCTATTGAGGAAGTCACCATATAAATTTAAATTTAAATATTTATTTAATATAAGTTAATTCATAATTAACATATAATAAATGCATATTATAAATTGCCATTTATCCGCAAATCGTTTCAGCCTTTTCCTTTACTTCTTTCTCCAAACAACTTCGGTTCTCTCCGGAACATGTAATAAATGCATATTAGAAATTGCCATTTATCTGAAACTCCTTTCAGCCTTTTGTTTTCCTTCTTTCTCCGAACAACTTCGGATCTCTCTAGACGATTCCGATTTCTCTCTCTTCTTTGATTCCATCTTACAGGAAGATCTCCAAGAATTGTAGTGCCCTTAAGCGTGTTTCCCTATGGTTCAGGAATGTTATAGACATGATCTCGATCAATGATCAAGAGCGAGACCGGGATGCCCATGTTGACCCCTATGCACTCCACGAATCACCATCGTATCAAACCTCAAACGATATGTCCAATTCCCTTTATTACGCGATAGAAGACTTGTCCAAGATCTAATCATCAATATCATGATACCTTGTTCATTCTCGTTTCCAACAAGTACTATTTTACTCTTTCACGTGAAATTCCATCCCCATGACCTAGTCATACGCTGCGTAGCTTATGGATGTAATTCACTGAGTAGGCCTAGTGTATCTTCCTATCACACAGGAGAACAAATCATGATCTTTATGCATAGGCCTCAACTTGATCCTTTGGACTACCCAGCATGCAGATTTATGGTCACCCAGTCACGTAATTGACAATTGATGCAGTCAAAGCGGTATTCTAGTAAGAGTGATTAATATGATCTCATGGTTAAAGGATTAGGACACTCTGTTTCTGACAATTGCAACAAGAACTAAGTGACATGATCATGTTGCAATAATCATTGGTGGGAATGTCCATCACATCATTCCAGATGATATGACTTTATTGTTAGTTGGCTTCAACAGAACCATGATCAGGAAACCTTGATTATGAGCTGCCCAATGAACTAGGTTAATAGAGGCTACTAAGGACCTGGGTTTGTTTATATACCTCACTTGTATTAATGTCTCTGCTTGATACAGTTATCGCATGCTATAAAACTATTATGAACTAATGAGATATGGCAATAAACCCCTTTATTTATTTTCCTCTAGGTCATATCTCATTCACCAGCCGCTTTAGTGGCGTAGTACATGGGCAATTAGAGAACCTTCTCATCGGCCCTCCACCATACCGTGACCATGATGGGTGGGAGGCTGAAGCGGAGTTGAGGAGTTCTCGCGAAGGGGTCGCGAAAGAAGAAGAAGGGAGTGGAGGATGCAACGGTCATTTGGATGGCTCTATTCCAGCATGGGGATGGCTAGGACTTCTGTTGACATGGGTATACTCTACAGGTACTCGAGCTTGGTATATACGGTATGGATACATGAAAGCCCACGGTGTCGCCAAGGCCCAAATGAAGAACTCGAGTAACTTACGGACTCTCGATTACTTGAAGAACAAGAAGAAGCTAAAGATAGAAAGTTCAAAGGGAAAAACCCTAACTTGTAACCGACTCGATCTGTCACCCGGGACCTAGCCTATCTATATAAAGGCTAGGAGGGGGCGGCGAGGAGGAAACACGCAACTCTAGTTTCCACAACCCTCGCCAAATTGCATCTGCGCACCATTGTAATCCTCGATTCCTTTGATAATTCCACGAGCAGACAAGCAGGAGTAGGGACCTCTACGAGGCTTGAACCTGGCAAATCTTCGAGTCCCCTGTGTGCTTGTTTGCTAGCCGATAGATGTCTCCAGCACTCCCTCCTTCTCCAAAACCCAAGTCCATAACGATGGGCATTGATGAGTTAAACCCTCGTCAATTGGCGCCGTCTGTGGTAAGTGGGAGTGCTGATGTTGCGGCTTCTTCGGCCCCATCAACCGCGATCTACAACTCCGCAACAGCGGAGATTCGCCAACTCTTCGGCGCATTCGACTTCACCATCCACACGCCAGCCACTCGCCGAATCATCTTGGCGATCGGGAGCCTCCACTTCCAAGTTGGTCAGATGGGCACGCTTCGCCTGCCTGACCAGCCGACAACACCATCGATTGCTCCAACATCATGGTTCCCTCCGACGATCGGCACCCTCGACGAACTCAACGCCCCAGCAACAGCTGGGAGTACAGACAGCGATAGCAGTCGCGAATCCGATCTGGGAGATCTAGCAACTGAAGATGGAACCTACGGTTCCGGATCTGAAAGTTGCGAGAGCAGCAGCTTCCCCAACCACTTCATGTGCGCCTTTATCAACGCAGGCGACACCTCCGCCAATCGCGACAACACAGGCAACGGCGGCCACGGAGCTGACCCGCCAAACGGCGGCATACCCAACGGTGGACCACCACCAAACGGTGGGCCATCATCAAACGGCGCCCCCCTCAACAATAGGGGAGCAGTCGAGCCTCCAACCATTACAAACGAGCATATCGGCGAACGCGTCGTGATCAGGCTCAATGAAGTCGAGTGGGCTCGCTGCCGCGAAGCCCTACGGGGTAATCCTTTACCCTTTGGATCCTCGCAAGAGCTTCTAATGGGCTATCATTGGCTCCTAAAGGAAGAATTCAAGCGTCAAGTACAAACAATCACGCAACTCAAGGCGCGCAAAAGGGCGGCAGATGAGTCGAGTCTACGACGTGCCGGGCTCTCCTCCCACGGAATATCCTCCTCAACGGGTAATGAGCACATCGCAAACAAGAGGTCATCCCGGATGGCCCCTCTCACCGAGCAAGAACGCATAGAAGCTGCAAAGGTCCTCGACTTCAGCTCTATGACAGTCGACACACGGGTCAATGTGGTCCCGAAGACGCCGCAAGCTGCGGTAACGGCAGCCACCATGTACCTCGTGAACAACTAGCCGCCAACTAGAGATCCCCGAGCTGCCATGCAGCGATCCATGATCGCAGGCTCGGGACTAGTCGAGGCCGCCCTCGATACAGAACTAGCACCAGAGCCGAAGAAAGGCAAGGCTCTAGCAAAACGCTACTCCTCGCCCTCATCCAGCGATGATAGTCACGACCAGTCTCGACGTCGCCGCTCACGGCGACACGACCACGACTATGATGTGCGTGATGACCTCACGCAGCGCAAGATCGACAAATCAAGGGCGTGACGTGCTCGATTGACTGACTCAGAAGACGAAGAAGTGGAGCTATGTGGCGCTAGATGCTTCAGCAGGGCCATCAGGCAAAAGCGAATGCCCAAGGGGTTTAAACAAACATCAGAGAACCCAAAGTTTGATGGCCTACAGGATCCGAAGATCTGGTTGGAGGACCACATCTCCTCCGTCAGGCTCCACGGTGGGAGTCGAAGCACGGCCATGCAATTCCTATAGTTACAGCTGCAGGGCGCCGCCCGAGCCTGGCTCAACAGCCTCCCACGTGGATCCATTCGCAGTTGGGAAGAGCTGGTATACAGCTTCGTGCGCAACTTCAAGGGCACGTACAAATGGCCCGCATGAATCGAGGAGCTGAGATGCTGTCAGCAAAGATCGGGTGAATTGCTACGCTCCTACATCCAGAGGTGGTCCATCATCAAGAACTCCACAGAGAATATCTCGGAGGATTGCGCAATCGACACATTCAACGGAAGCATACGTCGCATAGAGCTCAGGGAGGAGATGGGCGACTCAAAGCCCAAAACCATCGACCACCTGATGGAAATCGCGAATCGCTGGGCAGATGGAGAAGATTCGGTGAAAACCGCGTTCACTCTGATGACGAGGCAGAACTCGAGCGTAGACGCGATCACCGAGGCAAATGCCGCATGTGCATCTACGATGACCGCGACGACATCAACATGGTCGCGACTGGCTACGCCGACAGACACGACGACAACCATAGCAGCAGCTACCGTAGCAGTGGATACCGCAATTCCAGAAAAACCATGCAAGTATGGCAGCGCCGTAATCGCGATGAGGCACCCGCAACATCGATTGAAGAGAAGCTGTCCGGGCCATGCACTGTGCACTTCTACATCAACAAGCATGACGGAAAGAAGAAGTCAAGTCACCTCCTGAAGGACTGCCGCGAGTTCCTCAAATTACATGAGGGATTGACTCGGATGAACCGTAGCGCAGTCGAAAGGGGTTACGGAGCCGCCCCAGGCGCCCTGGCACATGGAGCTCCGCCACCACCAGCCGGGCCACCCCCGAATGCAGCTGCGCCGGACCAGCACCATGGAGGCGATCCATACCCATGGGCCATGGGTACCATGATGATCCAAAAGGGGCACCCCTCGAATGGGGTGTAGAAGGCCATCACTCGCCAAGTCAACTTGGCCACAAACTCACCACCATCTACCACTGAGTACCTCAGTGGAAGCGAGTCCTGCATCACCTTCGACAAGCGCGACCATCCGCCCCAAGTACCTCGCCCAGGCCATTGTCCCCTCGTACTCGAGGCGCAAATCGGAGGCTTCGACATGAGCCGCGTCTTCATGGACGGCGGAAGTGGCATCAACCTTATATTCGCAAGTACCTTGTGAGCAATGAGGATCCCTCTGACTTGCTTAGAAGCCTCAGACACAATGTTCCATGGCATCGTCCCAGGCAAGGGCGTGTATCCCCTTGGCAAAATCAACCTCGATGTCATCTTCGGCACAATGAAAAACTTTTGGCGCGAGCGCATCGACTTCGAGGTCGTCGACTGGCCCACGCAGTACCACTACATCCTCGGACGTGTCGCGTTCGCCAGGTTCATGGCAGTACCACACTATGCCTATCTGTAGATGAAGATGCCAGGCCCTAATGGTGTCATCACGGAGCTTCGAGAGATCTGACAGTTGCGACAGCGAATTCAACAGAATCTCCCAGTCCTTCGGCATGCAGGAAGAACTCGCGAGACTAAATGAGTCGACAAACAACAGTCTGCCTCCCCTAAGCCGGCCAAACTCACCCGAATTGTAAGTTTCAGAACGGCCCCACCCCGGTTTTTGAAAATAATAGACCAAATTACATGGAAAATATCCCAATTGGGATATCTTAAACCTTTCTATCCACCACTCATTAAATAGACAAATTCATGCTGAATCGATAGGTAATGGGTCAGATTTGAACTCCATGTACATGATTTTTTTTAAAAAGCAATTTCATGAGAGCTCTACTGAAAGATTAGCAGGGTTCAAGACCTAGACTAGGACAACCATTCCACCTTTTTGACTGCGTCTTGAAACCGACATAACTACTTCAAAATTGCAAAAATGGAAAACCTTCACATGGTGTCATATTATGCGACATAGTATTCGGGAAAAATAACAAACTTGTAATATTGCAAATATCTCAAAAGGTCCTTCTCAAAAATGAGCTACCATGTATGCCGTTTTATGGTTTTCAGGCCAAACAACCAATGTTATGGCCACAATCGTAGCATAGTTTGTGATAATATGCCCATATTGTACGCACATGTGCATCTTGGAACGCCGAACAATATTTCATGAGTAAGTTTTTATTTTAATTTCATAGAAAAGATAATTTCCATTTTCCGAGTCACAAAAAGGAGTGGTTTTGTGAAGCAACCACCAAAAGTAAGTTTCAAAGTGGAAACACCCTATTTTTGAAAAAAAAACTAGACCAAATTACATGGAAAATATCCGAACTGGGACATCTTAAACCCATTCGTCCACCTCTCATCAAAAAGACAAATTCTTGCTGAATCGGTAGAAACTAGGTCCGATTTGAACTACATGTACATGATTTAATGCTCATGCGTTTTTGCAAAAATCATTTTTAGGTGCACAATATGTTATTTCATTGGATATCTACTAAAATTTTAGCAAGATTCATCCTACACGAGAACAGTCACTTCTGCCTTTTTGACCACGTCTTCAAGCTGGTGTAAGTACTTCAAAAAAAATCAAAAAATGGAAAACCTTTGCGTGGATTCATATTATGTGATATAGCATGCGAGAAAAATAACAAACTTATAATATTGCAAATATCTCAAAAATTCCTTCTTGACAATGAGCAACCAAAAAAAAGTAAGTTTCATATTTCATCAAAGATCTCAAAAATAGCAAACTTATAGCATAGCATGTATGAAGTTTCATGTCTTTCAGGCCGAATGACCAATGTTATAGATAAAATCACGTCATAGTTTGTGTTAATGTGTCCGTATTATGCGCACACGTGCATCTTGGAACGGAGAACAATGTTGTTGGAGGAACTTTTCATTTTTGTTGCATAAAAAAGCCATATCTCATTTTCCGAATGTCAAAAAGGTGTATTTTGTGAAGCAACCACCAAAAGTAAGTTTCCAAGTGGCACCACCCCATTTTTAAAAAAGATGAGACCAAATTAGATGGACAATGTCCTAAATGGGGTATATTAAACCTTTCCATTCATCTCTTATCAAAAAGACAAATTCCTGTTGAATCGGAAGGAGCTAAGTCGGATTTAAATTACATGTACATGATTTATTGCTCATAATTTTTTTGGGATTTCTATTTTTGTTCCCCTGGTTCGTTAGTTGTACTCAGTTTTCCCCAACAGCTTAGTTTTTCCTCACTTTTGTCCTACCTCCATTTCGCAACCCTCACATGCGCTCGAGCGGGGGATGCCCTCAGGTCAAAGGCTTGACCGTTAGATGTTGACTGGTGGGACCGTATTGGGGCGGGTCGTGTGTTGAGCATTACGTTACGTCGCCTCGACTGTTACATACTGATAGGTGGGGCCAGGATACACAGCGGACCAGCCATCCATCTCTCGCTGATTATAAGGAACATGGTGTGGGACCATGTGGGGCGCGTTTGGTGGTTACGTGCGCCCTATTGCCTAAATTGGAAGTTTTCTTTTTTGTTATTTTTATGATTGACCTTTTTAAGAGCGTCTTTCCCCCTCTCTCTCGCTAACAGTTGTGTTTTTTTGCCCAAAAAGGTAGCGAATCTAGAGCAGCTTCTCTCTTCATTCATTGTTCCCTTTGCCCTTGTTTTTCCCCAATCTAGTAGCAAATCTAGAGCAGCAAAACTAACCAGCACCATAAATAAATTCAGTAAACAAAGCAGATGTAGATAAAGAAGGTAATATAGGTTATATGGTACGGTACTTAACGAGGTTCGACAATTAGGCTGCTCAGCACCAGCAGTGGGCAAGTTCAACACAGACACGACAAAAGAAACTGCTTTACAATAGAGCAGAAGCAGCAGATCAGTGGCCCCTCATGGCCTCTGCCAGGAGGGCCTCCGCCTCCTCCCTCTGACGCCTCCTCCACTTCTTGATGCCTAGTCCCTTGACCTTGGGCACCTTGGGCTTGATCGGGGGCATGCGACTCTCCTCGATAGACACCTTCTAGAGGTTGCGGAGGTGAAGACCGGGCGCCTGGTGCTTGGCCATGAAGTCGTGGACGTTCACGGATCCGCCGCATGTCCTCACGTCCTCAGCATGATTCACACGGGAGTTGAAGTCCGTGGCGTGGAGCCTCCTGGTGGGGCAGAAGGGACACTTGTACACGTCGTCGGCGAAGAAGTTGTTGTACTGGCTGGACTTCGGCCTCCTCATCACATGACGAGTCTTGGTGTCCTTGGACTCATCGTCGCTGTGGACGTCTCTTCTATCTTCCTCTTAGAAAAAAACTGTAGAGTGCAATAAGGACATGATTGAGATACTTTGATCATTGGGATTGATTATTTGCATAAATTAACCGATTGAGATCTCCTGATTATTCCCCAAATCTCAAACCAAATTGAATACTGATCCCAACTATGAACATGGGGGTTCAAATACAAAAAGGGGAATTCATCAAAATACGAGATCTACCACAAGATGATTAGCTACTGTAAAAATACGAACAACTGGTCCCTAATAACATACGATCTAGCATCCAACAATGGGAACGGAGGAAGAACAAGGGAAGGGGAGAAAACCCTGGTTCCCTCCGAACATGGGTTGGCAATGCTGGTGCCGTAGGGGTTCTCCGGCCTTATGTAAACAACCTCCTCGTAGGGGTCCCAGCTGAGCGGGATCTTCCCGAGACCGCCTGGGGCCTCCTCGCCGGCGGCTACGGCGGATGCGGGGACGAGGACGGGGGCCTGTACGGGACGGGGGCTCCTCGCCGATGGCCTTGGAGGCGCTGATGGCCACCGCGCCGTTCTTCTCCATCGTCGGCATGGTTGGGGTTTGCTTGGGGGTTTGCAGAAGGTGATGGGACAGTGGAGACGGTTGAGTGAGCGAGTGAGTGATGAGTGAGAGTGGGGAGGCCTGTATTAAAGGAGAAGGGAAGCGACGTTTCGTTGCACTACCGTGCACCGCATAACCGCGTACGCTACTGCACCATGCACAGCTACACGTGTTTGCTACCATCCCGTGTACCGCACATGCGTATCGTGACTCACGTTTTTTCCCTCATGTCAAACCCTAGCGACTCAGTTGTACTCAGTTTTGCCCTCGAGTGTAACATTGGCAGTTTGGTTCTACTCAGTTTTTCCCTCCAGTACTAACACTGCCGTGTGCAATATACTTAGTTTTACCCTCCGGTGGCTGGTGAACAGAGAGTCAATGAATAGGTTTTAGCTAGATAACCGAGTTATTTTATGCACAACAAATTCAAAAAGAGCAAAACATAGTGGCATTTATCCAAGGAGTCTTATTATGTGATCTACCACCATAAGAAATGTATATTAACCATGTTTTAACCTAAATCACCACTTCTCAAATCACCTACTATCTATGAAGGTTCATGGCTTTCTACTCAAGCCTCTTCCCAAAACATCCCTCCCCAAAACATAGTTTGTCGGAATGAGGCAATAATTGTCAAACTGGTGTATATTTGAATTGCAAATAGTTTGATGTATGCCAAGATGTATTTTATTGTATAAAAGACGCATATTCCATTTTCTAAATCTTTTTCTATTTTCTATTTGAATCCCTTTGTCAGTCATGCCCTTGGTTTTTAAGTTTTACTCAGTTTTACCCTTGGTTCTTAAGTGCTACTCAGTTTTCCCCTCTCTTTGTATCCATCTCTCACACATGTGCTCATGTTTGCTGCTCCGCTCTGATTGGTCGAGACAGCTTTCACACAGATCGTGCCCGCCAACCGTTGATCCTCTGTGATCTAGCGCACAGGATAACCCCTATATCTATCGGGGGTCAGCTCTCTATCCGTGCAAAATAACGAGTATGCCACCGGTACTTTAACTCCATAAACAAATGAACTTGAGTATAATTTGAAGAGAACGTGTTCGAAGGTGTAAATTTTATGCTTTATATTTCACACCATGGAAATGGTAATGTCTCAAGATTTTCTTAGCATAACATTATCACGTATTAAGTGCGATTTCAAAGAATTCAAAGGTGTATAATTTTTGTATACGCAAGTTTATGCATTATATTTCACTCCATGGAAATGGTAATAACTCAAGATTTTCTTAGCACAACATTATCACGTATTAAGTGTGATTTCAAAGAGTTCAAAGGTGTATAACTTTTGTATACCCTAGTTTATGCATTATATTTTACTCCATGGAAATGATAAATGATCAAGATTTTTGTAGCACAACATTATCACGATCTAAGTGCGATTTCAAAGAGTTCAAAGGTGTATAATTTTGTATACGCAAGTTTATGCATTATATTTCACTCCATGAAAATGATAAATGATCAAGATTTTTTTAGCACAACATTATCATGACCTAAGTGCGATTTCAAAGAGTTAAAAGGTGTATAAACTTCGTATACGCAAGTTTATGCATTATATTTCACTCCATGGAAATGGTAATCTCTCATGATTTTTTTAGCACAACATTATCACGTATTAAGTGCGATTTCAAAGAGTTCAAAGGTGTATAAACTTTGTATACGCAAGTTTATGTATTATATTTCACTCCGTGTAAATGGTAATCTCTCAAGATTTTCTTAGCACAACACTATCACGTATTAAGTGCGATTTCAAAGAGTTCAAAGGTGTATAAACTTCGTATATGCAAGTTTATGCATTACATTCCACTCTACGAAAATATGGGAGAAAATAATAATCTCTCAAGATTTTCTTAGCACGACATTATCACGTATTAAGTGCGATTTCAAAGAGTTCAAAGGTGTATAATTTTTTATACGCAAAATTATGCATTATATTTTCACTACATGGAAATGATAAATCATCAGGATTTTATTAGCACAACATTATCATGTCCTAAGTGCGATTTAAATGAGTTCAAAGGTGTATAACTTTTGTATAATTTCTATATATGCATTACATTTCACTATATGAAAATGAGGCAATGGCACGGGCGCGGGCGCGGGGCTGGCTCGGGGTCCCATCTTGCAACGCCAACCTGGATAAGTTGTGAGTCTGGTGCTCACGTGGATAAGCTATGGGTCCGATGCTGATCTGGATAAGTTGAGAGAGGTGTCCACTACGGGAATCGACTGAACGCGGCCCCACTTGTCAGCATGTAACGTCAAGGGTACACTACGGGACCCGACAGAACGCGGTCCTACTCGTCAGCACGTAATGGCGAGGGTCCACTACGGGACCCGGCTAAACGCGGCCCCACTTTTCAGCACGTATTGGCAAGGCTGGTGGACAGCGAGTTTCAGACCATGTGAGAGTTTTGTACAAGGAGATGGGCAAAAGTGAGAAAAAACTAAGAGGCCGGGGAAAACTGAGTACAACTAACGAACCGAGGACATGAAAATAGAAATCCCAATTTTTTAATAAAATTCATTTTTAGGTTCACAATATGTTATTTCATCAGATATCTACTGAAAGTTTAGCAAGGCTCAACGCCTAGACAAGGACGGCCACTCCTACATTTTTGACCACATCTTGAAACCGGCGTAACTACTTAAAAAAATCAAAACCTTTGGGTGGTATCATATTATGTCACATAGTATGCGGATAAAATAGAAAACTTGTAATATTACAAGTATCTCAAAATGTTCTTCTCAAATATAAGCTATCATGCATGAAGTTTCATGCCTTTCAAGCCAAATGACCAATGTTATAGACAGAATCATGGCATAGTTTGTGATAATTATCCCATATTCTGCGTACATATGCATCTTGGAATGGGGAACAATGTTGCTTGAGGAAGTTTTATTTTTTGATGCATAATTTTTATTATTATTTTCCTATTGCCAAAAAGGAATGTTTTATGAAGCAACCACGAAAACTAAGTTTAAAAGTGGCACCACCCCAGTTTTTAAAATACTAAACCAAATTAAATGGAAAATGTCATAACTATGGTATCTTAGACCTGTCTGTCGACCTCTCGTCAAAACGACAAATTCCTGCCGAGTAAGTAGGAAATGGGTCAGATTTGAACTATAGGTCACTAGTAGAAAACAGACCTTTGGTCCAGGGGTATTAGCCCCGGTTTTGCTATAAACCGGGACTAATGCCCCCGTCCAACGGCTAGAACTGGCCCCTGGGGGTGGCAGGCACTAGCCCCGATTCGAACGGGACCTTTAGCCCTGGGTCGTGTAACCAACCAGGGCTAAAGGGTTTCAGGCAGGCCAAGTCGGGCGCCAGACCCTTTAGGCCCGGTTTGTTATATGACCCGGGGCTAAAGGTGGACCTTTAGCCCCGGTTCTAGACACGAACCGGGGCTAAAGGTCTGGCTACATCTTCTTCCCCTGCCCGAGCCACCATTCAAGCTAGTGGCTCTCCTCTCTCTCTCTCTTTCTTGCTTCAAGCTCGAGTTCATGCCCTTTTTTCCTCAAGATTTGTCTATATTTTGTGGTGCCCCATCTATCCAAAGGTTCTAAAAGGGGAGCAACTTCATCCTTTTAACTCTCATTGCTATATTAGCTCATTTCATGCTCTATCTTATAGATGGATTTGTGGATTTAGTTTGGTAGTAATTTTTGCAATGATAGCATGAGATCGATGTTTAGATTCTATCTATCTTGTATTAATGTAAGGAACTTTAAGGTAAATATCACAATATGTGGATTATATCTATATATATCTTGTTTTGGCACATAGTCTCGAAATTTGATTTTAGAAGCACACACATGCGTGAGTTCATCATTCTAACTAGCTAGCTGGGCAAAATATTCTTCTTCGTCTACCTGCGTTCAACAAACTGAAAAAATTGTAACAAAGATAGGGTTAATTCATAAAATCTTGATAAGCAGACATCACAATTCACATATTAGGGAGTGCCTCTATGGCGAGCTCCTCGAAGATGTCTGAGGACGGGATCCTAAGACATCTTCGAGAAGCTCTGCCGTAGTGGTGTCCCTGCTCTCCCACACCATTTTTCGGTTTATATCTTCTCTAGCTAAATCAATATGCTGGTGGAGCTAACTAATTTCACATATTAGAGAGTGCCTCTACGGCGAGCTCCTCGAAGATGTCTGAGGACGAGGTCCTAAGACATCTTCGAGAAGCTCCGCCGTAGTGGTATCCCTGGTCTCGCACACCATCTTGCAGTTCTTCACAAGAATGCATACCTATTTATAGATTAAGTAGCACAACATAGTGTCGGGCACTGATGACATAATGTCGACACACTCACCCTGGCATAGTGCTGCCACCCACCCAAAATAGTGTCGGCATTTAATTTACTAGCTTAGTGCTGCCCACTGAGGACATAGTGTCGACATGTTGTCTCCACATCCACATTTAGTCCCGGTTGGTGCCTCCAACCGGGACTAAAGGTTCATCATATCTTTAGTCCTGGTTGCTGGTTTTAATTTTGTTTTTTAGATTAGTACTAATTAATTATGATTATGCTGCCACCCACCCAAAATAGTAGAGTCATTTAATTTACTGGCTTAGTGCTGCCCACTTAGGACATAGTGTCGACATGTTTTCTCCACGTCCACATTTTAGTCCCGGTTGATGCCTCCAATCGGGACTAAAGGTTCATCATATCTTTAGTGCCGGTTGCTGGCTTTAATTTTGTTTTTTTAGATTAGTACTAATTAATTATGATTATGTTTGATGTACTTAATTAATTATATAATGCAGATGAGCCGGCAATGGATGTACGCTGACTGACTCTCTAACGAGTTCATTAAAGGAGTGCATTGTTTTCTCCTTGTGGCCGAGGCAAACAAGCGGAATGGTTTTATGTCTTGTCCATGTGGTGTCTGTTGGAATCATAAAGAATACTCTTCCTCAAGAGTCCTTCACAGCCACCTGTTTCGGTCCGGTTTCATGACCGGCTATAATTGTTGGACCAAGCACGAAGAAAGAGGGGTTATGATGGAAGACAACGAAGAAGAAGAGAATGACAACGACTACCCTGAATACGATGGTACTACAATGGAAGACATTGATGAAGAAAAAGATGAAGAACGGGCATCAGATCTGCCCGATGATGATCTTAGTCGGGCCATTGCTGATGCCCAGGAAGAATGCGTAACTGAAAAGGAGAGGTTAAAGTTCAAGAAGATGTTAGAGGATCACAACAAATTGTTGTACCCAAATTGTGAAGATGGACACAAAAAACTGGGTAGCACACTGGAATTGCTGCAATGGAAGGCAGAGAATGGTGTGACTGACAAAGGATTTGAAAAGTTGCTGAAAATAATGAAGAAGTTGCTTCCAAAGGATAACGAACTGCCCACCAGTACCTACGAAGCAAAGAAGGTTGTCTGCCCTCTAGGATTAGAGGTGCAGAAGATACATGCATGCATTAATGACTGCATCCTCTACCGCGGCGAGGAGTACGAGAATTTGGATGCATGCCCAGTATGCACTGCATTGCGGTATAAGATAAGACGAGATGACCCTCGTGATGTTGAGGGCGAGCGCCGCATGAAGAGGGTTCCTGCCAAGGTGATGTGGTATGCTCCTATAATACCACGGCTGAAACGTTTATTCAGGAACAAAGAGCATGCCAAGTTATTGCGGTGGCATATGGAAGACCGTAAGAAAGACAAGATGTTGAGACACCCCGCTGATGGGTCGCAGTGGAGAAAAATCGAGAGAGAGTTTCCGGACTTTGCAGGTGATGCGAGGAACTTATGGTTTGGTCTAAGCACAGATGGCATGAATCCTTTTGGGGAGCAGAGCTGCAGTCATAGCACCTGGCTTGTGACTCTGTGTATCTATAAGCTTCCTCCTTGGTTGTGCATGAAGCGGAAGTTCATGATGATGCTAGTGCTCATCCAAGGCCCGAAGCAACTCGGCAACGACATTGATGTGTACCTAAGGCCATTAGTTGAAGAACTCTTACAGTTGTGGCACAGACAAGGTGTACGTGTGTGGGATGAGAACAAGCCAGAGGAATTTGACCTACGAGCGTTGTTGTTCATAACAATCAATGATTGGCCTGGTCTTAGTAACATTTCAGGACAGACAAACAAGGGATACAATGCATGCACACACTGTTTAAACGATACTGAAAGTATATATTTGGATAAATGTAAGAAGAATGTGTACCCGGGGAATCGTCATTTTCTTCCGCCCACGCACATCCTAAGAAACAAAGGTAAGCATTTCAATGGTGAGGCAGACAACCAGTGTAAGCCTATCCGCCGTACTGGTGATGATGTATTTGACATGGTGAAAGATTTAAAAGTAATCTTTAGAAAGGGTCCTGGTAGACAATCTGTTCTAAAGGACAATGTCGGACACGCACCCATGTGGAAAAAGAAATCTATATTTTGGGAGCTACCCTATTGGAAAGTCCTAGAGGTCCGCTCTGCAATTGACGTGATGCACCTGATGAAGAATCTTTGCGTGACGCTGCTAGGCTTCTTGGGCGTGTATTGGAAGAGCAAAGATACACCTGAAGCACGGCAGGACCAACAACGTATAAAAGACCGAGACGGCATGCATCTAGAGTTGTTTAAAGGTACTGCTAGCTACACTCTTACCAAAGAAGAGAAGGAAATCTTTTTTGAAGTCCTTTACAGTATCAAGGTCCCGTCTGGTTTCTCATCGAACATAAAGGGAATAATAAATATGGCAGAGAAAAAATTTAAAACCTAAAGTCTCATGACTGCCACGTGCTTATGACCCAGCTGCTTCCGATTGCATTGAGGGACTCCTGCCGGAAAATGTTCGAGTACCCATTGTGAAGCTATGTGCGTTTCTCAATGCAATTTCTCAGAAGGTAATCAGTCTAGATAGTCTACTAAGGTTACAAAAAGATGTGTTCCAGTGTCTTGTCAGCTTCAAGTTGGTGTTCCCACCATCCTTCTTCAATATTATGACTCACCTCCTAGTTCACCTAGTCGATGAGATTAACATTCTTGGTCCTGTATTTCTACACAATATGTTCCCCTTTGAGAGGTTCATGGGAGTGTTAAAGAAATATGTTCATAACCGTGCTAGGCCAGAAGGAAGCATCTCAAAGGGATATGGAACAGAGGAGGTCATTGAGTTTTGTGTTGACTTTATTCCTGACCTTAAGCCCATCGGTGTTCCTGAATCACGGCATGAGGGTAGAATTAGTGGAAAAGGCGCGCTAGGAAAGAAAGCAAGGATATGTATGGACGGACATTCTCTCACTAAAGCACACTACACAGTTCTGCAAAGTTCCACCTTGGTGGCTCCGTATATCGAGGAACACAAGAATATTGTACACTCCAACAACCCGGGGAAGCCTGGCTCCTGGATTAGAGATGAACATATGAGGAGTTTCGGCGGTTGGTTGCAGTCACATCTCATGAATGACATAAATGTTGGAGAGCAGTTGTACTTGTTGGCCAGGTCACCATCTTTGACTATATTGACTTTCCAAGGGTACGAGATAAATGGGAATACATTTTACACGATCGCCCAAGATAAAAAGAGCACCAATCAAACAGTGGTGTCCGATTTGATGCAACAGACGAGAATGGGCAAAAGGATACATATTATGGTTACATAGAGGAGATATGGGAACTTGACTATGGACCTTTTTTTAAGGTTCCTTTGTTTCGGTGCAAATGGGTCAAGCTGACAGGAGGCGGGGTTGAGGTAGACAAGAAATACGGAATGACAACAGTGGATCTCAACAACCTTGCGTATAGAGATGAACCATTTTTCCTAGCCAATGATGTGGCTCAGGTTTTTTATGTGAAGGACATGTCTACCAAACCGAGAAAAAGGAAAGATAAGCAAAAGAATACAGCATCCGATGAGCCAAAGCTCCACATAGTTCTTTCAGGAAAAAGAAACATTGTGGGGGTGGAGGATAAGACAGACATGTCAGATGATTATGATAAGTTTCATGAAATTCCGCCCTTCGCTGTCAAGGATGACCCAAGCATCCCGTTAAGTAAGGAAGATGCTCCATGGTTACGGATTAGAAGAAAACCATAACATGTGTGGATGTTGGTGATGTACAATATTATTAAACCTTTATTTTTAATGATCTTCTTATATGTATATGGATATGAACTATCTCGATCTCAATAGGTAGTATTGCAACTTGTTGTGGCCAGACATTTATTAATATTAAAACGTAAAAATTAGTCATAATCATATCTAACCCTATAGTACACAGCTTCTGGGTCATTTTCGGAATCATCATCGTCATCGTCGTCGCTCGTAGCACGCGGATGGATCCTCAGCCCTTCCTCATAGCACGCGGATGGATCCTCCGGCCTCAGATTCACGACGCGCGGGGGAGGGGGATCCCGGATGACGACCCCAGTACGCCCTAGGCCTTCACCACCACCACCATTCTTGTGGCTATGCTGCTGGTGAAAGTGCGGGTACCTCAGGCGAGGGTGGTCTCCCATGGCGATGTAGCGTATCACACCGGCGATAGTCCGGTTCGCCCACCACAGGTGGCGACCAGCCTCGTTGTGGTTCACTGGTGGCAGGCCGTCACCCTCATACCTGGCGAGCTCCCTTTCCTGCCGGTTTGCAAAGAAGGCATTCCAGGTGTCGAGGTTGTCGGGATCCCAATGGGGATCCATCCGCTGCTCCGGCGTGAGCTCAAGGTAAAAGTGGTTCGTGATGGCCACCTGGCGGACCGAACCTTGAGGCACAGGAGGAACAGGAACCCCTCCAGCGCTCAGCATCCAGCCAGCGGGCAGCCGGTACCCCGGCGGGCATGGGTAGCTGGAGGTGCACAGCGCCTCGGTCTCCTCGAGCGTCAGAAAATCCCATTAAGCGGTTTCCATTGTTGTGAGAGAGAAGGTGTGGATGTGTGGATGGACATGGCGGTCGGCCCAGATATAGAGGGACACGGCGGGAGAACATGGCGGGAAGCGGGGGAAATGGCGGGAGAACATGACGGGAAACGGGGGAAATGGCGGGAGAACATGGTGGGAAGCGGGGGAAATTGCGGGAAAACATGGCGGGAAGCGGGGGAAATGGTAGGAAGCGGGGGGAAATGGTGGGAAAATATGTTTTAGTCCTAGTTAATAGTTTTAGTATTAAATATTATATTTCTAATGAGTCTATTATTTATTGTAAATATTTTGGTATATTATATGTATTTTTTATTTTTAAATAATAAACTATATTTTTATTATTTTTTGTGAACATTTGTACTAAATATAATACTTGTTAAACAATAGATAATTTCATTTAAGTTGTATAATAAAGTATGATAATATATTTAAATTATTGACCTTCTTTTTCTGAAAATTTTGATATATAATACATAATTTTCTAAAAACTATAAACCATTTTTGGTTTTGGCGCCAAAAACACCCTTTAGCCCTAGTTTGTATTACAAACCGGGGCTAAAGGGGTGTGGCACGCGGGAAGTGCGGCGGGCCAAAAACACCTTTAGCCCCGGGTTGTAATACAAACCGGGGCTAAAGGGTGACTTTAGCCCCGGTTTGTATTACAAACCGGGGCTAAAGGGGGGTGGTATAAATACCTCACCCTGACCCCGGGTCGTGCCACGACCCGGATCAGTTTCTTCTCCCCGAGGCCGCCACAAGCTCACCGCACTCCCCGAGGCCGCCGTAGGCCCGCCGCGCTGTCCCGCTGCGCCGCCCGTGCCGAGGCTGTCCCGCCGCGTCCGTCCCTCCTCGCCGAGCCCGTCCCAGCCCCGCCCGTCCGCCTGCCGCCCGTCCTAGCCCCACTCGTCCGCCGCACGCGCCGTCGCCGCCCATGCCATCGAGGAGGGATCGCCGCCGCCGCCCGCGCCCTCGCCCGTCCCGCCTCGTCGCTCGCCGTCGTCAATCCCGCCGCGCCGCGCCGCCCCCCTGCAGGTGATCGATTTTGTGATTTTATTTAGTTAGGGATTTTAGTGATTTTGTTAGTTAGGGATTTTATTTAGTTAGGGATTTTATTTAGTGATATAGTTAGTGAATTAGTTAGGGATTTTATTTAGTTAGGGATTTTATTTAGTGATTTAGTTAGTGAATTAGTTAGTGATTTTATTTAGTTAGGGATTTAGTTAGGGATTTTATTTAGTGATTTAGTTAGTGAATTAGTTAGTGATATTATTTAGTTAGAGATTTAGTTAGGGATTTTATTTAGTTAGGGATTTAGTTAGGGATTTTATTTAGTGATTTAGTTATGGATTTAGTTATGGATTTTAGTAGTATTAGTATTAGTATTAATTAGTATTAGTATTAGGTTAATTATATAGGTTAGTATTATCTAGGGTTAGTTAGAATACTTAGTTAATTAGGTTTAGTTTAGTTAGCGTTAGGTTTAGGGTTAGTGTTATTAGTTTAGTTAGTTAATTATGTTTTATGATTGTAATTTATTGCTATTATTTAGTTATGCCGCGTCCACCTCTTCCGAGCCTACTGGACTCCGTCGGGGATGTCCGAGTCTGGGCTCCGCCGGGTTGGCACTGGGAGGTGCTACCTGTCGGGACTCGTACCTTGGTGAGGAATCCGGGTATCATCGTCGACCCAGAGCTTCTTTAGTGGCGTCCACGAGGTCCAGGAGCGGTGCAGAGGGAGCCAGCCCCCGAGGAGGTGGTACGTCGTCATATCAGGGAGGAGGACGAGCATGTACGACGATACATGTATCTTTTGGAGACTAGGTTATCCAATATCTGGCAGGTTCACGGATCTCACCCGAGCTATTCTCCGGTGATGGTTCCTCTTCTGTGGCCGCAGAGCTCCCGTAGCATAGAACGCGGCAGCCGCATTCGCTAGTTTGATATGAGCGAGATGTATGAATAATGTACTTTATATTATGATCGAGATGTATTAATAATGTACTTTATCTTATATTATTGTACTTTATCTTAATCACTAAGTACTGTATCCAAGTTGTCGCAGTTGTAATATTCTTTTACTTAATGCAATATTCTTTTTCTGTATTTGTTAAGTTATGGACGGTAGACAAAATGAAGAGGAGCTTCTCAACATTATAGATGAGGGTACTGGGGGGTCTTATTATGATGGCTCCGAATATCTTAATTTGTCTGGAGGAGACGATGGTGGAGAAAATAGTGGAGACGATGGTGCTGACCATGGTGGAAACCATGGTGAAGACACCATAATAATGACAAACTCCGTCGAGGTATATAAAACCTCTATCGATCGTTCACTAGTATAGATGCACTAATTGATTCGTATATATGTACTGACGAATGTTTCTTCTCTTAGACCTCCGCTTCCGGCCAATCTTCTACAAGGACAAGAGGCCCGACACACAAGTTGCCCGATGATGTCCATTTCAGCATTGACTTAGTCTCTCCGCGGGGTCAACCGCTGGAGCCCAAAGAATCTGCGAATGCATTTACAAGTCAATGCAGAGTGATTGTTAGAGACAAAGTCCCGATCACCACGCGAAATTGGAACAAGCCAGGAAAGAAAAAGGATCTAGCTGGGGCTAGTTTTGTAGATGACAGAGCGAAAGATACGATGTGGAATTCTCTCATGACACATTTCACCCTACCAGTCTTGCAGACTGATGAGCTCACACAGCAAATGACGAGGAAAGTCAAGCACTTTGCTCTTAAGAATATGGTCGAACTTTTCAAGGAATGGAAAAAAGATTGTACCACCAGTATGTCTTGAAGAAAAAAACTCCTCCATTCACTGGCCCACTAGAGTTGTAGCAGGATAACTGGGCCGCATTTGTGGAATACAAGACCTCAGAACCAGCTAAAGCAATATCAGCAAAAAATAAGTTAAATGCAGCCAAAAAGAAATATCACCATCATATGGGCACAGGTGACTACAGGAGTGCCATGCCTAAGTGGGATAAAGCTGAGGCTGACCTGGAGGCTAAAGGGGTCACTCCAGCTACGTCTAGTTGGCCCTTGAGGTCAAGAAATTGGGTATTCGGGCATGGGGCATCATTAGACTCAGAAACAGGCGAGATTGTTGCAGCCGAAGAAATTTCTTCACCCAAGAAAGAACTTATTAAAGTGATAAAAGAGGTTGAAGAGGGAACGTTTGTTCCTGACAGAGAGAACGATGAGCTGACAAAGGCTCTCGGGAATCCTGAAAAGGCTGGACGAACAAGAGGGTTTAGACCTTCTTATCCATGGGTTATCGGGTTTCCTGAGCACCTTGACACGTACAGAAGCCGATCGAGAAGAACAAAGCGGAAAAATGAGGAGGATACAGAGCGGTTCACGAGGTTTTAAGCCATGCTGCAGAAGCATCGCCAGGAGCTTAATGAACTTAAAGGACTCCGACAGCAAGATCCTGTACCGGACAGTACGGTTGGCCCATCGCAACGGAAAAGCAGCGTGGCTTCCACGGAGGGCCATGGTAATGATGCAACGATGGATGTGTACCTCGTGGATGCAATTAAGGAGAAGGCGAGTTGTGAGCTGCATGTGGAACTAAAGAATATTTCCATGAAGGTGGCGGTCGGCTTTGCTTTACCTTCTGCACCGGGAGTGACCTACCATTGCAATCCGATTCCAGTTGGCTATGCTCGTGTCGGTGTGGATGAAATTCTACCTATGTGTCAGTCACTACAGCTTGACGTCCCTGGAGGTGAAGGTGAGACGACACTGGGAGAAGTCATGAGTGGATTCATTCTTTGGAAAAAGAATACATCAAGTTTCCAGGCTCGACACCAAGGCCACCTTCTCCACCGAGAAACAATCCATCACCTCTAAGGCAACCGTCTCCGCCCAGTGCACCGTCTCCTCCAAGTCCACCTCCAAGTGCACCGTCTCCTCCCAGTAATAGTCCTATCCATGACCCCAACACGAATCCATCTCAATCTACGCAGCCGCCTCCACCCACTAAGGGCCAAAAGCGGAAGAATACTGCCGCTCCGTCGAGCGATAACCGACGCCCAAAGCGACAGTTGTCGCCCCTCCCAAGAGTACCGCCGGTTCCTCCCAAGAGGGCTTACGACCTAACCGATGAGGATACCAATGCGGTCGTACGGGCCAAAGTGGATGCTCATTTTAAAAAGAAACAACCTGAGCCAGAGGTCCAAATAAAACCGGAAACCAAGGAGCACTTTAGGAAATTACTGACGCAGTTATCCCAAGCTCAGTTAAATGCGCTAGATGACTATGCACGATGTCTTCAGAAGACACTGAAATAGAAGAGATCAAGCGGTAGAGGAAGCATCACAAAAGAGGTTCCCCAGCAGGGGGAACAAGCAAAACAATCGAGTGGTAGCGGAAGCATCAAAACAGACGTCCCCCAGCTGGGGAAACAAGCAAAACAATCGAGTGGTAGCCGAAGAACCAAAAGAGATGTTCCCTAGTTGGGGAAACAAGCAAACCAATCGCTCCCCCCACTCCAGGTGAACATACCCGAACCTCAACTATATGAGGTAGAACCTATGGATCTAGAAACGGCTAGGATATTGGCCGAGCAATGTGGTATGCCTATTAATGAAATTCTTCACGGCGATATGCCCAAGGCTGAGGTAGCACCCAAATTTGTTCACGGGGAGCCTCTGGTCAGTTCTGAGAGGCTTCGGGATATGCCAACACAAATGCGACGATTCCATGAATGGTACATGACAGCATCAAAAGAACAGCGAAATTGGCTCTTAGTGAAAGTTCGAAAATCGCATTACTTCACTGAAGACGAGGTCCCTATTGAATTTACAGAATTATTTCCGTTATTCAATCTAAAGGAACTCGACAAAACTATCCTCAGTGTTCGTATTGTCTGTAAGTGATTACTTTATTTATGTAATTAGGTCTCTATCTCAGCTTGTTCAATTCATTGCCGGTAAGTATACTCACTATATTCTTTTGTATGCTATATATAATGATGCAGAATGAAGATGCTCGATTGTAAAAGAAAGGCTATCAATGGATTTGGGTTCATTGGCCCACATCGAGTTTATGGAGCTATACTAAAGGATAAACCACTGGAGACCGAGCACAACTTGTTGCGGTTTCTCACCAAACAACATTTCTGTAATGAAATACTATTTTCTTACCACGACGGCAAGTGAGTTTTTGTACACATTAACTTTTGCTTACTCGACGTTCAGTGTAAATGATGAGTTACTGACGTATGTAAACCTTGCGTAGGTACCACTAGATTCTTCTAAGCATTTCACTTGACTTGGGAAGAGTTCACATCATGGACTCACTAAACAAAGACATTGAAAACTACCGCAGCATTATCGATACGCTCCAGAGGTAATTTCAACCATTATCGCACTATATCGGTTTCTTTCGTTCATTTTTCTGGGATATCAAGTAGTTATTAATTCATACATTAATTTTCTTTGTCGGGTAGGGTTTGGACACGGTTCAAGAAACATGTCCGCGGTCAATGGCGTGAGGAGTTATTTTTTAAATCACTCTCGGTAAATAGTACGAGCTAAGTCCGCGCATCTATTTAATTCTAGTTTATGTGCATTTATCATGCTAGAGTTATTATTTGATTAAATTATATTCTTGTAAAGTGCGCGAGGCAGCCACAGGGAACTAATCTATGTGGATTCTACGTGTGCGAGTTCATTCGCATCAGTATTGAGAAGCCCTCAGAAAATGTTCGAATAAGTAAACAATATATTCAACCTTTATTTTTATTACAAAAAGTTGTGTCGAGTCTAATTCATACGATCTCCTTTTTATATAGTTGGACGCGATGCGGGACAAACTCCTACCAGAGGACCGCCTAATAGCAATCCAAGAGGAATCTGCTGCTTTTTTGTCGACGAGGTCATAGACCTACGCGGAGAATACTCTATACGTAGACCCTAAAGCATCCATGTAATGATCTCCATGTAATCAAGTAGACATGCTCTGGACCCGGTTGGGACTCCATGTATGCTTGTAAGAGAAATTATATTATATATTGCGTCAATATGTACAAGTACTGTGTATTAGCGTTCTGTATGTATACGAAAACTTATTTCTAATAAAAACACAGAATGAAAAATAATTGAACACAAAACACAAAATGAAAAGAAAAACACAAAACACTAAAACCCCATCCCCTGCCGCGGCAGCCAAATGGCGCAAAATGCTGTCGCGGCAGGGAACCTTTAGTCCCGGTTCGTAACACGACCCGGGGCTAAATGCTGTCGCCCAGCGCGCTTCGCAGACCACGTGGTTGGAACTCTAGCCCCGGTTCGTAACAGCACCGGGCCTAAAGCTTGGATCTTTAGTCCCGCTTTTGCAGTCCCTGTTCGCAATCCGGGACTAAAGGCCCTTATGAACCGGGGCAAATGGCCTGGTTTCTACTAGTGGGTACATGATTTAATGCTCTTGATTTTTTCTAAAAATTAATTTTAGATTCACAATATGCTATTTCATTAGAGTTCTACTAAAAGTTTAGCAAGGATCAACCCCTAGACGAGGATGGTTACTCTCGTCTTTTTGACAGCATCTTGAAACCAGCGTAACTAGAAAACATGGAAAATCTTCATGTGGTATCATATTATGTGACATAGTATGTGAGATAAATAAGAAACTTGAAAAATTCAAATATTTCAATAAAACATAGCGTAAGGAGAGCGTGGTAGGAAAAAACAAGAAAAAGAGCTACGCGGATGGCCAGACATTAGCCGATGGTCTAGCTATGACGGTGTCGACTCCTTCATCACGTGCAGCCTCGGCAGCGATATATGGTGGAAGCTAAGCCGACGGCGGCCATCGGCCTTGAAGATGATACACCGACGATTTTCATACGCCGACGGCGGTCCTCCTCCTAGCAGACGATACACCGATGGGTTTTGCTTGACCATGGGTGTTTCTAGAGCTTGGCCGACAGTCTCGACATTTAGCTTCGAGCCTTTGGCGTACAGGTCGATTCCACGTAGTGATATAATAGACAATAAGTAAGAAAAAAGGGGCATGCACCGTAATGTTTGTGTAGTGTACGATATTGTATGTCTGATACTTGTCCGATGTTGGCACTGCACCATTGGATGGCGATCCTGGATGGTATCTGATGGAACTCCTGAATCGTTGGGCGAGCGTCGAACAAAAAATTGTAAAACCATCGTACGTCTAGAAGCTCTCATAAGAGATGTATAAACACGTTGGTTTCACCACTGTTTTGTGTACGATATCTATACCATGACTGTAATGTATTTCGAATACCTATAACATAATTGTGTGGTGCATATATTTGTATTTCAGTGGCGCATTTATTTTTGCAACGCATAGCATAGGGATGCTCCACTGATAACATTATGTGGCGCATATTAAAGAATACGCCGCAGAAAGTTGAGGATTCTATGTCGTATATGAATATGCGCCATAAAAATATAATGTAATAGCGAGGTAACAGTGGCGCATCCAATACGCGCCTCAGAATCGGAAAAATATGCATCAGTGATGAACTGTTTCCTAGAAGTGAAGGACATGGAGTTTAATATGGTACTCACCATCCAAACTAGCCAATACATTCATAGTATCTATTATATCACCAAATAAAATACCACCAGATCGTCCACGAGGCTGACGAGAGTGCCACTCGAAGCCTATACTGGCTGAAAAGCTGTTAAGAAGACTCTGCGACAACTCTCGTCTACCTATTTCCGAAATAGCTACAAAATCTAAATTATGACCCCAAGAATATTAAGCAATGTGTAAATATTTAGTCAAGTCACGAAGACATTTGTTATTCTAAAATATGCCATTCACTAGGAAACTATTGGAGATTTAGAAACTTTTCATCATTTCTGCGGCTTTTGGCCCTTTTTGGTTGAGGCGGATTTGGATTCCCTGCAAGATGTTTTCAGTTCATATAATGAACTATGTATGTCCTCATCCAATCCAACCTCAGACGCCTCACCAACTAGTTGCGAGAGGAGCTGACCATCTAATGTGGCATTCACATCCTCTTCATCTAGATATGTGCTATCCGACACGGTCGAGACTTTAAGAATAACCATAAGACAGTCATATTCCATCCGTCTAAAGGCACTCGTTGAAAAAAAATCTATTTATTATTATTACCCAAATGAAGTCTTACACTATTTAATTGAGAAACCAAAACGGAGATGAAAACGAAAGGAAAGATTTAGATGGCGAAGATTTAACGAAGGAGTCTAAATTATGTACTGCCTTGCGTCGCCTCGCTTTAGTCATCGAGTTCTCATCGGTTGTCTCATCCCAATCATCCTTGATCCCATGAAGATCACTCCGACGAGGGAGCGTTGTCGCGACATGTGCGGAGATCATAGGGAGCCGTGAGCAACCGGTGGCCGCATGACAATTGGCTGGCAGTTGTGTAGTAGAAGCCTTCCTCTCGACAGTATCAAGTGAAACCTCAGCAGCCAGAGATGGCGAAGGCGAAGTAGTATCTCCCAACCAAAAACAGGGAAGCAACCCCGAGCGAGTTAGTCCCCCCACGCGCCGACACAGCCTCCCACTAGATAGGACCATCCGCGGCAGAACTCTGCAACGAAGGCGTGGAAGCGATGTTGAAGTCGCAGCCTCCCGCGCTGAAGCCCTTGGTGACATGGCCCACAGTACAATGGAAGAATGTGGTGCCGGTGGCAACGCAACACGCGGTCCAGTAGCAAAACCGGGGCAGAGTCCTTGCCACCATGGTTGGCCGGCCGCGGGAGGAAGCAACAACATGTCGCGGTTGGGCCTCATACACGGCAAAATCAGTGGCCACTTCACATATAGGAGGCCAAACGGCCGGAGAGTGCGGCCGTCCACATCCTGGACCAACCGATCGAGTTATCCCGATGGATATTTTGGCGAAATTCCACTGGTCTATTAAGAATGATCAACAGAAGTACAATGGAGCCTAAAAGTAATAAAAAATTCAAATACGTCATTGGACCACCTAGCGACGACTAAATACATTAGCACGAGCCAAAAGCATGCCACCATCCTTGCCCCTCCATCACTGGAGTTGGCAAAGCTTCTCGTAGTAGAGGTTTTAGTAGACCGATGAAAAGTCGTCATGCTATGGCCCCAAAGAACATGCGTACTAGACCAGCAACCATCACCGATGATGACAACTGTAGATCTGAAGAGACTGACCTGAAATCACACTAACATATATGAAAAACAGCCAGATCCGAAAAGATACACCGGACAAATGACTCCACGCACCCTCCCCCGATGTTAGGCACACTACCGGAGCGAGGATACGGCAGGAAGGACATTATTCTGACTTCCAGACGTAGCCGCCGTCTCAACATCCCGAGAAAGATAATAAAAACAGTCTAAACAAAGAACATGAACCTCCCGCCGGTGAGAAGCTATGGTCCGCATCATTTTCTTGGAAACCGGAAAATATGCAACTGATCCAGAATTATGATAAATCAAAATAACCGCAATGATCACTTGACATGTAGCACTATTTATAAATTGAAAAGATACATTAAGACATATCAGGAAGCCAGCATGAAACAACCATCGTTATCTCTTATTCTCTTAGGTAAAGCACCAGCGTTGTACATCCCTCATATTTTTTCATCAATGGCGCCTATTTTGAGACCTACAATTTCAAACTAATTAAACCAAAGACCAAATAGTTCTGCGTCATGAACCAGGCGGTTCATCACAAGAAATCCATTCACATGCTAACACATGCCAATAACACAGGGAAGTTCTCTTACCTACTAAAAAAACAATACGGGAAAACAAACACCTTTTCGCCAAAGTAGCTACTAAATAGTGACGAGAAATTCATCAAAAGAAAACTACTGCCTACAAGTAGGACAATTTTCTCGTTGATGCAATTTGACCATTAGTTAGACTCGGTATAAAAGGACTAGGGTTGTCACCTGTATGCTTCTTATCTTTGGCATCGCACTAGGGAGTCCTTTCAAGCTTCATCAGATCCATGGGGTATCTCTGAAAGTGTAAACAAATCAGTGGATACTTGTAGGGCATATTCGACCACACTTGTCGAAAATCTCTACATCCAGGACCATATTACCAAGATGACATGGCATATTGCCAAAATGACATGATGGTAGATAAATTGCTAATTAAAGTAGACAATAAGCATAACTAGGTGTAACAGTTCGAATATACATAGAACTTAAAGTTTTCTTGAGCACATATATTATCGCAAACTGAAACATCAATATAACCTTCAATCCGATTATACATATAATATTTTCCTTGTCCCGCAGAAGGCGGATATTGATATACCTTGTCAATTGTAGAAACTCGTGTACAGGATTAACACATCAATTTCCTCTATTTTCCAATATCTCGTTCCACCCTAGTGACTTGAGATTTAGCTCGTAGATGCCACGGTCCGTGGCAAAGAAAATGATATCACTGCCCTCCATAGACCCAATCACTCTACATGTTTGTATGGGATTTTGAATTCGCATAAGTTTCTCGAGATCGATGACTAGATGCGTAGTCCATACAGTGACTCCATCGAAACCCATCGGCTTTCTTGACCACAGGTTGAGGGTTAGCTTGTTCATGTTTGCAAACCCCAAACTACCATCCTCCATCCCCACGAGGGTAGAAGCGCAGTCAATGTTAGTTTCTATGAGTGGTGCATCAATGAGTGATAATCGTTTAGAACACAAGTCATACTTGAGAATTCCTATGCGAACGCCATCCTGACCATCATCACTATCGCCGTCCTCGTCATCATCATCACCACACAAGTCAAGCGTGAAATGAAGTTCTCCGGTGCCTGAAAACTAGCAAATCCGTTAAACCAAAGAGCAAATATTTCTGCCTCATGAACCAGGAGGTTCATCACAAGAAATCCATTCACATGCTAACACATGCCAATAACACACGGAAGTTCTCATACCTACTAAAGAAACAATACGGGAAAACAAACACCTTTTCGCCAAACTAGCTACTAAATAGTGACGAAATTCATCAAAAGAACACTATTGCCTACAGGTAGGACAATTTTCTCGTTGATGAAATTTGACCATTAGTTGGACTCGGTAATATAAGGACTGGGGTTGTCACCCGTATTATGCTTATTATCTTTGGTATGGAAATAGGGGAGTCCTTTCGAGCTTCATCAGATCCATGGGGTACCTATCAAAGTGTAAACAAATCAGTGGATACTTGTACAACATATTCAACCATACTTGTCAAAAAGCGCTGCATAACAGGAGCATATTACCAAGATGACCTGATAGCACATTGCCAAAATGACATGATGACATATAAATTGTCAATTAAAATAGACATAAGCATAATTAAGTGTAACAGTCGAATGTACATAGAACTTAAAGTTTTCCTGAGCACATATATTATCGCAAACTGAAACATCAATATAACCTTCAATCCGATTATACATATAATAGTTTCCTTGTCCCGCAGAAGGCGGATATTGATATACCTTGTCAATTGTAGAAACTCGTGTACGGGATTAACACATCGATTTCCTCTATGTTGCATATCTCCTTCCACCCTAGTGACTTGAGATTTATCTCGTAGATGCCACGGTCCGTGGCAAAGAAAATGATATCACTGCCCTCCATAGACCCAATCACTCTACATGTTTGTATGGGTTTTTGAATTGGCATAAGTTTCTCAAGATCGATGACTAAATGCTTAGTCCATATTGGGACTCCATCAAATCCCATCTGCTTTCTTGACCACAGGTTGAGGGTTAGCCTGTCCATATGTGCAAACCCCAAACTACCATCCTCCATCCCCATGGGGATATAAGCACAGTCAATGTCAATTTGTGGGAGAAGTTCATCAATCAGTGATAAGCGTTTAGAACACAAGTCATACTTGAGAATTCCCATGCGAACGTCGTCGTCGTCATCATCATCACTATCGTCATCGCCATCATCATTGTCACCAGACAAGTCAACCATGAAATAAAGTTTCTCCTCAACTAGGACAGGAGAATTTGGCTCAACGAATGCATCCTCGTTCCCAAGATCGAGACAAGAGCATGCATCACTCCACTCACCCACCTCTGGCAAGAAAACACAAGTGGATAATTTATGACCACCATCAATGATTTTCCGACCAACGAAGACCACCTGGAAGGGCCCCTCATGACAAGCGCGGTGGTCGCAGCCGGTCACAGCGCATAGCACCGCGGCCCCGTAGTCGTACAAGTAGCCTTCGGGCACATACAACTCCCTCTGGCTGCCAGTCATGGGGTCCCAAATGACGAACGCCGTGGGTTTCACACTCTTATCCCTTAGGAGAACGCGTCCATGGCGGCAGTCAAACAAATCAGATTCCTTGAGGTCGGGAATGCGCGCGCCAAATTTCCTTGTTGAGACGAAGATTGGCACCGATCGGGAGTACGGGCGGCTGGTATAAAGGAAACCTAGCATCGGTGGAGCTCCATGGAACTCGCGGTACCGGCCACGGAAGTTATGGCCAGTCAGGAGGTCGAGCCAGAGCTTACTTGTGAGTGCGGCACGTACGAGACATGCAGGCTGATCCGGTGGGAGGCGGATGAAGATCTCCTCGAGCATCTCGTCTGGCAGCGCTGGTGCCGACGTTGTTGTCAGGGGTGGCATGGTCAGTAGGGTTTGGGGTTGGGCAATCTCGACTGGCAGCGCCCGTGGCGCCGGCGTTACTACCGGCGGCGGCATGGTCGTCTGGCAGTCCGTAGGGTTTCGAGTTGGGGAAAAGGCTTTTTTTTCTGGTCTAGTCCAAATACATAACGCGCACGCACGGTCGGGCCGACAAACGGTACTCCACAGTATTATTCAACACCCTGCAAATGAAATAGGGCATAAATCTCAGTCACTGAACGTCATATGTGTTAACCAAAAGAGTTTTCGGTTTACTATTATTTGATCCTTTTTTAACGTGTTCTCGGCTTTAGCGAGGGACACTACGGGAAAACAAGATTCCGGGTGTTTTCGTCTTTACCGAGTGTTTATAATTCAGATATTAGGCAAACAGCAGTTTGCCGTGTATCGCATGGTTCACACCCGGCAAAACGTCCATTCACGGCAAACGTTCGCCTTTGCCGAGTGTCCTGCAAAAAACACACGGTAAAATCGGACATACAGGGTAAAATCGAAATAAGACACTTGGTAACATGGGATACACGGAAAACCGACATACCACATGTCCTCCCTGCCCGCAACCGACGGCGCAACTGACGGCGTTAGGGTTTGCCGAGTGTCTACAAACGTATACACGGCAAAATTTTGGCGCCAAATTTTCTGCTTGCACACGCGTCAAAAAACTAGGGTTTTTGTGAGGGCTTTGTTGTGTGTTAATCAGAAAACACTCGGCAAAGCGGTTCATTGCCGTATATCTGAAATTTTGTCGAGTGTTTTTGTCAGATACACAGTAAAATTAGCAGTAACTCTATAATTTTTGGCCCACTCATAGTTCTTAGATAGTGGATGAGCCTCGCTAAACTTACATTAGATCTATGATAAAACAACATATTGTGAGTTTAAAAATGGTTTTTGCAAAAAATCATAATCATTAGATCATGTACCTGTATTTTAAATCGGACCCACTTCCTGGCGATTCGGCAGGAATTTGTCTTTTTCACGAGGGGCGGGAGGAAAGGTTTGACACACCCCGGTTGGGACATTTTCTATGTAAGGTGGTCTAGTATTTTTCAAAAATAGAGTGGTAACATTTTGATATAATACTTTGGTGGTTGTTTCATAACACACCCCATTTTTGGCACCCAAAAAATAGAAAACGGTTTTTTTCTTGCGACAAAAAGGAAACTTTCTCCTGCAACATTGTTCTCCATCCCAATATGCACATGTGTGCACAATATAGGCACAGTATCACAAACTATGGCGCGATTCTGGCAATATCATTGGTCGTTTGACCTAAAAGTCATAAAACCTCGAACATGGTAGGTCATTTCTGAGAAGGTTTTTCTGAGATTCAATCAATATACCAAGTTTGGTATTTTTTTCTTGCAACTATGTCACATAATATGAGTCACGCGAAGGTTTTACATTGTTCGGACCGTTTTTGAAATATTTATGCTTGTTTCAAACTATGGTCAAAAAGGCGGGCATGAAGGTTCTTAGCTAGTGGATGAGCCTCGCTGAACTTGCATTGGATCTCTGATAAAACAACACATTGTGAGTCTAAAAATGGTTTTTGCAAAAAATCATGAGCATTAGATAATGTACATGTAGTTCAAATCGGACCCACTTCTAGCCGATTCGGCAGGAATTTGTCTTTTTCACGAGGAGCGGGAGGAAAGGTTTGAGATACCCCGGTTGGAACATTTTTCATGTAAGGTGGTCTAGTATTTTTGAAAAATGGGTGGTAACATTTTGATATAATACTTTGGTGGTTGTTTCATAAAACGCCCTGTTTTTTGGCACTCGAAAAATAGAAAACGGGTTTTTCATGTGACAAAAAGGAAAACTTTCTCTTGCAACATCGTTCTCTATCCTAATACGAAAAGGAATCATCTTACCAAATAGCTACATATATACCTAGTTTGGACTTTGTAAGATTACATTATTTTTACTCATGCTTTTGTGTTTCACTACTAGAGAAAGGCTATAGGAGACATGCACATTAGAGGCGCATTTGTACTATATGAGCCTCTGATAAAATAGGCGAGGCACACCAGCCAGACATGCGCCTCTAGTACTTAAATAGGCGAGGCACATATGTGACAAATGTGCCTCGCATATGTTGGTTGGGCCCGGGTGGAGATCGGTGGTCCAATATGCGAGGCGCATATAGTCACATGCGCCTCCGATACTTGAAATAGGCGAGGCGTATTAGGGAACGTACACCTCAAGTAACCCCTGCGGGCCCGGGTGGCCGCATAGGCGAGGCGCATGTTAGCATGTGCGTCTCAGATAGTTCACACTATAGGAGGCGCATTTACTGCCATATGCGCCCCACATAACCCGGCTCACTTTTTTTGCACCTTTTTGGCAGATGCACCCCACTCACTTGCCTCACTTCTTCTTCTCCACCAAAAGACAGATTTGGTCGCCCCCTCCTTCTCCCCACCTCATTTCCCACATTGATTCACCATAGAAGCTTGATCAATCTCCATTGATTGACACTCATATGTAAGTGAAGTCTCTTGCTCCTCTAGATCTACAACATGTCCCTTTACTTCTCCTCTGTCTCTCTTGCGCAAGTTGTCGTTGGAAGAAGCGTGAAGGCGGTGCTTGCATGCTCATGCACGTTGTCGGCGACACCGCGACTATATGATTGCGTTGTGGTGCGTGCTTATTTTTGTGCAGGGATTTCATTTGAGATGCCAATGTTTCGCCGGAATGTCGATTAATTTCTTTTCCGGCGAATTTCTGGCACTCGCGGATGTCCTCTTTTTAGGGGAGGTCATGCCGAATTTTTCGAGAGATCCAGATGTCCATATATGCTCTAATTATTCTCTTGATCTTTGTACCATGCGTAGGTGACCATGGTCCGCCCACTGATCCGTAAAGCCCTCGTGGATAGGTGGATGAGATGCGCGAGGACCGATATGGCACGCGCAAACAAGACGGAGAAAAGATGTCTGTGTCGTGACTGCAAGCTGATGTATCTGATAATGCACGATTCCGGAATGCTGGAGTCGCACCTCCTCCGTCGTAGGTTCATGGATGGCTACACTCGGTGGATACGTGATAACGAAGATGATGATGAGGATGTCAATAATGGTGAAGATCAAGATGCCGGTCATTACCACGAAGATCAGAGCCCACCTCGCCAAGAGGAGAGCAACGTCAGCGTGGGGGGTAGTGGGCCGGATCAGGATACGGCGATGCCGGATCTCCCCAGCTCCTCGGCCTCAGCGCCAAACCTTGAGGTGCCAGCTTCATCGACGCCGCCTCCAGCATCCCCAGTACCAGCACCAACACCAGCACCAGCAGCAACAGCAGCGACAACACCAGCACTAGCAGTACCAGCACCAACAGCAGCAACAGCACCGGTAGCAACAAAAACCTCCAAACCTCCCAAGGGAAAAGCTTCATCAGCTCCCTCCGGGTCTACCCCTTCTATGGCAGACATTTTCCAATGAATTCCTCCACCTTCATCCGACAAAGTCAAAAAGACTTCCGGGTCAGCAAAGGGAGCTTCTTCCGGGTCTACCGTCTCCGGATCAGAGGGCAGCCAACAGGTGGTTTTGCATACCAGCCCCGCTGCAGCTCAATCTGCCAGGCGGGAGGCCCACGTGAACGGCCTTGTGGCGAGCTATTCTATGAGCGGCAAGAGCTACAGTCCACTACTCCTTGAGTATGTGAAGAACTGGAACGACGCCGAATTCGTCAACCAAGACGACCTGCGAGAGAAGTTCGGTCCAGCCGAGTTCAGCGCCTAGATGAACTCCGCTACCAGGGCTATCTCCTTAGCTGGCCGGATGATGGAGGTAACTCCTTTTGTCCGCTGTTAATGTCTTCCATAACTGAGCACTTTAGATATATAGCCCCTAGTCCTCGAGCCTCCGAGGGAATAACTTGTTATTCGGTCGGATGCATCCCGTAGAACTTAGCTTTTATTCATAATGACATCCAATTTCAGTAGATTTAGAGCTGGGTCTAGTTCCCCTTGGCCCGGATCTTGTCGACTTCGAATATCCACACACCTAGAGCCGGCTTAAGTTCCACTTGGCCCGGATCTTGTAGACTTCGAATATCCACACGCCTAGAGCCGGGTTAAGTTCCCCTTGGCCCGGATCTTGTAGACTTCGAATATCCACACACCTAGAGCCGGGTTAAGTTCCACTTGGCCCGGATTTTGTAGACTTCGAATAACCACACACCTAGAGCCGGGTTAAGTTCCACTTGGCCCGGATCTTGTAGACTTCGAATTATTTTTACCTTGCCTTTGAACTTTGTCTTTGCCTTGCTTGTTTCAGATTACCACTAACCGCCGAACGGCTGAGTTCCAGCGCCTACTGGACTCCTACAAACACATTTGTGTGCTTTATGGTAAAGTCCTGGTGGAGTACCAGAAGAGGGGTAATTTCCCATTCTTCCTCTTCCTTGTTCATTCAAATTTCTTAGGACCCATATGAATTTCTTGTCCAAATCATGCAGGCGAGGTGGAAGCTGAGAATATAATCATGAGAAAACCCTTGCGGAAATCAAAGGTAAACTTATCCCCTTCACATGATCGTTTGAACTTTCTTTGCCTTATCCGGTGGACATTTATACTTTGGGTCCCCCGGATCATTGTGCTATTGTAGTTGCTCTAGAGGATAGCGTCCCCATGCCCGAAATGATTACTCACCTCCTCGAACTAGCAGGCAATCATGAGGCTGAGCTGAAAAAGAAATACGTAGAGATAACTCGGCTCCAAGAGCAGGACTCGAAGATCACTCGGCTGAATGCCGATATCTGGAGGCTTAAGAGCTCCCACTAGTCCGAGTTGGAGAAGGCCGACCAGGATTTCCCAAGGAGAAAGAGCGTTTAACCATGCAAATCTCCAAGGATAAAAGCCTACTGGAGGAAGCCGACGTCAAGCTTACGTCGGTGACCACCGAATATGAAAAACTCCAGGCCCAGAGTGCCAATGTCGATTCCGAGCTTCAGCGACTCCTCTGCCAGATTGTGCGTAAGTTTTCTGCTCTTGGTTGATCTTCTACTCTCCAGATGTGGTCCTTTTGGTCACTGTTTTTCTTCTTATCCTTAGGCAAATTTCCAGAGAGCGATACGCTCGCTGCCTCTGCCGTACGCCTGTCCCGCGAACAGCGTGGAATTGTTGCTGCCCCTGTTGCCAAGCCAATCCCTTATACTACAGAGGATCTCCTGGCGAGTCTCATCGCTCGTCTTGAGGTAGTAAAGAATTTTTGCGCGGATATTGTCCCAGCGGCAACACGGATGTTCAGCTGCCTCTGGCCTAGTGAACATATTCCAAAGAAAGGCTCGGCTTTCATAGCCAAACTCAATGAATGTGATAGGTAGCTGCATCTGTGGTGCGAGTCTGCTGCACGGGCTGGGGCCGACGTTGCTCTGAAATTTGCGCTCTCAAGGTACGAAGGAATTGATCTAGAGCTGCTCACTCGCATGCGCAACGGGTCTAAGTGGTGCGAGTATCTAGAGTGGATCGCGCGCCGGCAGGCCTGTGCTAACAAGATCATCCAGTACTCCTTCTGCCATGCTTGGAATGAGGGGCCAAGTTATCTTGATGTTGCTGATGATGAAATCTTCTCTGGAGGTGAAGATGAAGGGAGTGAAAGCGAGGTCTCCGAACTGGGCGAGGAAGCTGAAGACCCGGAGGATAGCGAGGCTAACCCGGAGGATGAAGCCGAAGCTAGCGGTCCCCCCCCCCCCCCCACACTCCGGAGTACCTCCCTCCTCGACAAATGATTCGCCTGCTGCTCCTACTCCTTGAAAAACACTTGTCACATTTATCAGATCGCCGGAATGCGGGGTGCAGATGTACTTAAATATTTTGGTTTGGTTGTGCTACAATTTTTAGTTCTGAACTGAGTTTTATTGCCAGATTATCGTGGGCGAAGCCCTCGAGTTTCATTTTCTTGTTCCCCAATTTTTGACTCGGCTCGCATCTACCTTGATTCGGTTTTTCGACTTACGAGTCTGAGGTTCAAAAAATTGACTTGACAATACTTGAAACCTTGATATTATCTCAAAATGATTCGGCATTTTAGTGAATATAATAAAATAAGGGTTAGTCAAAATACCTATGTCGTTTTTCATGTGCTTTGCCATTCCAAACTTGTTCTCTTGCTTGCCATGAAGCCAATTCTCGTTGGACAGCAACAAAGTCAAAGAGTTAGGTTTTTGGTGCTCACACATTAATAATCCAACTAAGATATAAGCGACTTAACCCAGTCGACATAAAAATACGAAAACAAGAGACAAGTACTATAGCGGTCCTCGAGTCTCTGCTCGGGGTGGCAAAATTTTTATTGATAAGCTCATCGTCGACATACATACCGACATACGAGCAGTTCAGATACATTCACCTCTTAGTTAGGTGTAGAAGGGACAAAGCAGTGCTACGTTCCACGGTCTTTTGGATTCTTGTCTTGACATGTCCGCCTTGTTCTTTTGCTGGGGTTGTGCATCAATAAGATAGTTGGAATCATTGCGCAAAGCTTTGCTCACAATGAAAAGTCCTTCCCATGGCGGGGATAACTTATGCATGCCAGCGGTGCACTGTATTAGCCGTAGCACCAAATCACCTTCCCGAAAAACTTGGGGGTTTACTTTTCAGCTATGATAGCGTCGGAGATTTTGCTGATATATGGCAGATCTAGACAAGGCCAGTTCTCTCGCTTCTTCCAGCAGATCAACATCATTCTGCCGGGCTTTGCGCATTTCGGCTTCTGTGTATTGGGTGACACTTGGCGAATCATGCTCTATGCCGGCTGGTAATACAACTTCTGCCCCATATACCAGAAAGAATGGCGTGTAGCCTGTTGATCGATTCGGAGTTGTTCTTAAACTCCATAGTACCGCTGGTAGTTCTTCTATCCAGCACCCCGCTAATCTTTGTGGCTCTATGAGCCAGGGTTTTATCCCGGATAATATGAGTTCCTTGGATCTTTCCACTTGCATGTTCGATGCGGGGTGGGCGACTCAGGCGACATCTAGCCGGATCTTCTTTTCTCGGCAGAACCTCGCAAATGCTCCTTCGGAGGAATTTGTTCCATTATCCTTTATGATGCTATGGGGATAGCCATATCTTAGGATTATATCCTTGAGAAAGTTTACTGCTGTTGCTCCATCGCATTTTCAAATCGGTTTCACTTCAATCCATTTGGTGAACTTGTCCACCATACCAGCATATGGGTCATCCCTCCTTTGTCCGGCTTAAATGGTCCTACCATATCTAGGCACCATACCACAAATGTCCATGTAATAGGGATAGTTTTCAGCTCCGACATTGGTAGGTGAGTTTTCGTGGTGTATCTTTGACAACCATTGCATTTTCTCACCAAGTCCTCTGCTTGCTCCAAAGCACTAGGCCAATAAAATCCATGCCGGAAAGCTTTTGCCACTAAGGCCCCTTGAGGAGGCATGGTGGCCACATTCTCCTTGGTGGATACCCCGGAATATGTCAAGTCCTTCCTCCGGATCATCACATCCTTGCAGTACTGTTGTTACACTCCTCTTGTATACTTCGGCATTAATAATTGTATAGGCCTTTGCCCTTCGTTGGACCTTCCTTGAGCTCAACTCATCGTCCGGTAGAATACCTTCTTTCAGGAAATCGAATATTGGCTTGGCCCAAGATGGTATAGCATGGACTGGAAACGACTCCTCCTCAATTTCCATCGCATCTACCGACATAACTCCTGCAGGATCAGGCTGATAAGTCCTCGGGTTTGCTAAGGGAGTCCCCGGGTTCGTAGAGGTATTTCCCCACTTTATCTCCATAGGTGCAGCTCCTGATCCGGGAAGTGTCAGGATATAAATTGAATCTGATTCGGGTGACGGTGTGATAGATGGTTTTCTCAAGTGCTCCAAAGCCACGTTTGGTGGAATTTGTTGCCGTGATGAGCCTAACTTGGACAGCGTATCAGCTGCCTCGTTTTCAATCCGAGGTATGTGATGGAACTCACACCCCTCAAAAAACCCACTTATCTTTTGAACATGGAACCTGTATAGGGCCATGTTAGCATCCAAGGCATCCCAATTTCTAGATACTTGCTGCACCACCAAATCAGAGTCTCCAAAACATTGTATCCGACGTATTCCCACTTCTTTTGCTACCTTGAAACCATGTACTAATGCTTCGTACTCCGCCACATTATTTGAGGCATTGAAGTCAATCTGAAGGACATACTTCAGTTAATCCTTCTTGGGCGAGGTCAGCACTACTCTGGCGCCCAACCCATTCTTGAGTTTTGATCCATCAAAATGCATTTTCTAGTAATTAGAGTCCGTCAAGGGTGGTTCGTATTGCATCTCGGTCCAATCCACAAAGAAATCCGCTAGAGCTTGTGACTTGATTGCATCCCTTCTGTCGAATTGTGGTGCATAGGGAGCTAACTCGATTGCCACTTTGCTATCCGGCCACTTGCGTCTTTGTTACTCATGATCTCTGAAATGGGTGCCTCACATATCACCTTGATGGGGTGTGATGGCTCAATGCACGATGCCTAGAAAATTGCTTGATGGCGGTGTTGATGTAGAGCTTGTTGGGAACCCCAAGAGGAAGGTATGATGAGCACAACAACAATTTTCCCTTAGTTATGAAACAAAGGTTTAATCGAACCAGTAGGAGCAAGGAAACACCCCAAAGGTGTTACTAGCTGAGCTTTGGCAGGGCGCACTACCGGTGCTAGTAGCAATGTGGAGTCCTGCACAACACAACCACAAAACTTTGTCCCCAAATTGCGACGAGGTTGTCAATCTCAGCGTGTTTTGCGGAAAACAAAGGATTAAACGTATCGAATGGAAAGAAGTAAAAGTTTGTAGAAAGTAAACACAAAGCAATAAAAGATTGTAGATTGTATGTAAAAGACAAGGACCGGGATCCATAGTTCACTAGAGGTTGCTCTCCTTAGATAGATAACATGTTGGGTGAACAAATTACAATGGGGCAATTGACAAACACCGAGAAAGCAATACATGCATATACTAATCATCTTGACTCCTTTGAGACTTGATTGGGCATTACAACATTATACACAGACCGCCATCCAACTACATCTATGACTAATAATCCACCTTCAGGTTATCATCCGAACCCCCTCCAGTATTAAGTTGCAAGTAATAGATTATTGCTTTACGAACTGCGTGTAAAGTAAACAATACGATTGTTCTATGAACAAAGGATTGTTGTTTTCTCCCTAGTAGCAACAGCACATCTAGTACCTTAGAGATTTCTGTCACTTCCCTAGATTACCAAAGGCATGAACCCACTATCGAGCATAAATACTAACTCTTGGAGTTGCTAGCATCTACTTGGCCAAGATAGCTACTAACAATGGAAAGCATGCAAGATCACAAATAACAAAGACATGATAGAATCAATAATCAATCTGAAATAGCATCTCAATATCCATCGGATCCTCGCAAACACAACATGCAGAATTACAAGTAAATGATCTTGATCATGAACGGAGCTCACAAGATCTAAACATGAAAGCACAAAGGAGGAGAACCAGCCATCTAGCTACTACATGGATCCGTAGTCCAAGGATGAACCACTCACGCATCACACAGGAGGCTTGCATGGTGATGAAGAAGGCCTCCAGGGTGAATTCCCCTCTCCGGCAGGGTGCCGGGATGTAACACCCTCAAATCGGCCCTATGCAAGTTTTAGCCCTTTCCGCCAAACCCGCATAGAAACGATTCAAGGACGCCCACCAGGCACTTTCGTGCGGGTGGAAACGAAGAACACCATTACACAAGAGTCCTCGATGGGACCCACAGAACAGATATATATACAACAGCGACTCCATGAGTCAAGATTATAGATATACAATACAAAGATCCAAATCACCTTGAAAACGATAGAGCGTCCGACTATGGACAAGATGCAAATGGGGCTAAGAGCCGTGAAGAATAACCAATGGCGTCCATAACCCTGCCCAGGCCAAGCCGGAAGGGTAACCCTGCTAACGACATCGATCTCATACCTGCTAAAACAAAAGGGGGCCGACAAAGGGCAAAGGAAAAAGAGGAGCGTCAGAACTGAGGCCAGTACACGGGGAGGCTAGAATTCGGCGGCTCTCGCCTACATAGGTATGGTAGGCTGAAGCGGCAGCACAGCGGCACTAAACAACCTATAGAGACTTGATACAACTGGCGGTTATCAAGGAGGGATAAGAAAGACCTATTCGGATCCAACCTGAAGCTAACACCAAACAAACCCATCCTGGTATTTCCCCCTCGAGACCCAACGAGGAAGTCGGACCAAGGAACTCACACAGTTGGCAATTTTACTCATTCCATTATAGTTGCAGCACTTACTAATCAGATATAGAGCATGAGTCATCCTGAAGCATAAAATAGTAGGCAGTTTTAATCACCATTCCGTTATAGTTGGAACATTTACTAGTCAGATTTAATTGTCCTGAGGAATCCCAAAACCCAGCAATTGTGGACACTTTTATCACATTCCATTGGAGTTGTAATACTTACTAGGCAGGTATAGCATGACTCAGATCCCACAGACCCACCAGTTGTTGGCATTTTAATATCCATTCCGTGATAGTTGCATCTGATTGCTAGTCACATATTAAGTCAAATTTATAGCACTACTTTAGTTATGCTTGTCTATGATCGAGATACTATGCTCCAAGTCGTCCATAACCGCGGACACGGCTTTCACAAAGTTTTACCTTGCAGGGGGTGCACCAATAGCAACACACACTCGATCAACCTCGGAAAAACCAACTCAAAACCCAACGAGGCATTCACGACAAAGTGATCACAGGATTCAGAAATATTTCAGGGGGCCACCCCACTAAGCTACCCGCAACGAAGTTGGCCGGCTCCGGAACGGATCTAGGGTTTGCGACGACGGCTGTAAACGACTAGGAACCCGAAAATGTGACTAGGCTTGTCGATACCGCGAAAATGTGGCGCGATCCAAAACAGTACAGGTGCTCCACGCACAATCTTAAATAAAGCAGTAAAGCATGGCATAGGTACAGGATAGTAATAAAGCCCCAAACTACTTTGTGGCCCTAAGAAATAGAAATGAATCAAGCTCTTGCTCAGGGGGGTCCACGGCATCCCGGATGTGGATAGTGCGAAAAATTCAGGAACATGTATCAAGTACTCGGGGTCCTACGGGACACAAGTGAGCGTGGAAGAACCAAATAACATCTATTGCCCACCGATGCCTCTACATTAGTTATAGCTAGCATTTTAATAGTTGTATTTAAAGTCATAATCATCTCCACCATTAAGCATCTCCACCGTTAAGCATCTGCCAACCTTCCAACAACGGTGGTACTTGACAACTAGAGATTGCACCTGAGCAAGCACCTACGACTCGCAAGGCCAGCTATCTACCAAAGACATGTAATAGGAGGTGTCCAAGGCAATATAGAGGATGCACGTAATATAACTGGTGCACGGAAACTAAAGCATCATGACACGGATAGCAATAGATCAATAGGAGGAAGTAAAGACTATAAATGCAAAATAGGTAGAAAGGGGGAGAATGCTCGCCTGGGAAACACTGCCGACGGATCATAACCAGAGAACTTGTCGATACTCGCATCAACTCATCGGCCTAATCCGCGAGGAAGCAAACACTAGAAGAAACACCAGATGCAATATTTAATACTACGGCAGAAGATCCAGCATGCTTATGATATGTTGTAGATGCGGTGCAATTAGGCAATATTAAGCGGAACCGGGGGTCCCGACAATTAATTAAACGGTTCAAGTTATTTAACAACCCCGCAAATTAAATGTTGTATTAACAGGGCGAAATATGGCATCGGTTCGCTACACCAATGTAAATGGAGTCCGGAATAAGACAACGATATCCCGTATATCGACTCCATATTTAATTTAGGTGAATCGACTATTTAACCCAACCCACCAGATGACATGTATGCAAACATGATGATTTAATTATGCGACAGGTATAAGTCATATTATAAAAATAGAGGTTTAGGGTCGCACATCTGGGTTCGAAAGATCTTGGGTTCCGGGGGGTTCAGGGTTCGACAGGGATCGAGTTTGGACTTGGCGGAGTCGATCTTCAGAAAACGAGAGGTAGATCTTGTCGCATCCGCGGTCTTCGGGTCATGTCGACGGTCATGGCGTTCGGGATGAAGTACTTGTCGTATTCGCGTCGGCGACCTTGGCGTCCGGGTTCTCGGGCATTGGATCTGGGAAGAAGTACTTGTCGCATCTGTGGATTGGTCCTCGGGGGTGAAGAATTTGGCACGCCAGGGTTTGACGAGGTGCTTCGGATTCGCCCGTGAAGGACGTCTTGGTGTCCAGGGTCTCGTCGTCTTCTGGTCCGGGTGTCGAACTTGGATTCAACCTGGTGGGTATTCGTCTCATCTCGATCATCGGTTGCAGCGTCGGTCGACACGAACAGGAGTAGCTCTTGGTGAAGGGGATCAACGCATAGATGGGCCTCGTGGTCTTCGGACAGAGCCAACATCCCCCGTGCTGGTCTTTACCTGCAGAGGAGGCACGGGGCGAGCGTCGAGATGGACGGCGATGCACGAGCACGTAGAGACGTAGCAGTACATGCGTTAGGTGCAGACCGCGCAGGGAGGGGCGGCCGAGAGCATCTACATGCGGCCATGGCGGGGTCGGGACTTGCCGGCTCGATGGGGAGCGAGCGACCACCAGGGCGAAAAGGCCGCAGGCGGCGTCGGCCCGTGAGGAGGAGGGAGGCCACGGCCGGGGAGCTCGGAGGCGCGGAGATGAGCAGGAGAGACGCTGGTGCGCGGGGTCGACCTGCAGGGGCGGAGCTCGACGTGCAGAGGGAGCAAGCCGGGGCGACGTCGAGTCGGTCGGAGGCGAGGCCGGCGCGGACGCGGTCGGCGAGGAGGTCGAGCGGCGGCATTGTGGGGAGGACGCGGAGCCGCGGGGCGGGCGGCGACGGAGGAGCGAGGCGGGGCGAAGCCACGTGAGCACGGTCGTCGGGAGCGAACGGTGAAGGGAGGCGACGAGAGGCAGAGGGAGCTCGGGCCCGGGCGGACGGAGGCTGGCGAAGGGCGGCGTGGAGGTTGGCGGCGGTGGAGGAGCGAGGCGACACAGGTGGGAAGGACGGCGAGGCGGGGGCCCGCGACGGCGCTGCCGGGCCAAAGCGACGAGGCCGCAGGAGAGGGAGAAGGAGGCTGCGGTGGGGAAGAGGGAGGCGGAGGAAGGTAGGTGGCGGCGCGGGACAGGAAAGGGGAGAGAGAGGCGCGGGCACGTCGGGTGTGGGGCCGAAGGGCGTGGGAGAGCGGGCCAGGGGTAGGGCGGTCGGGGCGGCAGGTGTGCGGGTGGGTGGCGATGGGTGGTTGTCTGGGGAGTGGACCAGGTGGCAGTGTAAGGAAAGTGGAGGGAGTTGGGGGTGAGATGGCAACGGGTGAGTGGGTGGGGATTGGGCCAGGGTGATGTGGTGCGATGTGATAGGGTGGGGTGAGGTGAGGTGGAGGGGGCTGGGTAGATTAGGGTTTGGTAGATTTAGGAATAGAACCAGATATTTTAGACTAGGGTTTGGAGGTGGCCGACCGGGCTTTCGGACCTGGCTGGCTGCCTCCCAAAAATAAATTAAATATTTTATTTTTTTTAAACGGGTCGTTTAAGATCTGTTTGTAGACGAAACAAAAATATTCCGGAAACCCAGGTTTTAATTTGAATAAAGAAGGGAATATTTAGAAAACAAAACTAGGCGCTTCGAAATTAGTTTAGACAAAAGCCATGCATGATGATGACGATGCTCAAATGCAATGTGGCATGATGACATGAGCATGCGGTCATGACGATGCAATGCACAAAAACGACGCAATTTTCTAGTAGTGGTTTTTGCGGGGCGCCACAATTCGACACCACTAACAATGGATCTCGCCCTCGAGATCCACCTCATAGTACCGAGAAGAAGGTCGGCGATCTAAATCTCCTCGCTTCGTATCAATCATCGCGACACCACTAACAAAGGTTCCTTCTTCGTCTTGAATCGGCGGCACCACCAAGAAAGGTCGTTGCTCGCGTTCGTTGAGAGAACACTCCAGAGAAACAAAGACGAAGATAAAGGTCTCAAAAGATAAGGCCACTTTTAACTTCCATGGAGGGAGTGAAAATTGCACTGATCCTCCCATTCAATGTACAAAGCGAATGATAAGAGTAGTGGTATGGTCATGACTCCATCCCGCACTCAAAACATTACTCTGTACACGAATAGTTGAATTATGCAATCAACTCTCGAAAACAGACTGAAGATCTTGACAAACGAGGTTTGGAACAAAGGAGTGATGCAGGCTCTGCATCGGATCTGGTGTAGTTGATGTCGTCGCATCGCAAAACACCGGAAGACACAAACAAGGAACAAAGAATGGTACCACAGATAAAGGATCACACCGATAGCATGAAGACCGGATGTAGAAACACCGTTACCAAAAGAGGAAGCGAAACCCTGAAGATACGACGGAAAGCCCAACCACGAGAAATCCTAGACTAGAAGAAGGTAAGAGAGCAGATTCAAAACACGTAGAGGTAAGAGGAGAATAGCAGAGGGATAAGGAGTAAAAGCAGACCTAATCAGATCTATCCAACCGATTTTGCAAAATAGTTTTGACACTCTACTTCGGCCTTTAGCTAGGTTATCCTACAGGCTGGACTTGTGGGGTATCGCAACTGCTGGGCTCTGATACCATTCTGTAACACCCTCAAATCGGCCCTATGCAAGTTTTAGCCCTTTCCGCCAAACCCGCATAGAAACGATTCAAGGACGCCCACCAGGCACTTTCGTGCGGGTGGAAATGAAGTAACACCATTACACAACAGTCCTCGATGAGACCCACAGAACAGATATATATACAACAGCGACTCCATGATTCAAGATTACAGATATACAATACAAAGATCCAAATCACCTTGAAAACGATAGAGCGTCCGACTATGGACAAGATGCAAATAGGGCCAAGAGCCCTGAAGAATAACCAATGGCGTCCATAACCCTGCCCAGGCCAAGACGGAAGGGTAACCCTGCTAACGACGTCGATCTCAAACCTGCTAAAACAAAAGGGGGCCGACAAAGGGCAAAGGAAAAGGAGGAGCACCAGTACTGAGGCCAGTACACGGCGAGGCTAGAATTCGGCGGCTCTCGCCTACATAGGTATGGTGGGCTGAAGCGGCAGCGCAGCGGCACTAAACAACCTATAGAGACTAGAAACAAATGGCGGTTATCAGAGAGGGATAAGAAAGACCTATTCGGATCCAACCTGAAGCTAACACCAAGCAAACCCATCCTGGTATTTCCCCCTCGAGACAAAACGAGGAAGTCGGACCAAGGAACTCACACAGTTGGCAATTTTACTCATTCCATTATAGTTGCAGCACTTACTAATCAGATATAGAGCATGAGTCATCCCGAAGCATAAAATAGTAGGCAGTTTTAATCACCATTCCGTTATAATTGGAACATTTACTAGTCAGATTTAATTGTCCTGAGGAATCCCAAAACCCAGTAGTTGTGGACACTTTTATCACATTCCATTAGAGTTGTAATACTTACTAGGCAGGTATAGCATGACTCAGATCCCACAGACCCACCAGTTGTTGGCATTTTAATATCCATTCCGTGATAGTTGCATCTGATTACTAGTCACATATTAAGTCAAATTAATAGCACTACTTTAGTTATGCTTGTCTATGATCGAGATATTGTGCTCCAAGTCGTCCATAACCGCGGACACGGCTTTCAGACAGTTTTACCCTGCAGGGGTGCACAAATAGCAACACACACTCGACCAACCTCGGAAAAACTAACTCAAAACCCAACGAGGCATTCACGACAAAGCGATCACAGGATTCAGAAATATTTCAGGGGGCCACCCCACTAAGCTACGCGCAACGAAGTTGGCCGGCTCTGGAACGGACCCAGGGTTTGCGACGACGGCTGTAAACGACTGGGAACCCGAAAATGTGACTGGGCTTGTCGATACCGCGAAAACGTGGCGCGCATCCAAAACAGTACAGGTGCTCCACGCACAATCTTAAATCAAGCAGTAAAGCATGGCATAGGTATAGGATAGAAATAAAGCCCCAAACTACTTTGTGGCCCCAAGAAATAGAAATGAATCAAGCCCTGGCTCAGGAGGGTCCACGGCCTCCCAGATGTGGATAGTGCGAAAAATCAAGGAACAGGTATCAAGTACTCGGGGTCCTACGAGACACAAGTGAGCGTGGAAGAACCAAAAAACATCTATTGCCCACCGATGCCTCTACATTAGTTATAGCTAGCATTTTAATAGTTGTATTTAAAGTCATAATCATCTCCACCATTAAGCATCTCCACCGTTAAGCATCTGCCAACCTTCCAACAACGGTGGTACTTGACAACTAGAGATTGCACCTGAGCAAGCAACTACGACTCACAAGGCCAGCTATCTACCAAACACAGGTAATAGGAGGTGTCCAAGGCAATATAGAGGATGCACGTAATAGAAGTGGTGCACGGAAACTAAAGCATCGTGACGCGGATAGCAATAGATCAATAGGAAGAAGTAAAGACTATAAATGCAAAATAGGTAGAAAGGGGGAGAATGCTCGCCTGGGAAACACTGCAGACGGATCATAACCAGAGAACTTGTCGATACTCGCATCAACTCATCGGCCTAATCCGCGAGGAAGCAAACACTAGAAGAAACACCAGATGCAATATTTAATACTACGTCAGAAGATCCGGCATGCTTATGATATGTTGAAGATGCGGTGAAATTAGGCAATATTAAGCGGAACCGGGGTCCCGACAATTAATTAAACGGTTCAAGTTATTTAACAATCCCGCAAATTGAATGTTGTATTAACAGGGCGAAATATGGCATCGGTTCGCTACACCAATTTAAATGGAGTCCGGAATAAGACAACGATATCCCGTATATCGACTCCATATTTTATTTAGGTGAATCGACTATTTAACCCAACCCACCAGATGACATGTATGTAAACATGATGATTTAATTATGCGACAGGTATAAGTCATATTATAAAAATAGAGGTTTAGGGTCGCACATCTGGGTTCGGAAGATCTTGGGTTCTGGGGGGTTCGGGGTTCGACAGGGATCGAGTTTTGACTTGGCGGAATCGATCTTCAGAAAACGAGAGGTAGATCTTGTCGCATCCGCGGTCTTCGGGTCATGTCGACGGTCATGGCATTCGGGATGAAGTACTTGTCGTATTCGCGTCGGCGACCTTGGCGTCCGGGTTCTCGGGCATCAGATCTGGGAAGAAGTACTTGTCACATCTGTGGATCGGTCCTCGGGGGTGAAGAATTTGGTGCGCCAGGGTTTGACGAGGTGCTTCGGATTCGCCCGTGAAGGAGGTCTTGGTGTCCGGGGTCTCGTCGTCTTCTGGTCCGGGTGTCGAACTTGGATTCAACCTGGGGGGTATTCGTCTCATCTCGATAATCGGTTGCAGCGTCGGTTGACACGAACGGGAGTAGCTCTTGGTGAAGGGGATCAACGCATAGATGGGCCTCGTGATCTTCGGACAGAGCCAACATCCCCCGTACTGGTCTTTACCTGCAGAGGAGGCACGGGGCGAGCGTCGAGATGGACGGCGATGCACGAGCACGTAGAGACGTAGCAGTACATGCGTTAGGTGCAGACCGCGCAGGGAGGGGCTGCCGAGAGCATCTACATGCGGCCATGGCGGGGTCGGGACTTGCCGGCTCGATGGGGAGCGAGCGACCACCAGGGCGAAAAGGCCGCAGGCGGCGTCGGCCGGTGAGGAGGAGGGAGGCCACGGCCGGGGAGCTCGGAGGCGCGGAGATGAGCAGGAGAGACGTAGCAGTACAGGTGTTAGGTGCAGACCGCACAGGGAGGGGCGGTCGGGAGCATCTACATGCGGCCATGGCGGGGTCGGGACTTGCCGGCTCGATGGGGAACGAGCAACCACTAGGGCGAAAAGGCCGCAGACGGCGTCGGCCGGTGAGGAGGAGCGAGGCCACGACCGGGGAGCTCGGAGGCACGGAGATGAGCAGGGGAGACGCCGGTCCGCGTGGTCGACCTGCAGCGGCAGAGCTCGACGCGCAGAGGGAGCAAGGCTGGGGCGACGTCGAGTCGGTCGGAGGCGAGGCCGGCGCGGACGCGGCCGGCGAGGAGGTCGAGCGGTGGCGTTCTGGGGAGGACGCGGAGCCGCGGGGCGGGCGGCGACGGTGGAGCGAGGCGGGGCGAAGCCGCGTGAGCACGGTCGTCGGGAGCGAACGGTGGAGGGAGGCGACGAGGGGCAGAGGGAGCTCGGGCCCGGGCGGACGGAGACCGGCAAAGGGCGGCACGGAGCTTGGCGGCGGCGGAGGAGCGAGGCGGCACAGGTGGGAAGGACGGCGAGGCAGAGGCCCGTGGCGGCGCTGTCGGGCCAGAGAGACGGGGCCGCTGGAGAGGGAGAAGGAGGCCATGATGGGGAAGAGGGAGGCGGAGGAAGGTAGGTGGCGGCGCGGGACAGGAAAGGGGAGAGAGAGGCGCGGGCACGTCGGGTGTGGGGCCGAAGGGCGTGGGAGAGCGGGCCAGGGGTGGGGCGGTCGGGGCGGCAGGTGTGCGGGTGGGTGGCGATGGGTGGTTGTCTGGGGGGTGGACCAGGTGGCTGTGTGAGGAAAGTGGAGGGAGTTGGGGATGAGGTGGCAGCGGGTGAGTGGGTGGGGATTGGGCCAGGGTGATGTGGCGCGATGTGATAGGGTGGGGTGAGGTGGAGGGGGCTGGGTAGATTCGGGTTGGGTAGATTTAGGAATAGAACCAGATATTTTAGACCAGCGTTTGGAGGTGGCCGCCCGGGCTTTCGGACCTGGCTGGCTGCCTCGAAAAAATAATTTAAATATTTTATTTGTTTAAAACGGGGCGTTTGAGATCTGTTTGTAGACGAAACGAAAATATTCCGGAGACCCAGGTTTTAATCTGAATAAAGAAGGGAATATTTAGCAAACAAAACTAGGCGCTTCGAAATTAGTTTAGACAAAAGCCATGCATGATGATGACGATGCTCAAATGCAATGTGGCATGATGACATGAGCATGCGGTCATGACGATGCAATGCACAAAAACTACGCGATTTTCTAGTAGTGGTTTTTGCGAGGCGCCACACGGGAAGAGCTTCAGATCCCTCCCGATCTAGGGATGGAGATGACGGCGGCTACAGACTCTTTCGTGGATTTTTGATTGGGCCCTTAGGTTTTTCGTCCCAAGGGCAATATATAGGCGGAAGGAGAGGCCGAGGGGTGCCGGGAGCGACCACACCACCCCCTGGCGTGGGCCAGATCTGGCCGCACGGCCAGGTGGAATGGCCGCCCTCTGGCCCCGCTCCGTCTCGTATTCTGGCACTTGATCCCTTCCAGAAAAATAGGCACTTTGGCTTTTGTCCCGTCCCGTTCCGAGAATATTCATTTTCTGACTTTCTTGGAACCAAAAACAACAGAAAACAGGCAGCTGGCACTGTGGCTCTTGTTAATAGGTTAGTCCAAGAAATCATATGAAAAGTACTCCAAAGTTGGAACAAAACACAAGAAAGTGGATAAAACTAAGCATGGAACATCAAAAATTATAGATACATTTGCAATGTATCAGGGTGTTCCTCAACATAGTGTTTGAGTTTCTTGGCCGACATATATACGCCATATGCCATCTTCTGATAGTGAGGATAGTTCTGTTTCGAGGCTGATAATACCTTGCTCAGGTAGTACACCAGCCTTTGCACGGATTTTCCTTCTTCTTCGCGGTCCACTACGATTACCGCACTTACGACTCGGTTGGTCGCGGCTACGTAGAGCAACATTGGCTCCTTAGGTAGTGGTGTGGCTAGGATTGGCATGGTAGATAACATCTTTTTCAATTCTCGTAACGCAAGATCCGCCTGCGGCATCCATGTGAACTTGTCTACCTTTTTCATAACTGATAGAGGGGCAAGGCCTTCTCTCCCAACCGACACACGAACTGACTTAACGATACCAGGCAACCTTTGAACTTCTGCACATCATTAAGCCATTTGGGCAGTTCCATTCTTTCTATAACCTGGATTTTTGTTGGGTCAGCTTGAATGCCACGGCTAGACACCAAAAAACCGAGTAACTTTCCGGCGGGTACGCCAAAGGTGCATTTCTCTATGTTCAGTTTCATTCGGAACCTTCTTAAGTTTTTGAACGTTTGCTGGATATCCTCAAGGAGCGTATTGCTTTCCTTGGTCTTTATTACCACATCATCCACATAAACCTGCACATTCAGACCTATTTGGTCATGTAAGAATTTTTGCATGCATCTCTGGTACGTTGCTCCTGCATTACGTAATCCAAACAGCATAGTGCGATAGCAATAAGCCCCGTACGGGGTAATAAATGCAGTATTTATTTGATCATCCGGATTCAGGGGTATCTGGTGGAAACCAGAAGACGCGTCAATGAATGACAGTAGCTCACATCCAGCCGTTGAGTCTATGACTTGATCTATCCTAGGAAGTGGAAATGGATCTTTGGGACACGCCTTATTCTGGTTCGTGTAGTCAATACACATGCGCCATATCACCGCCACATTCAGATCATCTTTCTTCTTCTCCACCAGTATCGGATTGGACAGCCAATCCGGATAGAGTACTTCCATGATAAATCCGACCGCTAGGAGTCTGGCTATTTCGTCTCTAATGACTTTCATCCTGTCCTCGGTGAAATGCCGGAGAGGTTGCTTCACCGGCTTATCCCTAGGTCTTACATTTAATGAGTGCTCAGCCAACTCCCTCGGTACACCTTGCAGATCTTGTGTTGACCAAGCAAAGATATCCTGATTCTCACGGAGGAAGTTGACGAGCTCGCTTTCCTATTTGCCGCTTAACCCGGTACCAATGGTCACGGTGTGCTCTGGGAACTGATCATCGATTGGCACTTTCTTCGTGTCCTTAGTTTCCTGGAATGACACACTTCCATGTGGGTTAGTTAGTGTCGGCTTATGTAGCTGCGCGGATTGAGCTAATGCCGCCACTTCCAGTATCCTCCTTTTTTCTTGAGCTATCACGAGTTACTCGGCTAAATTGGATCCAGTTGAGGCACACTCGATCGAACACCGGAAGTCCCCTTATACAGTTATCATGCCCCTTGGTCCGGCAACTTCTTCTTCAGGTAACTGATGTGGGTAGTTGCCATGAATTTGTTTAGCGCTGGCCTGCCGAGTAACGCGTGATAAGCGCTCTCTAGATTCACCACTTCAAATTCCAAGTTCTCAGTGCAGCACTTGTCTCTTGTGCCGAACAACACGTCAACCTGGACTTTACCAATTGGCTCACAAGAAATACCCAGCACAATGCCATGAAAGGTGGTCCTTGTTGCTTGCAACCTGTTTTCTGTTATCTCCAACTTGTGCATGGTATCCTTGTACATAATATTGATACTTCTGCCATTGTCAATCAATACCTTGGAAAATCTTACATTAATATCGGCCCGATGAATGTCGGATCCAGGACAAGAGCGTAGGTTCCCGGACACTCCACGTAATCTCCTGATCCGCCCAGGACATATACCTCGGCACCGCCGGCATTACCGCATTCACCTCCATATGCCGGTGCTGCAAGCTTTTCCGGTCATTCTCTTCTGTGGTGAACACACAGTAGCTTTGATGATGTTCCCTGTACTCATTTCGTCCCTCATTCTCGTTGTAACCTTGGCCTTGTTACTGGTTGTTGCCCACCTGATGTACAACATCCCTTCTTTCCGGATTCTCATACCTCGGAGGAGGTGGTGCAGCATCAATTGCTGTCCACTCCCCCTGTCAGCAATGGTGGCCAGGGTGCTTCGTTTCTAGGTGCTTCGTTCCGAGGTGCCTGAGCATTCCCCGAACTTCCCTGTTCTAATTTCCTCAACCATTCGCACTACCAGGTTGTATGATTCGCCGGGCTATTCGGGCTTGGCGTATGGAACTTGCAAGGTTGGTCTACCATAGACTCAAATGTATACCTCGGTCTATCCTTTCGCTCTTGCCACTGCTTCTTCTGCTCCGAGGTCCAAGGTTTTTTCCCCTCATTTTTCTGCTGCCGGTTTTGCCCTCCAGTTTTTTGGCGTTGGATGGCTCCGACATCGGTTTGATCCCGGTCCGCTGCTGCGACCTGCTGCGAGTTATAGCGATAATCTAGATGCTCATCCCTTCTTTTTACTTGGAAATCATTCATTCTTGATGACCCAGAGATATCTCGGCCATAGTACTCTTCGTTTGATTCTCTAGACATTAACTGGGGCTGCGTTGGATCTCCCAAGGCATACGAATCTGCGATCCGGATTGTCTCAGCCAAGGTGGTTGGCATATCTTGATGTAATCTTTGCCACAACATACTTCCATATCTGTATCCCTGAGCAACCATGAAATAGCTTGTGTTTCAATTACTCCTTCGCACGAGTTTCGCACATTGCACCACCGAGTCAGGAAATCCCTATCTAGCTCATTCGGTCTCTCCCAGCATAATGCAAGGGTTTGTGGTCTGTTGGGTCTCTTTTAAGTGCTTGAGAAATTTCTAACGAACAGCTCCTGGAAATCCAACCAACAGTTAACGCTTCCTGGTGGAAAATTGTTCAACCAAACTCGCGATGGTCCTTCCAACATCTGTGGTACATATCTCACCGCCCATCTCAAATTTCCTGTTGCGATCTTGACTATTGTGGCATAGTCGATCAGCCAATCCTATGGCCTGGTACTACCATCATAAGTTCGGGTTCCTCTAGTCAGCTGAAAGTTCGGCACTGGTGGCTCATTCATGATCCGGGGCCCAAAACATGCTGGACCCGGTGGACCTTGCATCTTGATTTGCTCCGACCTATAAATCCTATCCAACTTCAACCTTGCATCATCTAGCTGCAAGTTCTTGCTTCCCAGCCGTTATCCAATTACGTGGTGATCCGGTATGGGGTATCCATCGTGTCATGGTGGTGGCACGGCAGATGCCATGGATAGGCTAAAGATGGGGCCAATGAGTGCTAGGGGAATCCAGGGAGGGAGAGCATGGTGATTCCACACACGGAAGTTCTTGTATATTCTCTATCAATGGTGTTTTGCAAGTGCTCCTGAGGCCCTTAACAAGAAGGAGACAATGTATCTTACCCCCTGTTCTCTAGCCCTACAGTTCTACCTTAGACAGAGAAAATGAATGATCTCTTCGCCCTCCTCCTCCTATGGAGGCCCCGGTGTTCCTTATATAGTGGAGCCCGGGTTACATTTCTAGGGCATAGGTGGCAGCATATTCTACGAATATGCTCCTATTGCAAAGCTAGATGCTTCTTTATTCCTCTTTAACGGCTCGTCTGGGCTTTGGATGTAACCCGCGGTGTCATCCTTGCCTTTTGGCGTCACCAGACACGGGCTACTTCATTCGGCTTTGCCCGCGTCACCTTGGTCGCCCCTGACCCGCTGGTCCTCTTCTTTACTTTACTTTGCACATGCTTTAGCTAATAAAGCCACCTTTTGACCAGTGGGGGATTCCTTCTCTTGGAAGCTAAGATAATTCGGCCAGCATATAGCTAATCCAGCTTACCCATTTACCTGCAAAACAGATCGGCAAGGCCGGCATAAATCTTATGCCGGCCGGACCATTGTCAAGGAAATGCCCCATGGGTCGGGTCGCACCGTGATTCGGCCTGCCTTGAGGTGACCCGATCAGCACTTCACTTTGACCGCGCCGTACCCCGGCTAACTCGGCCCTTATACCCTGGTGTTACCCTACCCGGGGGTATCCCCCCAACATTAGTCCCTGAAGCTGATGCGGTCTTGGCAACTTTTTTAGTTGTTAAGGCCACGCCAGGTTCCCATATCCGGATCTTTCGCTCTTTAGGCCGATTTACCTCGTTGCCCGGAGTTTCTCATCTTGCCACCCTTTTGCTATTTCCGAGTTATTCCTCGTTGGTCAGGTCTTTTGCTTGCTTATCCGGGTCACCTTTACTTCTCTTGTACGCTTCTCCACATCCTACGTGGAGGGTAATCATCACTTGCCTTATTTTAAGGGCCACGCGCATTTAATGCGTCGGTTACTATCACAACATCAGGAATAACTGCTGTAAACGTGTCTTCACTGCAACGCCTCGTTAACTGTAACACCATGTCCCGTCATGGGATCGCTTGCTCTCGTGGCCCCTCCTGTGGCCTTGTTCTGATTGGCTGCTCGGGCCGCATACACGCTCGTTGCGTGCGGCATGTCACCCGCAAAGGATCCCACGACGCGCGCGCGACACGGTTAAGTAGGGGGTGCGGGGCACTCCCAGGGGAAGTTCCCCCATTTGCGCCGCTCTCCACTTCTCTCTCTTTCATAGCGACTCCGCCGCCGCTGCCGGTTTTCTTCTCCACGAGCGCCACGGTGACCGTGCTAAAGTAGCATTTCGCACCAGCGCTACCGTTCCCAGTGCTAATTTCCACCACGGGGCCTTGCGCTTCCTGTTTCCCTTCTTCTGCATACCACTATTCCGACCACCCTGTCAGAACTTTTGGTTCCACCATGTCTGAGGCTGAGGCAGCGGTGGTGGCGCAGCAGGAGGAAGGGGCAGAGGGCCGCGAACGCGGCTGCTAGGACGACTCCACCATTCGCGAGCAAGAACTGGCTTGGCTCCGAGCCACACAGCGTATCCCCGCTGACGTCGCCTGCCGCCTCGCCTTCGGTGAAGTTACCCCCGCCCCCAAATCTAGGGAATATGTGGTTTTCTTATCACATTTCCAGCGCGGCTTCGGCCTCCCCACCTCTGATTTTTTCTCCAATTTCATTTCCACCTACCAACTGCAACCGCATCACCTCCCCGCAAACACTATCACTTCTCTGTCCTCCTTTGCCTCCAGCATTGAGGGATACCTCGGCCTCTAGCCAACCAAAGAAGTTTGGATTAAGTTCATTGGTTTGTGGAGGAACATGGTTCTGGATCCGGAGCTTGCCCCGGAGGACAAGCACTTGACCCAATGCGGTGCTTCCTCCATCTCTTCGTGCAAGCAGTCCGTGTTCCCCCAGGTCACTAGGCTGGAATCTTGCAAGGGCTGGGCTCGGACCTTCTTCTACATATGGAAAAGCACCAAGGAGGACTAGATCCAGCTGCTCCCTTTCAAGCTTGGCCCTCCAGATGCCTCGCTTTGGGAAAACATTCCCAAGCGAGCCACGGCCCTGGCGAATCAAGTGGCATGCCAGATCTCGGAGCTGATCAAGGAGCGTATGCGTGGGGAGGATATTATGATTACTTTCATCCACAGCCGGGTCTCCCCCCTCCAGCAACGAGCCCACAAGATCTGCTACCTTAGCGGTCCTCTCGATCCTCACCGAACCTCTTGCTTTGAGTTGGATAACTCGGTGGTTTACCGCTGGGTTAAGTCCATATTTAACGTGGAGAAGGAGTTCTCGGAGGATTGGGAGTGGAGACTTGAGCCCTTCACCCGTGTCAACCCCCCTCCAAAGGTAAATTACCCCTTTCAGTTTTCTCAATCTTCCTTGTATGTAGTTTTCTTTCCGTAACTTGGTGATTATTCTTTCAGAAATTCCTCCAGCAACCATTGGAGGATTCCGAGGTGCCGGCGAGTAAATGGTTGCCAGACCGCACCATGGGGGACGAGGAGGAGCTTGATCCGGAGAGCTTCCTGCCTGCTTTGTATGTCATCAAGCGCACCGCTGGTAAGGCCTCTTCTTTAAGGGATTGGCCTGACGATGATGACTCAGATGTTGAGGTCCTTGAGGTACTTGATCCAGTTCTCATCTCTTACTTGCACCTGGCCAATGTTCGAATGTTCAGCTAACCCGGACGGTCAGGTCCACGAGGTTCCTCCGATTGCCACTGGTGGCCTAGCTCCGGCTCCATCCTAGAAGAGCGTGGCTACCTCGGCCGCAGCTTCGGAGGCGCCGCGGCCCAAGAAGAGGCAAACAAAGTCCAGGTTTAAACCCTCGGCCAAGCCTACCGCCAAGAGCACAGTTCGGAGGGCACCCAAACGTCGGGCTCCTCCCACAGCAGACGAGTAAGTCCTTTTAGCATTGGTACTTCGGATTTTTCCTTTGCTTGCCTTTGTTTCGGGTTGGTTCTCTCTTTTTGACTCGCTGTCCTTCTTTTTTGTCTAGAGATCCTGTGGATATTTCCCAGAGCGGTTTTCCGGCATAGCCTCCACACTCCGGAGCAGTCCCCCCCCTCCCCCCCGCAATGATGATCATCGTCCTCTTAGCCCTATTCAAGAGGGTTCTGCGGCCACGCCTGACCAGAGCCCACCTCGCCAAGAGGAGGGCAACGTCGGCGCGGGGGGTAGTGGGGCAGCTCAGGACACGGTAATGCCGGATCTCCCCAGCTCCTCGTCCTCTGTGCCCAATGTTGAGGTGCCAGTTTCATCGGCACCGCCCCCAGCATCTCTAGTACCAGTACTAGCACTAGCACCGGCAGCAACAACACCAGCACCAGCAAGAGCACTAGCACCAGCACCAGCAGCACCAGCAGCAACAACAAGAGCCTCCAAACCTCCTAAGGGAAAAGCTCAATCATCTCCCTCCGGGTCTACTCCCTCCATTGCTGATATCTTTCAACAAGTTCCTTAATCCTCCTCCGGCAAAGCCAAGAAAACCTCTGGGTCAGCCAAAGATACTTCTTCTGGGTCTACTGCCTCCGGATCAGAGGGCAGCCAATAGCTGGTTTTGCATACCAGCCTCGCTGCAGCTCAATCCGCCAGGCGGGAAGCCCACGTGAAGGGCCTCGTGCGAGCTATACTCCAAGCGGCGAAAGTTACAATCCACTACTCCTTGAGTACGTGAAGAACTAGAACAACGCCAAATTCGTTGATCCTCAAGATGACCTGTCGGAGAAGTTCGGCCTGGCCGAGTTCAGCGCCCAATTGAACTCCGCTACAAAGGTTATCTCCTTAGCTGGCCGGATGATGGAGGTAATTCTTTTTCTCTCTTGTTGATATTTTATGCAATTGAACACTTGTAGATATAGCCCCTAGTACCCGAGCCTCCGAGGGAATAACTTGTTATTCGGTTGGATGCTTCTCGTAGAGCTCAGTTTTTGTTCATAATGACACCAAATCTTAGTTGGTGTAGAGCCGGGTCTAGTTCCCTTGGCCTGTACCTTGCAAACTTCGAATATCCACACACGTAGAGCCGGGTTAAGTTCCACTTGGCCCGAATCTTATAGTCTTCGAATATCCACACACCTAGAGCCGGGTTAAGTTCCACTTGGCCTGGATCTTATAGACTTCGAATATCTACACATCTAGAGCCGGGTTAAATTCCACTTGGCCCGGATCTTGTAGAATTCGAATTATTTCTACTTTGCCTCTGAACTTTTGTTTTTTCCTTGCTTATTTCAGATTACCAGTAACCGCCGAACCGCTGAGTTCCAGCGTCTGCTAGACTCCTACAAAGACATCTGGAGGCGTTATGGTAAAATCCTGGCGGACTACCAGAAGAGGGGTAAGTTTCCATTCCTTTTATCTTCCTTGTTCGTTCAAACTTCCTAGGACCCATATGAATTTCTCGTCTGAATCTTGCAGCCAAGGTTGAAGCCGAGAACATAATCATGAGGAAGAACCTTGCAGAAATCAAAGGTAAACTTAACCGCTCCACATGATCGTTGTATTTTGCTTGCTTTATCCCGTGGACACTTATGCTCTGTGTCCTCCGGGTTATTATGCTGTTGCAGTTGCTCTCGAGGATGGCGTCACTATGCCTGAATTGATGACTCATTCCCTCAAACAAGCAGGGAAGTACGAAGCTGAGCTGAAGAATAAAGAGGTTAAGATAGCTCGGCTCCAGCAGTAGGACTCGGAGATTACTCGGGTGAATGCCGAAATCCAGAGGCTTAAGAGCTCTCATCAGTCTGCGCTGGAGAAGGTTGATCAAGAGTTTGCCGAGGAGAAAGAGCGTTTAACCACGCAAATCTCCAAGGACAAGAGCCTATTGGAGGAAGCCGACGTCAAGCTTACGTCGGTTACCACCGAATACGAGAAACTCCAGGTCCATAATGCCAATGTTGATTCCGAGCTTCAGCGACTTCGCTTCCATATTTCGCGTAAGTTTCCTGCCCGTGCTTGGTTTTCCACCATTCAGATTAGGTCCATTTGCTCACTGTTTTTCTTATTATCCTTAGGCAAATTTCCAGAGAGCGATACGTTCGCTGCCTCTGCCGTACGCCAGTCCAGCGAACGGCGTGGAATTCCTGCTAGCCTTGATGCCGAGCCAATCCCTTATACCACAGAGGATCTCCTGGCGAGTCTCACTGCTCGCCTTGAGGTAGTTAAGAATTTTGGCGCGGATATTGTCCCAGCGGCAACACGGATGTTTCGCTGCCTCTGGCCCAGTGAAACCATTCCCAAGAAGACCTCCACTTTTATAGCCAAACTCATGGAATGTGACACGTAGCTACATCTAAAGCGTGAATCTGCCACACGGGCTGGGGCTGACATTGTTCTGAAATTTGCGCTCTCATGGTATGAAGGAATAATTGACCTGCCATTGCTCACTCGCATGCCCACCGGGTCAAAGTGGTGCGAGGATCCGGAGTGGATTGCGCGCCGTCAGGCCTGTGCGAACAATCTCATCTAGTACTCCTTCTATCACGCCTAGAATGAGGGGCCGAGCTTTCTTGATGTCGCTGATGATGAGATTGTCTCTAGAGCTGAAGAGGAAGGAAGTGAGGGCGAGGGCTTCGAACTAGGCGATGAGGCTAAGGATCCGCAGGAAGGTGAGGTTAACCTGAAAGACGAAGCCAAAGCTAGCGCTCCTCCCTCGCACTCCGGAGTACCTTCCTCCTCAACAAATGATTCACCTGCTGCTCCTGCTCCTTGAAAAACACTTCACATTTATCAGATCCCCGGAATGTCGGGTGCAGATGTACTTAAATATTTTGGTTTGGTTGTGCTACAACTAAGTGTTCCGAACTAGTTTTACTGCCGAATTATCGTGGGCGAAGTCCCCGAGTTTCATTTTCTTGTTCCCCCAATTTTTGACTCGGCTCGCGTCTACCTTGACTCGGTTTTTTCGACTTACGAGATTGAGTTTTGTCGTGGTGGTGTCACGGCAGATGCCATAGATAGGCTAAAGGTGGGGACTAATACACGCTAGAGGAATCCAGGGAGGGATAGTGAAGTGATTCTCCACACAGAAGTTTGTATTGATTTACTTCCAAGGTTACAAGTGCTCCTAGAGCTGTCTTGGCGAGAGGAGGAAGAAGGAGCTCTCTTACTCTCACCCATAGATCACGCCAGAAACCCTAGCCCAAAACAGAATAGCAGACAGACCAACCCCCTCTACAGAAGCCCTAGCCCCCCTTTTATAGGGGAGGCTCGGTTTCTGCCTAGGGCATACGTGGAGGCATATTCCTAAGAATATGCCTCGTCCCAAAGTGGTAAGCCGACCGGGGTGCTTTTTCCCCCGCGTCACACATGATTTAGCTACGTGAGCCTCTGCGGCGCCTTCGTCAGCCGACACGGGCGTTGTCACGCTTGTCGGCCACGCCCCGGTGGTCCTGTCCTTGCTTGCTTCGCTCAGGCAGTGCGTACTGGGGCTCCTTTTGACCAGCGAGATTCCTTCCTTCTCCTAGAAGCTTGCTGTGACCTGGATGATGGTTCATCCGGCCACACCCGTTCCTGCATACAAGTAAAACATGCACTTCTGACTCACTGCTTAAGTCGGATGAGACCTAGTTAGGCGAACGCCCCCAGGTCCAGATTACCCCGTGATTCGGCCTGCCTTGAGGTGACCCGGCTAGCATCCGCTTTGGCTTTGCTGAACCTCGGCTAACTTGGCGTTTATACCCCGGCGTGACCCTACCCGGGGGTATCCCCCCAACAAGTTGATAAAGAGGCAATGCCTTCTCTCCCAACCGACATACAAACCGACTTAACGAGGCCAGACAACCTATGAACTTCTGGACATCCTTAAGACACTTCGGCAGTTCCATTCGCTCGATGGCCTGGATCTTAGTGGGATTAACCTCGATACCTCTGCTGGAAACCAGAAAACCAAGCAGTTTTCCGGCCGAGACACCGAATGTGCATTTTCCTTGTTAAGTTTCATCCAGAACCTCCTTAGGTTCGTAAACGTCTGCCTGATATCGTCAAGGAGCGTTTTGCTTTCCTTGATCTTGATAACCACATCATCCACGTACACCTGTAAATTTTGACCTATTTGGTCGTGCAAACATTTCTGCATACATCTCTGGTACGTTGCCCCTACATTACGTAAACCAAACGGCATGGTGCGATAGCAATAAGCCCCATACGGGGTAATAAACGCAGTCTTTATTTGATCATCTGGATTCAGAGGTATTTGGTGGAAACCAGAATATGCATCAATGAATGACAATAGTTCACATCCAGCAGTTGAGTCTATGACCTGATCTATTCTTGGCAGCGGAAACGGATCTTTTGGACACGCCTTGTTCAGGTTCGTGTAATCGATACACATGCGCCAAACCACTGCCACGTTCGGATCATCCTTCTTCTTTTCCACCAGCACCGGATTGGATAGCCAATCCGGGTAGAGAACCTCCATGATAAATCCTGCAGCTAGCAACCGAGCTATCTCATCCCCAGTGACTTTCCTCCTATCTTCGGCGAAGCGGCGGAGAGGTTGCTTCACCGGCTTAGCTCTGGGTCTCACGTTTAAAGAGTGCTCGGCCAACTCCCTCGGAACACCTTGCAAGTCCTGCGTGGACCAAGCAAAAATGTCCCGATTCTCACGGAGGAAGCTGACGAGCTCGCTTTCCTATTTATCATTTAACCCGGCACCAATCGCTACGGTGCGCTTTGGGAACATGTCATCAATAGGAACATTCTTGGTATCTTTTGTGGCCTGGAAGGAGACACTTCCATGGGGATTAGTCAGCGCCGGCATATACTGCTGCGCGAACTGAGCCAACGCAGCCACCTCTTAAATTTTCCTTTTTCCTGCGCAATCACCAGCGACTCGGCTAAGTTTGATCCGGCTGACGCACACTCCATCGAACGTCGGAAATCCCCTGCAATGGTTATCACCCCGTTTGGTCCGGGCAACTTCATCTTCAAGTAGCTAATATGACAACTTTCCATGAACTTGTTTAGCGCTGGCCTTCCGAGCAACGCATGATACGCGCTTTCTAAGTTAACCACTTCGAACTCCAGATTTTCAGTTCGGTAGTTATCCCTCGTGCCGAACAAGACGTCAACCCAGACCTTGCCTATGGGCTCACAAGAAATGCATGGTACAATGCCATGGAAAGTTGTCCTCGTGGCCTGGAGCATGTTCTCCGAGATACCCAACTTGCGCATTGTGTCCGCATACAAGATATTTATGCTACTGCCATTGTCGATCAACACCTTTGAGAATCTTACGTTAATGCTAGGTCCATTGAACGTAGGATCCAGCACCAACGCATACGAACCAGGGCTCAGCATGAGCTTGGGATGATCCCTGATGCTCCAGGTGATTTCCTGATTGGACCAAGGCATGTACCTCATCACTGCAGGCATAACTGCATTCACCTCCATATGCCTACGCTACAAGCTTTTTCTATCAGTTTCTTCTGTGGTGAATACACAGTAGCTTTGGTGATGCTCCTTGTACTCGTTTCTCCCCTCATTTCCGGGGTGCCTCTGATCCAGTTGATGCTGATTTTCTACCTGATGCACTGCATCCCTCCTCTCATTGTCATTATACCTCGGCGGAGGGGGAGGCAACATTAGCTGTTGCGTGCTTGCTCCGGAGAGCAATTGCTGCCGGGGTAACTCCTGCCGAGGCTGGTCATTCCGGGGTGCCTGAGCATTCCCCGAACACCTTGCTCGATCTTGCGCATCCACTCACATTGCCTCGTTGTATGACCCGTTGGGTTGTTCGGATTTGGCGTGTGAAACTTACACGGCTGGTCCAACATCAACTCGTAAGTATACCTCGGACGGTCTTTCCTTTCTTGCCACTGCTTCTTTTGTTCCGGTGTCCAAGTTTTCTTGCCATCATTCCTTGGAGTCCACTGCCCTCCAATTTTCTGGCGCTGGCTACCCCTGCTCCAGGTTGATCTTGATTCACAGCTGCAACTTGGTGCGAACCATACCGGTGGTCCGGTCTATCATCTCTCCTTTTTCCTCTGTAGTCATTTCTTCGGGCTGATTCGGACCCATCCCTCTGATAGTACTCATCGTTTGACTCGTTTGAGGCAAGCCTTGGTTGGGTCGGATCACCCAACGCATACGAATCTGCAATGCAGATCATTTCTGCCAACGTAGCTGGCATTTTCCTTTGCAACTTCATCCACAGCCCACTTCTATATCTGCACCCCTGTGAAAACCACGCTGTGGCCTGTGATTCTATCACGACCTCACATGAGTTTCTCACGGTACACCAGCGTGTCAAGAACTCCCGGTCTGTCTCATTTGGCCTTTGCTTGCACATAGCTAGGGTTTGTGGCCTGTTCGGCCTTTGATACGTACTCGAAAAATTGCTGATGAACATCTCCTCAAAGTCTATCCAGCAGTTGATGCTCCCTGGTGGCAAATTGTCCAGCCATACCCTTGTCGGGCCTTCCAACATTTGCGGTACGTATCATACTGCCCATCTCAAGTTGCCAGTGGCAATCTTCACGGCTGTAGCATAGTTTATCAGCCAATCCTCCGGCTTGGTACTACCTTCATACGTCTTTGTGCCCCTGGGCAGCTGGAAGTTCGGTACTGGTGGCTCTTTCATGATCCGGGGTCCAAAACACGTTGGACCCGGTGGACCTTGGCATTCAATCTGTTCCGACCTATACAACCGATCTAGTTTCAACCTTGCATCATCCGGCATCAAATCCCTGCTTCCCAATCTCGACCCTATCACGTGATAGTCCGGTCTTGGGTATCCTGCGTTAGCCATCTCCGAATCACCGTCGTTGTACCGGTTTTGCTCTTGTGGCGCACCTTTCTGTTGCATACCTCGGCCGGCACTGAGCTCTTGCCTTGGCATGTTCCGCTGCTATGGTTGTCCTACTCCAGCCGAATTTCGCTGTCCGGCATTGCCGTTGACAACGTTCCCTTGACCGGCATTGCCTTGGTCGTGAATTACCTCGGCCAGCTTCGCCTCGTCTTACACTCCGTCGATCATCATTTTTCTGCGCTTATTTTCCTTTCCCTGCCCGCGTCGGGTCATACTGGATGATCTGTTTGTTCCGTCTGGCTGAGGTCACCACCTCTTCTCTCCTTGGACCACCATGAGGGGACGATGCGGCTCCAGCGGAATACTCCGGGTTACCCACCGACGAATGGACGATCTTGGAGGCCCCGGCTCTCTCCGGGTTAGCCCTGCGTAGTTCCTCGTTTTGCCTATTTGCAATCCGAACCAGCTCGTTTACCCTATCTTGTTGTCTTTGCCGGGCTTCACCCATCAGTCCCTCTAACTCGGACGCAGCTGCGTCCACTGCTCTGAGGTTCTTGGCCGGGGTACTATACTTCGGCAGCCCCACGGACAAACAGTTTTCTAATTCCTCAATTCCAGCATCACCCTCTCTGTTCATCTCGCTCATGAGATTTCTCCCTTTCACTTTTACATTATCAACTTTGTTCGCCTTTGCGTACTCACGCAGCGTCATGTTCAACGACTGCTGGGCCGCGGCTATTTTCTTTGCGCCCTCTAGTATTTTGTGCCTAGTTTCTTCTAGCTCGGCCTGTGCACGAGCAGGATCTACCGCTGCTACTATAGGGTTTTCCAAGCTATCCATTGCCTCTCTCAACACATTTTCTGGCCTCTCCAGCGGAGGACCTCTACCTTTCCTCGGTGCCTTGGGCATTACCTCCGAATCTGGCGCCGGATCCTTGCTTGCGCCTGCACCTGGCGCAGTCATCATCACCTCCGCGTGGTCTGGGGAACAAGCGATACGCGCCCCGCGAGCCATAGTGAGGGGCGTTTCGCCTGCTTCGACGATGTGGCGCGGATGAACGCAAGACACGTCCACCGCAACATAGACCTTGTGCGCGCCGAGCTTGACGAAGATGTCATTGCACGGAAGAGGGCGCGTGCCGAAGCAGCCTGCGTTGTCGCTGACGAAATCCCGCGCACCAAAGCGCTGAACAAGCCCGAAAACGATGCGTTCGCCGGTGGCGATGAGATTTCCCGTTCGGATCTTGACCCCTGCTAGCGCCACTAGCCCCACGGTGGGCGCCAACTGTTGTGGTGGTGTCACGGCAGATGCCATGGATAGGATAAAGGTGGGGACTAATACACGCTAGGGGAATCTAGGGAGGGATAGTGAAGTGATTCTCCACACAGAAGTTTGTATTGATTTACTTCCAAGGTTACAAGTGCTCCTAGAGCTGTCTTGGCGAGAGGAGGAAGAAGGAGCTCTCTTACTCTCACCCACAGATCACGCCAAAAACCCTAGCCCAAAACAGAATAGCAGACAGACCAACCCCCTCTACAGAAGCCCTAGCCCCCCTTTTATAGGGGAGGTTCGGTTTCTGCCTAGGGCATACGTGGAGGCATATTCCTAAGAATATGCCTCCTCCCAAAGTGGTAAGCCGACCGGGGTGCTTTTTCCCCCGCGTCACACATGCTTTAGCTACGTGAGCCTCTGCGGCGCCTTCGTCAGCCGACACGGGCGTCGTCACGCTTGTCGGCCACACCCCGGTGGTCCTGTCCTTGCGTGCTTCGCTCAGGCAGTGCGTACCGGGGCTCCTTTTGACCAGCGAGATTCCTTCCTTCTCCTAGAAGCTTGCTGTGACCCGGATGATGGTTCATCCGGCCACACTCGTTCCTGCATACAAGTAAAACATGCACTTCCGACTCACTGCTTAAGTCGGATGAGACCTAGTTAGGCGAACGCCCCTAGGTCCGGATTACCCCGTGATTCGGCCTGCCTTGAGGTGACCCGGCCAGCATCCGCTTTGGCTTTGCCGAACCTCGGCTAACTTGGCCTTTATACCCTGGTGTGACCCTACCCGGGGGTACCCCCCAACATTAGTCCCCGAAGCTGGTGCGGTCTTAGCTGCCTTAGCAGCTAAGGCCACACTAGGTTCAATTTCCAGCCTTGGTCGCTATTTCCGAGTTAGCTCTCTTACCTCGGATTTTATTGATTTATATTTCCTTCGCGCATTCCAAGTTTTCACTTGCCGGCTGGGTTACCACTTTAACTCGGATCTGATGGTTTTACTTTCCCTTCGCACATGCCAAGTTTTTACTCGCTGGCTGGGTTACCATATTTCCATCCGGGTCTCCTTTCCTTCTCTCGTAAGCCATCCCATGTGAAGGGTAATCATTTCGTCTTCTTATTTTAAGGGCCTGCACAATAACCGCCGCAGTAATTGTCCGTTATCACTGCGTGCGGGTCACGTCATGCCTGCCTCCTCGTTTACCGCATCAGCGCGTCGCGTCACAGGATTTTCTCCGCCCTGTGGTCCTCCGTGTGGCTCCTCACTGATTGGTCCGGACGGGTGATACACGGCCACTGCGTGTGGCCGGTCCACAGGACACGATCCTACTCACCCCTGATGGGAGTGGTTAAATAGCGGAGGGGTGCGTCCCTTAGGATTTTTCCCCCGCCGCACCCATCTGCCCGCTGCTATTCTTCTTCCTCTTCCTCGCGACCGCGCCGCCGCCAGGACAGCGAAATAGTAGCGTCGCCGCCGCGCTTCTCCGTCGCATCTCCTCGTCACCACCACCGCGACGCGAATTTCTCGCTACGGGTCCTCGTCAATCTCGGCCTCTGTCCCCCGCCACCTCTAGCGATAGCGAGGGCCTCGAGGACCAGATGACGGAAGAAGAACTCATCGTCGCTGAACAAAAGATGGAGGAGGACACCGCGGCGGCGGATCGCGGCGCATGGGCCGGCTCCTGGGTCTGCCAGGACGACCTAGACTGGCTCTACTGGACCAGACGCGTCCCTGCCGGCGTCGCTGCTCGCCTTCCTTCTAACGTACTGGCCCCCTCATCCAATCCGGGCGAGTTCGTCGTATTCTTGTCCCATTTCCAACGGGGCTTCGTCTTGCCGGTGAGTGATTTTTTCCGGGACTGGCTTGGTACGTACCAACTCCAGCCGCACCACCTTCCAGCCAACGCCATCACCTCTCTCTCTACCTTTGCTTCTACGATCGAAGGCTACGTCGGACTATGGCCCACGAAGGAGCTATGGATCCGGTTCTTCGGCCTCCGTCGCAATGTCATTCCCAACATCCACGCTGATCTGGAGGACAAGCGGCTCACTCAATTCGGAGCGGCCTCCATTTCACCCCGGAGGTTTTCCGTCTTTCCCCGGGTCACCGGGTTAGAATCCTGCAAAGGATGGGCCCGGACCTTCTTCTATGTCCGGAATATGGGCACTGAAGACTTGATCCGGTTGCTTCCCTACACTCCGGGTCCACCTAACCCGGATCTGTGGGACGAGGTCCCCAAGAAGCCCACAGCCTTGGCCAATCAAGTGAACAAAAGGTTCGCGGAGCTGAAGGAGCTCGGGCTATGCAACGAGGATGCCATGATCACTTTTGTGCGTAACCGAATCTCACCCCTCCGGAAGCGCACCCATAAGGTGTGCCACATGAGCTTTGGCCGCGGTCCTAACAGACCTCATCCTTCGAGCTGAGCAACACGGAGATTTATCGCCGGGTTAGGGCTCTCTTCACCACTCACAAGGACTTCTCCTCTGAGTGGAATTGGGGGATTGAGCATTTCTACCATGACCGGCTTCCTCCCATGGTAAGTTTCATGTTGCAAACATAACCCGGACTAATTACATGTCAGTTATTGTTGCATTTTTGACTCTTTTGTTCGTTCTTTTCCTCAGAAATTCCTTCAGCAGACCCTCGAGGACGGCACCGATCCGACCCTTAAGTGGGCGCCGGACCGGGAGACTCCGGATGAGGAAGAGCCGGACCAGGACATGTTTCTCCCCATGACTGACGCCACGAAACGACCCACGGGTAAATCCTCTTCTATTAGAGATTGGCCTGATGATGAAGATGGCTCGGATATTGAGGTGATTGAACCTTTTGAGGCTGTCCCCCTTTCTTTTGCTTTTCCGCCATCAGCTCACCCTGGCGGTCATATCCACGAGGATCCCCCTCTCGCTACGGGCGAACCTGTTCCGGTGGCATCGAAGAAGAAACGCGGGGCTTTGTTAAGCTCTTCCTCCGGACCTTCTCAGCCTGTTAAAAGGCGAAAGAAGTCCGGGGACAAGACTGCCTCCAAACCAGTAGGCAAGGCCCCAGCACGAAGGGCTCGGAAACCCAAGGAGGCCGAAACCTCGGATGCGTAAGTCATTCTTTCTTCTGTAACTTGCTCTTCCTTACCTCACCGTAATTTTTCTTCTGACATTATCTGATTTCGCAGGGCTCCGGTGGAGGTCCCTCAGAGTGGATCTAGCATCTCTTCACCTCTCCGACCTAGCCCTTCTCCCCATCGTGACGACGAGTCACGCCCGCTGAGCCCTATCCCAGAGGATTCTACGGCCGCTCCGGGTTTAGCTCCACCTCGGCAAGAGGAGGGTAACCTTGGAGTGGGGAAGACCAGCCCAGCCGGAGCAACAACATCCACCGCCTCGACAACACCTCAACCAACAGCCACTGAGGCCACTTCAGCTCCTACACCAGTTCCAGTACCAGCAACCAGACCAGCACCCACTCCGGCAGCGAAAGCTTCGGCGCCGGCACCAAGCCCAGCAGCGAGAGTACCAGCGCCTAGTTCCTCTGCATCTTCCGAGTCTTCTCAACCTCAGCAAGGAACTTCTCCAGCAATTTCTAAGGGGAAAATCGCTGCTACGGCTTCCTCCACCCAGAAAGCCAAGAGCAAGAAAGCTCCAGACGCTACCAAGCCCACTGCCGTCGAGTCTGGGCAGTGCACCCTTGTGTCAATGCTCCCAAGAAAACCTCGGCAGCAAAGGACGCGCCTGCCGAGCCAACCGATGCCTAGCAGTTGGTTCTGCACACCAGCCCCGCCCTTGCCTTGGTGGAGAGGAAAGAAGCGCATGCAAAGGGCTTGGTGATGCCCCATATGGCCACGGGTGAACGGTACCCTCCGAGCCTGATGGAATTTGTTATGAATTCTAACAAGGCCGAGATAGTTCAGGATTCTGATCTCCCGGAAAAGTTCGGTCCTGTCGAGTTTTCCGCTCAGATGAACATGGCCGCAAAGGCCATTAACCTCGTTGGGCGAATGATGGAGGTACGTTTCATCTCCTTGACAAGTTGTAGATAATAACCATTAGTCCCCAAGCCTCCGGGGGAGTGAGTTGTTACTCGGTCGGATGCTCTTTTAGAAAACTAACGTAGCTCCATGAGAACTTCGAATATGCACACACCTAGAGCCGGGTTAAGTTCCACTTGGCCCGGATTTTAGTACACTTCGAATATGCACACACCTAGAGCCGGGGTTCCACTTGGCCCGGATTTTAGTACACTTCGAACATGCACACACCTAGAGCCGGGTTGAGTTCCACTTGGCCCGGATTTTAGTACACTTCGAATATGCACACACCTAGGGCCGGGTTGAGTTCCACTTGACCCGTATTTTAGTACACTTCGAATATGCACACACCTAGCGCCGGGTTGAGTTCCACTTGGCCCAGATTTTAGTACACTTCGAATATGCACACACCTAGAGCCGGGTTGAGTTCCACTTGGCCCAGATTTTAGTACACTTCGAATATGCACACACCTAGAGCCGGGTTGAGTTCCACTTGGCCCGGATTTTAGTACACTTCGAATATGCACCAAGCTGACTTAAGTTTCTATATCTCTGTTAGGTGATCACCAACCGCCGGAGTGCTGAATTCCAGCGCTTGCTGGATACCCACAAGAATCTACGCACAAAGAAGGCTGCACTTATTGCGGAATACGAGAAGAGGGGTAATTTTGTTCCTTAACGCTCCTTCGTTTTGCTTCATTTTCCTTTGCCAGACTAATCTGATTGCTCGGTTTCCGCAGCTGGGGTGGAGGCTGAGAACAAGATAATGCGGAAGAACTTGGAGCAGATCAAGGGTACGTCTTTTTTGTCTGTCTTTACCGTGCTTTCCATCGGCTTTTCCTCCTTGGCTCGGCAAACATTCATACCTCGGCACTGCCGGGCCAACACACTATTTCAGCATCGCTTGAAGATAGTGTGCCCGTGCCTGACGTGATGCTACATTTTCTCGAACAAGCAGGGTAGCACCAAGCCGAGATAAAGAAGAAAGATGATGAGCTCGCCCTCCTTCGGACCAAAGACGATGAGATAGCCAAGCTCAAGGCTGAGATGGCTAAAATGAAGGCGCAACACCAAACCGAGCTAAAAAAGGCTGGCCAGGATTACACCGAGGAACGTGAGCGCCTCAAGCTCCAAAATGCTAAGGACCGTGAGCTTCTTCAGGAAGCTGAGGTCAAACTTGAGTCGGCGAACGCTGAGCTCGAGCAGCTTCGAAAGAGGCGTGATGCTTGCACCAAGGAACTGACCCGGATTCACAGCCACATCTCACGTAATTTCCTTTCCCTTATCCGCCTTATTTTCCCGAGTTACCTCATACTTCTTGTTTCCTCAACTTCGTCCTTTGCCTTGTTTCCCAGGCCATTTTCTAGAGGGTACTGCTATTGCAAGTGCTGCTGTTGCCAATTTCCACCGAGAAAGGGGTACTCCCGTCGCTCCTGATGGTGAGAGCATTCCCTTCGACATGGAGGACCTGTTGGTTAGCCAGTCGTCTCGCATGGAAATCATTAAGAACTATGGCAAAGACCTCCTCGATGTTTCAGTCCGAGTCTTCAACACCTTCTGGCCCGCCGATGATGCTCCGGAGAGAGTTACACATCTCGCTGAAAAGCTTTCGGAAATCGAGACCCTGCTCGACCTCTGGAGAGAGTCCGCTGGACGTGCCGCAGCCGACACCATCCTTCACCACATTCTGACGTGGTATGTGAAGATAGATCTCATCCTTCTCACACGCCTACGCACAAGATCCAAATGGACAGACGACCCGGAGTGGGTAGCTCGGCGTCAGGCTTGCGCCCACAGCCTCATTGAATATGCCCCCATTCACGAATGGACTGAGGGTCCGAGCTTCTTGGAAGGCGCTGGTGAAGAAGAAGTTGAGAACGTTGAAGATGATTCGGGTGAGGACGAAGAGGACACTACCTCGGATATCGAAGAGGGTGACGATGATGCCGAACTTCCTCCTGCTGCTCCTTAAGTAAAAACACTTAAAACTTTATGAGATCCCCGGTATGCCGGGTGGAATTGTATTCCAAACACATGTGATATTTTTCTACTAAATGCTTATGCCGGATTAACTTGGGCGTAGTCCCCGAGTTTCTTTTTCTTGTTCGTTCAATCTTTTGGCTCGGTTCGTGTCTACCTTGGTTCGGTTTTACAACTTACGAATCCGAGCTTGAAAAATTGTCTTACCAATACTGGGAAACTTTTAGGCTTAGCTCAAAAATAGAACAGCATAATAACTCGAAAACGAATACTGGGTTAGTCTGAAAAACAAACGTCGGCTCGAATAAATTCATTTCCTTAGTCGTTTTTCATGTGCTACGCAATTCCAAACTTGTTCTCTTGCTTGCCATGAAGCCAATTCTTGTTGGACAGCAGCAAGTCGAAGAGTTGGGTTCTTGGTGCTCGCACATTACTAATCCGAGTTAAGTAGAATAACTTATTCCAGCTGACGCGCAGAAAATAACAAACATTATTAAGGCAGTGCTCGAGTTACTGCTCGAGGTGCCAACATTTCATTGATAAGCTCATTGCCGACATACATACCGACATATGAGATAACTCAGATACATACACTTCTTAGCTAAGTGTAGAAAGGACGAAGTAGAGCTATATTCCACGGTCGCTTGGATTCCTCTCCGGACCTGTCCGCCTTGTTCTTTTTCTGCGGCTTTGCATCTATAAGATAGTAAGAATCGTTGTGCAATGCTTTGCTCACGATGAATGGTCCTTCCCATGGGGGGATAATTTATGTATTCCAGTAGTACGTTGTACCAACCGGAGCACCAGATCGCCTTCCCGAAAGACCCGGGGGCACACTTTCCGGCTATGATAGCGTCGAAGATTTTGCTGATATATGGCGGATCTGGACAGTGCCAGTTCTCTCGCTTCTTCCAGAAGATCAACATCATTTTGCCGAGCTTCCTACACTTCGGCTTCTGTGTATTGGGTGACCCTAGGCGAATCATGCTCTATGTCGGCTGGTAATACAGCTTCTGCCCCATATACCAGAAAGAACGGCGTATAGCCTGTTGATCGATTCGGAGTTGTTCTTAAACTCCATAGTATCGCTGGTTGTTCTTCTATCCAGCACCCCGCTGATCTTTGCAGCGGCTCAATGAGCCGGGGTTTTATCCCGGATAATACTAATCTGTTGGATCTTTCCACTTGCCCGTTCGATGCAGGGTAGGCCACGGAGGCTACGTCCAGCCGGATCCTCTTATCCCGGCAGAAACGAGCAAATGCTCCTTCCGCAAAATTTGTGCCATTGTCAGTTATGATACTGTGAGGATAACCGTACCTCAAGATGATATCTTTGAGAAACGTTACAGTCGTAGCTCCATCACATTTTCTTATAGGCTTTACCTCAATCCACTTCGTAAACTTGTCCACCATTACCAGAATGTGAGTCATATTTCCCCTTGCTGGTTTGAACGGGCCAACCATATCCAAGCACCATACGGCAAATGGCCAAGTGATTGCTATGGTCTTGAGTTCCGACATTGGCATATGTGTCTTGGTAGCGTACCTCTGACAACCATTACATTTTTCTCACCAGATCTTCTGCTTGCTCTAAGGCGTTTGGCCAGTAGAATCCGTGCCGGAAAGCTTTTGCTACCAAGGCTCGGGATGAAGCATGATGCCCGCATTCCCCCTGATGTATATCTCGGATGATTTCAAGTCCTTCTTCCGGGTCAACACATCGCTGAAGTACATTGGTCACACTCCTTTTGTATAGTTCAGAATTGATGATTGTGTAGGCCTTTGCCCTCCTCTGTGTTTGCCTGGACAGCACCTCCTTAGTGGGCAACGTTCCGTCCTTCAGGAATTGAAATATAGGCAATGCCCAAGCTAGTATTGCTCGCACAGGGAACACATTCTCGTCAATCTCCATCTGATCCACCGGCATAACCTCAACCAGATCATGCTGAGCAGTCCCCGGGTCTTGCGAAGCAGTCCCCAGGGTTACCGAAGTAGTCCCCGGATTTGCCGAGGCAGTCCTCGGGTTCAGCGCTCCACTTCCCGTGTCCACGTCCATGGGCACAGCTCTGGATTCTGTGTCCTCCGGGACGTAGATTGACACGGATTCTGGGGATGGGCTGATGGATGGTTTCCTGAGGTGCTCTAATGCCACACCCGGCGGAATTGCTTGCCGGGCTGACCCGAGCTTTGACAGCATGTCGGCAGCCTCATTTTCCACCCAGGGTACATGGTGAAATTCACATCCCTCAAAGTAACCAGATATTTTCTGCACATGAAATCTGTACAGCGCCATGTTTGGATCCAAGGCGTCCCACACTCCCGACACTTGCTGCACCATCAAATCCGAGTGACCAAAGCATATGATCCGACATATTCCAATTTCTTTTGCTACCTTAAGCCCATGCACAAGTGCTTCATAATCAGCGACATTGTTTGATGCGGTGAAATGGATCTGCAGCACATATCTCAACTGGTCCTTCTTCGGCGACGTGAGTACTACTCCGGCACCTAGCCCGGTTTTGGTCTTTGATCCGTCAAAGTGCATTCGCCAATAGTTCGGATCCGGAAGTGGCGGTTCGTACTGTACCTCGGCCCAATCCACGAGAAGTCCACCACAGCTTGAGACTTGATGGCCTCTCTTCTGTCATACTGCGGCGCATAAGGTGCTAGCTGAAATTGCCCATTTTGCAATTCTTCCACTCGCATCCTTGTTACTCATTATCTCGGATATAGGGGCCTCACATATGACTCAAATAGGGTGCTCCTCAAAGTAGTGCTTCAGTTTCTTGGCGGCCATGTACAGGCCATACGCCACCTTTTGGTAATGCGGATAGTTCTGCTTTGAGGCTGAAAACACCTCGCTCAAGTAATACACTGGCCGTTGCACCGACTTACCTTCCTCATCGCACTCCACCACCATCACTGCACTTACAACTCGGTTGGTTGCGGCTATATAGAGCAACATCGGCTCCTTCGATAGTGGTGAGGCTAGTACTGGTGTTGTGGCTAACATTTTCTTCAGGTGGGTAAAGGCTTCGTCGGCCTGTGGTGTCCAAACAAACTTATCCAACTTTTTCATGAGTTCATAAAGAGGCAATGCCTTCTCTCCCAACCGACATACAAACCGACTTAACGAGGCCAGACAACCTGTGAACTTCTGGACATCGTTAAGACACTTCGGCAGTTCCATTCGCTCGATGGCCTGGATCTTAGTGGGATTAACCTCGATACCTCTGCTGGAAACCAGAAAACCAAGCAGTTTTCTGGCCGAGACACCGAATGTGCATTTTTCCTGGTTAAGTTTCATCCGGAACCTCCTTAGGTTCGCAAACGTCTTCCTGATATCGTCAAGGAGCGTTTTGCTTTCCTTGATCTTGATAACCACATCATCCACGTACACCTGTAAATTTTGACCTATTTGGTCGTGCAAACATTTCTGCATACATCTCTGGTACGTTGCCCCTACATTACGTAAACCAAACGGCATGGTGCGATAGCAATAAGCCCCATACGAGGTAATAAACGCAGTCTTTATTTGATCATCTGGATTCAGAGGTATTTGGTGGAAACCAGAATATGCATCAATGAATGACAACAGTTCACATCCAGCAGTTGAGTCTATGACCTGATCTATTCTTGGCAGCGGAAACGGATCTTTTGGACACACCTTGTTCAGGTTCGTGTAATCGATACACATGCGCCAAACCACTGCCACGTTCGGATCATCCTTCTTCTTTTCCACCAGCACCGGATTGGATAGCCAATCCGGGTAGAGAACCTCCATGATAAATCCTGCAGCTAGCAACCGAGCTATCTCATCCCCAGTGACTTTCCTCCTATCTTCGGCGAAGCGGTGGAGAGGTTGCTTCACCGGCTTAGCTATGGGTCTCACGTTTAAAGAGTGCTCGGCCAACTCCCTCCGAACACCTTGCAAGTCCTGCGTGGACCAAGCAAAAATGTCCCGATTCTCACGGAGGAAGCTGACGAGCTCGCTTTCCTATTTATCATTTAACCCGGCACCAATCGCTACGGTGCACTTTGGGAACATGTCATCAATAGGAACATTCTTGGTATCTTTTGTGGCCTGGAAGGAGACACTTCCATGGGGATTAGTCAGCGCCGGCATATACTGCTGCGCGGACTGAGCCAACGCAGCCACCTCTTGAATTTTCCTTTTTCCTGCGCAATCACCAGCGACTCGGCTAAGTTTGATCCGGTTGATGCACACTCCATCGAACGTCGGAAATCCCCTGCAATGGTTATCACCCCGTTTGGTCTGGGCAACTTCATCTTCAAGTAGCTAATATGACAACTTGCCATGAACTTGTTTAGCGCTGGCCTTCCGAGCAACGCATGATACGCGCTTTCTAAGTTAACCACTTCGAACTCCAGATTTTCAGTTCGGTAGTTATCCCTCGTGCCGAACAAGACGTCAACCCAGACCTTGCCTATGGGCTCACAAGAAATGCATGGTACAATGCCATGGAAAGTTGTCCTCGTGGCCTGGAGCATGTTCTCCGAGATACCCAACTTGCGCATTGTGTCCGCATACAAGATATTTATGCTACTGCCATTGTCGATCAACACCTTTGAGAATCTTACGTTAATGCTAGGTCCATTGAACGTAGGATCCAGCACCAACGCATACGAACCAGGGCTCAGCATGAGCTTGGGATGATCCCTGATGCTCCAGGTGATTTCCTGATTGGACCAAGGCATGTACCTCATCACTGCAGGCATAACTGCATTCACCTCCATATGCCTACGCTACAAGCTTTTTCTATCAGTTTCTTCTGTGGTGAATACACAGTAGCTTTGGTGATGCTCCTTGTACTCGTTTCTCCCCTCATTTCCGGGGTGCCTCTGATCCAGTTGATGCTGATTTTCTACCTGATGCACTGCATCCCTCCTCTCATTGTCATCATACCTCGGCAGAGGGGGAGGCAACATTAGCTGTTGCATGTTCGCTCCGGAGAGCAATTGCTGCCGGGGTAACTCCTGCCGAGGCTGGTCATTCCGGGGTGCCTGAGCATTCCCCGAACCACCTTGCTCGATCTTGCGCATCCACTCACATTGCCTCGTCGTATGACCCGTTGGGTTGTTCGGATTTGGCGTGTGAAACTTACACGGCTGGTCCAACATCGACTCGTAAGTATACCTCGGACGGTCTTTCCTTTCTTGCCACTGCTTCTTTTGTTCCGGTGTCCAAGTTTTCTTGCCATCATTCCTTGGAGTCCACTGCCCTCCAATTTTCTGGCGCTGCCTACCCCTGCTCCAGGTTGATCTTGATTCACAGCTGCAACTTGGTGCGAACCATACCGGTGGTCCGGTCTATCATCTCTCCTTTTTCCTCTGTAGTCATTTCTCCGGGCTAATCCGGACCCATCCCTCTGATATTACTCATCCCTTGACTCGTTTGAGGCAAGCCTTTGTTGGGTCGGATCACCCAATGCATACGAATCTGCAATCCAGATCATTTCTGCCAACGTAGCTGGCATTTTCCTTTGCAACTTCATCCACAGCCCACTTCTATATCTGCACCCCTGTGCAAACCACGCTATGGCCTGTGATTCTATCACGACCTCACATGAGTTTCTCACGGTACACCAGCGGGTCAAGAACTCCCGGTCTGTCTCATTTGGCCTTTGCTTGCACATAGCTAGGGTTTGTGGCCTGTTCGGCCTTTGATACGTACTCGAAAAATTGTTGATGAACATCTCCTCAAAGTCTATCCAGCAGTTGATGCTCCTTGGTGGCAAATTATCCAGCCATACCCTTGTCGGGCCTTCCAACATTTGGGGTACGTATCATACTGCCCATCTCAAGTTGCCAGTGGCAATCTTCACGGCTGTAGCATAGTTTATCAGCCAATCCTCCGGCTTGGTACTACCGTCATACGTCTTTGTGCCCCTGGGCAGCTAGAAGTTTGGTACTGGTGGCTCTTTCATGATCCGGGGTCCAAAACACGTTGGACCCGGTGGACCTTGGCATTCAATCTGTTCCGACCTATACAGCCGATCTAGTTTCAACCTTGCATCATCCGGCATCAAATCCCTGCTTCCCAATCTTGACCCTATCACGTGATAGTCCGGTCTTGGGTATCCTGCGTTAGCCATCTCCGAATCACCGTCGTTGTACCGGTTTTTCTCTTGTGGCGCACCTTTCTGTTGCATACCTTGGCCGGCACTGAGCTCTTGCCTTGGCATGTTCCGCTGCTACGGTTGTCCTGCTCCAGCCGAATTTCACTGTCCGGCATTGCCGTTGACAACGTTCCCTTGACCGGCATTGCCTTGGTCGTGAATTACCTCGGCCAGCTTCGCCTCGGCTGACACTCCGTCGATCATCATTTTTCTGTGCTTATTTTCCTTTCCCTGCCCGCGTCGGGTCATACTGGATGATCTGTTTGTTCCGTCTGGCCGAGGTCACCACCTCTTCTCTCCTTGGACCACCATGAGGGGACGATGCGGCTCCAGCGGAATACTCCGGGTTACCCACCGACGAATGGACGATCTTGGAGGCCCCGGCTCTCTCCGGGTTAGCCCTGCGTAGTTCCTCGTTTTGCCTATTTGCAATCCGAACCAGCTCGTTTACCCTATCTTGTTGTCTTTGCCGGGCTTCACCCATCAGTCCCTCTAACTCGGACGCAGCTGCGTCCGCTGCTCTGAGGTTCTTGGCCGGGGTACTATACTTCGGCAGCCCCACGGACAAACAGTTTTCTGATTCCTCAATTCCAGCATCACCCTCTCTGTTCATCTCGCTCATGAGATTTCTCCCTTTCACTTTTACATTATCAACTTTGTTCGCCTTTGCGTACTCACGCAGCGTCATGTTCAACGACTGCTGGGCCGCGGCTATTTTCTTTGCGCCCTCTAGTATTTTGTGCGTAGTTCCTTCCAGCTCGGCCTGTGCACGAGCAGGATCTACCGCTGCTACTATAGGGTTTGCCAAGCTATCCATTGCCTCTCTCAACACATTTTCTGGCCTCTCCAGCGGAGGACCTCTACCTTTCCTCGGTGCCTTGGGCGTTACCTCCGAATCTGGCGCCGGATCCTTGCTTGCGCCTGCACCTGGCGCAGTCATCATCACCTCCGTGTGGTCTGGGGAACGAGCGATACGCGCCCCGCGAGCCACAGTGAGGGGCGTTTCGCCTGCTTCGACGATGTGGCGCAGATGAACGCAAGACACGTCCACCGCAACATAGACCTTGTGCGCGCCGAGCTTGACGAAGATGCCATTGCACGGAAGAGGGCACGTGCCGAAGCAGCCTGCGTTGTCGCTGACGAAATCCCGCGCACCAAAGCGCTGAACAAGCCCGGAAACGATGCGTTCACCGGTGGCGATGAGGTTTCCCGTTCGGATCTTGACCCCTGCTAGCGCTGCTAGCCCCACGGTGGGCGCCAACTGTTGTGGTGGTGTCACGGCAGATGCCATGGATAGGCTAAAGGTGGGGACTGATACACGCTAGGGGAATCCAGGGAGGGATAGTGAAGTGATTCTCCACACAGAAGTTTGTATTGATTTACTTCCAAGGTTACAAATGCTCCTAGAGCTGTCTTGGTGAGAGGAGGAAGAAGGAGCTCTCTTACTCTCACCCACAGATCACGCCAAAAACCCTAGCCCAAAACAGAATAGCAGACAGACCAACCCCCTCTACAGAAGCCCTAGCCCCCCTTTTATAGGGGAGGCTCGGTTTCTGCCTAGGGCATACGTGGAGGCATATTCCTAAGAATATGCCTCCTCCCAAAGTGGTAAGCCGACCGGGGTGCTTTTTCCCCCGCGTCACACATGCTTTAGCTAGGTGAGCCTCTGCGGCGCCTTCTTCAGCCGACACGGGCGTCGTCACGCTTGTCGGCCACACCCCGGTGGTCCTGTCCTTGCTTGCTTCGCTCAGGCAGTGCGTACCGGGGCTCCTTTTGACCAGCGAGATTCCTTCCTTCTCCTAGAAGCTTGCTGTGACCCGGATGATGGTTCATCCGGCCACACTCGTTCCTGCATACAAGTAAAACATGCACTTCCGACTCACTGCTTAAGTCGGATGAGACCTAGTTAGGCGAACGCCCCCAGGTCCGGATTACCCCGTGATTCGGCCTGCCTTGAGGTGACCCGGCCAGCATCCGCTTTGGCTTTGCTGAACCTCGGCTAACTTGGCCTTTATACCCCGGCGTGACCCTACCCGGGGGTATCCCCCCAACAAGTTTCAAAAAATTGACTTAACAATACTTGAAATCTTGAGATTAGCTCAAAATAGTTCGGCATTTTAGTGACAGAATAAACTGGAGGTTAGTCAAAAACCAATGTCGGTCCGCTTAAGTTCTTTTCCTTAGTTGTTTTTTGATGTGCTTTGCCATTCCAAACTTACTCTCTTGCTTGCCATGAAGCCAACTCTTGTTGGACAGCAGCAAAGTCAAAGAGTTAGGTTTTTGGTGCTCACACATTACTAATCAAACTAAGACATAAGCGACTTAACCCAGCCGACATAAAAATACTGAAACGATAAACAAGTACTAAAGCAGTCCCCGAGTCTCTGCTCGGGGTAGCAAAATTTTTTATTGATAAGCTCACTGTCGACATACATACTGACATACGAGTAGTTCGGATACATTCACCTCTTAGGTGTAGAAAGGACGAAGTAGTGCTACGTTCCATGGTCTTTTGGATTCTTCTCCGGACATGTCCGCCTTGTTCTTTTGCTGGGGTTGTGCATTAATAAGATAGTAGGAATCATTATGCAAAGCCTTGCTCACAATAAAGGGCCCTTCCCATGGGGGGATAACTTATGCATGCCAGCGGTGCACTGTATTAGCCTTAGCACCAAATCACCTTCCCGAAAAACTCGGGGGTTTACTTTCTGGCTATGATAGCGTCGGATATTTTGCTAATATATGGTGGATCTGGACAAGGCCAGTTCTCTTGCTTCTTCCAGCAGATCAACATCATTTTGCCGGTCATCGCGGCATTTCGGCTTCTATGTATTGGGTGACTGATACGTCCATTTTGCATCACTATTCTATGTCTTAATTCACTATTATTCATTGATATATTTCGTATTGAGAGGTGATACTTATGTTATTTCATCTATTTTTACATGGTTGATGACTTTTGGAGCATGGACCGCTGCAGTCAGGATTCTGATGGAAAAGGTGCTATTTGGAGGCAAAATTCGCGAAGATCGGAAAATCCAGGAAAATATACGGAAAATCCTATTTTTCCAGAAGACTAAGGATGTCAGAAGATAGAGTGGAGGTGGGCTACAGGGGGCCCATACCACCCCATGGCGCGGGCAGGCCTAGGCCGCGCCTGGAGGTGGTGTGGCCACCCTGGCCCACTCCAGCCTCTCCCCTCTAGCGTATATCATCCTCCCGAAACCCTAAGACTCGGGGAGCAACCATAGAAAGATTCCGCCGCCTCTGCGGGGCGGAAAACACCAAGAGAGAAAGATCTCTTCGGCAGACAGATTTCTGCTGGGGGAATTCCTTCCCAGAGAGGGGAGATCGTCGCCATCAACACCACCATCAAGCTGGACTTCATCGGGATCATCATCATCACCACCACCATCATCACCATCATAACCCTCATCACCATCTCCATATTGCTGTAACAATTGCATTGAATCTTGCATTAGTTCATAGGGGAAACTTTCCCGGTGTTGATTACTCTTTGTAGTTGATGCTATTGAGTGAACCATTGAATTATTGTTTATGTTCAGATTGTTATACAGAATTATTCCATCTCTGATCATGATCCATATGATGTCTTGTGAGTAGTTCGTTTTGTTCTTGAGGACATGGGAGAAGTCTTGTTGTTAGTAGTGGAGTTGTGTTGAGAAAGATTCAATAGATTGTTATTTAAGTTGTGGTGTACTTCTTCTAGTGGTGTCATGTGAACGTCGACTACATGACACTTCACCTGTATGGGCCTAGGGGAATGCATTGTGTATTTGGGTACTAATCGTAGGGTTTGCCGGAGTGACAGAAACCTGAACCCCCGTTAGGAAACCATTGCACAAGGGACGTAAGGGTCTTAGAGTGTAAAGTTGTGGTTAGGTTTCTACCTTAATTAATTTCTTGTACTTACGGATGTTTGCAAGGGGTATAATCACAATTATGTATTAGTCTTGGATGGGGTGGTACATTAGCACAGGTTCACCCACACAACACTTAGCAAGCTAAAGAAGATTAATCGACTATATGAAGCGAAAGCACTTGATAGTCTTCCCATGTGTCCTCGAGAACGTTTGGTCATCTTAAGAAATACAACCGGCTTGTCCTTTGCTGCATAAAGGATTGGGCCACTTGCTGCATTTATTCCTACTGTCTTTTATTTACTCGTACTTTGTTTACTTGCTTTATCAAAAACCCCTAAAAATCCGTTTGCTAAGTATTTGCAGAGAATTCCTGATCCATACCACTAGCCAGCACCTTCTGCTCCTCGTTGGGTTCGACACTCTTACTTATCAAGACTATTTTCTAGCGTCATTGTCGGGGAGTGAAGCGCTATTGGAGAGTGGAACTGGTAAAGGAAACTTCTACTGTGAGTATTGTTTACTCCTATTAGTTGCTTTATTTTCGTTATGGATAATTCGCTGAGTTTCTTATTTGGTAATGCTACTACCACTGCTAAGGTAGTAGATAAGCCACCACCTGCTGAGAATGATGTTTTCAAAATACCTAGAAGAATTATTGATCGTGTTATGGATAACTACTATGTTGGGGATGGAACTGTCCATCCCGGTGATCATTTACTCTTTATACATGAATTATGCGGGTTGTTCAAGTGTGCAGGTATTACTACAGATCAAGTTAAGAAGAAGTTATTCTCATTATCACTGAAAGGAAGAGCTGAGGAATGGTATAAGCTGCTGAAGAATGGTCAAGCTCTGGAATGGGAGGAAATAGTGCCTCTCCTTTATTCAAAGTTTTATCCTCCTAGTGATATTCATAAAGATCAGAATCAAATATACAACTTTTGGCCTCTTGATGGAGAGAGTACAGCTCAAGCTTCGGGGTGATTAAAGTTACTGATGCTCAAATGTCCCATTCATGAGCTCCCCAACAATATTATTATCAATAACTTTTATGCAAGGCTCCCTTTACATGATAAGGATTTATTAGATGCTTCTTGTGCTGGATCATTCACTCGTATGGGAGAAGAAGCTAAATGGGATCTTCTGGACCGTATTCAAGACAATGCTGAAGCTTGGGAGAAAGACAAAGGTAGAAAGTCAGGTATAAATTATGATTATGAATGCATTGAATCTTTTATGGGAACTGATGACTTTCAAAATATTAGTAATGTTTATGGTCTTGATTTGCAAGTTATTACGAATTGCTTTAGAGCTTTTGCTTCCTATATCGAAATTCCAAAAAGAGGATGGAATAAATATCATGCAACTTACAAAGATATTGTTGATTATACTCCTATTGGAAGTGCTGAGTATTGCATTATTGATCCCATCTTACCCAAACCTTATATCGAGAAGATTCCCTTCCCCGAAAAGGTAAAGGACCATCCTATGATAACTAATGTAATCACCAAAAGTGAAAAGAGAACTGTAAAACCTGATGAACAAATAAACATCGAACAATTGTGAAAGACCTTGTCACTAAAAGCGTAGAAGATGGGCACATAGTCTTTTGTGAGGATGCTTCTAATATTGTTTCACATCCTAATAGAACTAAAAAGGCTAGTGTTCCTGTGCTTTCTGTTAGAATTGGTGATCATTTCTATTACGGTTTATGTGACATTGGTGCAAGTTCCAGTGCTATTCCTTATGAGCTTTACAGAGAAATTATGCATGAAATCAGTCCTTGTGAGTTGGAAGAGATTGATGTGGTTATTCACCTTCCTAATAGAGAGACCATCTCTCCAATTGGTATTGTACGAGACGTGGAAGTTCTTTGTGGTAAGATTAAGTACCCTTCTGATTTTCTAGTACTTGGTTCTGCTGCTAGTAAAACCTACCTTATCATTTTCGGTAGACCTTTCTTGAGTACTTGTGGAGCTATTATTGATTGCAAGAGGGAGAAAATCTTGACTGAGTTTGATGGGGAATCTTATAAGTTTAATTTTTCGAAATTTGCTAAAGAACCTTGCAAAGAGGAAACCCATAATGAGGATTTTAGGGTTGAACAACTTGCTTCTATTTCTCTTGCTCCTAACAATGCTTTGCAGCAATTTATGGAAGATCATGAAAGTGAAATCTTCATGGAAGAAAGGAATGAGATTGGCAGGATTCTTCGTGATCAACCTATGATGCTTAAGCACGACTTGCCTGTAGAAGACTTGGGTACCACGATGCCACCTAAAAAGGATCCGGTTTTTGATCTAAAACCTCTCCCTGATGATCTTAAATATGCTTATATTGATGATAAAAAGATATATCCTGTTATTGTTAGCGCTAAACTTTCAGGGAAGGAAGAAGAAAGGTTATTGGAAGTTTTGAGGAAGCATCGAGGAGCTATGGGCTATACTCTAGATGATTTAAAAGGGATTTCACCTACTATATGTCAGCATTCTATCAACATAGAACCAGATGCAAAGCCAGTAGTGGAGCACCAACGACGTTTAAATCCTAGGATGAAGGAAGTGGTAAAGAATGAGGTATTTAAACTCCTTGATGCTGGTATTATTTACCCTATTGCTGATAGTGAATGGGTTAGTCATGTTCATTATGTTCCTAAAAAGGGAGGTATTACCGTTGTCCCTAATGATAATGATGAGCTTATTCCTCAAAGAATAGTGGTAGGCTATAGGATGTGCATCGATTTTAGGAAAGTCAATAAAGTTACTAAGAAAGATCACCACCCGCTTCCTTTTATTGATCAAATGTTGGAAAGGTTGTCTAAAAAGACCCATTTTTGTTTTCTTGATGGTTATTCTGGTTTCTCTCAAATTGCTGTTAAACAACAAGATCAAGAAAAAACTACTTTTACTTGCCCTTATGGAACTTATGCTTATAGACGTATGCCTTTTGGTTTATGTAATACTCCTGCTACTTTCCAAAGGTTCATGTCTGCTATCTTTCATGGTTTTTGTGATGAAATTGTAGAAGTGTTCATGGATGACTTTTCTGTCTATGGAACTTCTTTTGACAATTGTCTTCACAACCTTGATAAAGTTTTGTAGAGATGTGAAGAAACTAATCTTGTTCTTAATTGGGAGAAATGCCACTTCATGGTTAATGAAGGGATTGTTCTTGGGCATAAAGTTTCTGAAAGAGGCATAGAAATTGATAGAGCTAAGGTTGAGGCAATTGAGAAGATGCCATATCCAAGAGACATCAAAGGTATTCGTAGTATCCTTGGTCATGCTGGTTTATATAGGAGGTTTATTAAAGACTTCTCTAGGATATCAAAACCTCTCACTAATCTTCTTCAAAAAGATGTACCCTTCGTTTTTGATGATGATTGTAGGGAAGCTTTTGAAACTCTTAAGAAGGCTTTAACTACAGCCCCTATTGTTCAACCACCTGATTGGAGTTTACCCTTTGAAATAATGTGTGATGCTAGTGATTTTGCTGTAGCGGCTGTCCTTGGGCAACGTATTGATAAAAAGCTAAACGTCATCCATTATGCTAGTAAGACTCTAGATGCTGCTCAGAGGAATTATGCCACTACTGAAAAGGAATTTCTAGCTGTTGTTTTTTCCTGTGATAAGTTTAGGCCCTATATTGTGGACTCAAAAGTAACCATTCATACTGATCATGCTGCTATTAAATATCTTATGACGAAGAAGGACGCTAAGCCTAGGCTGATTAGATGGGTACTGCTTTTACAAGAGTTTGATCTACATATAGTAGATAGGAAAGGTGCTGAAAACCCTATAGTTGATAATTTATCTCGTTTGGAAAACATCTCTTCTGACCATGTGCCTGTTAATGATAGTTTCCCAAATGAACAGTTAGCTGCAGTAGGGGTGAGCTCGCGAGGAAGCCCTTGGTATGCTGATTATGCTAACTTTATTGTCTCCATGTATTTGCCTCTAACTTTTACAGCTCAGCAAAGAAGAAAGTTCTTCTATGATTTGAGGCATTATTTTTGGGATGACCCACACTTATAGAAAGAAGGAGTGGATGATATTATGTGAAGATGTGTTCTAGAATATGAACAAAAGGAGATATTACGTAAATGTCATGGTAGTGCCTATGGCGGACATCATGTAGGAGATAGAACTGCACAAAAGGTACTACAATCAGGTTTCTACTGGCCTACCCTTTTTAAATATAAAAGAAAATTTGTTTTATCTTGTGATGAATGTCAGCGTGTTGGTAATATTTCTAGATGCAATGAAATGCCTATGAACTACTCCGTAGTTATTGAACCTTTTGATTGTTGGGGATTCGACTTTATGGGTCCTTTCCCTCCTTCAAAAGGTTACACTCATATTCTTGTTGCCGTTGATTATGTTACTAAGTAGGTAGAAGCCATTCCTACAAAGAGTGCTGACGGGGAGACTTCTCTAAAAATGCTTGAGGATGTTATCTTTCCTAGGTTTGGGGTGCCTAGGTATCTCATGACTGATGGGGGTTCTCATTTCATTCATGGTGGTTTTATGAAGACCCTTGCTAAATATGATGTTAATCATAGAATTGCTTCAGCTTATCACCCCAAACTAGCGGGCAAGTACAGTTATCAAATAGAGAAATTAAGTCTATCTTGCAAAATACTGTTAATAGGTCTAGAAAAAACTTGGCTAAGAAGTTGAATGATGCTTTATGGGCTTATTGAACTGCTTACAAAAATCCTATGGGAATGTCTGCTTATAAAATGGTTTATGGGAAAGCTTGTCACTTACCCAAAGAATTAGAACACAAAGCTTACTGGACAGTAAAAGAACTAAATAGAGATTGTAAGCTCGCTGGTGAGAAAAGATTATTTGACTTAATTTCTTTGGATGAATGGAGGAGTGAAGCCTATGAGAATGCTAGGCTCTTTAAGGAAAAAGTTAAATATGGCATGACAAGCGAATACTTAAGAGAGAATTTCATGTTGGTGAGAAAGTTCTATTGTATAGGTCTCGTCTTAGATTTTTTGCAGGTAAGCTACTATCAAAATGGGAAGGACCTTTCATCATTGAAGAAGTATACCGTTTAGGAGCAATACAAATTTCTTCTCTAAAAGATAATACTACACAAGCAGTGAATGGACAATGACTCAAACACTATATTGCTGGAGATTCTTACAATGAAGATGTTGATGCCTTTCAAGTTACAACTCCGGAGAAATTCATCGAGGACCAAATTCAGAGACCTGCAGAGTCTGTTTCCAACTAGGTAACAGTTCTGGTAAGAAAAGTTCCGTGAAAATACTATCCAACTATGTTTTTACAGTTTTTAGTCAATAAGGAAAGCTACGAAGCAGAAAAGGGACGGAAACGGAGCCAGGTGGTGTGGCCACTCCGGACTCCGCCTCCGACTCGTTTTCTCCCAGTACCTTCCTTTTGATATGAAACTTCATAATATATAACCCATCGGATCCCCCGAGGTTCGTATATCGTGTTTTCATCGTCTTCTTGTTTCGATCTATTTCTACCAGGACATACTCTTTGAAAGCTTAGAAGAACAATGGTGTCTTCCAAGGATAAAGGGAAGAAGCCCATGGAGGAGGATTTCCAAGATCCCAAGCAGGGGCTAGTACCTTTAGTCTCTTGCCCGACATCAACGGAAGACCTACGAGTCACTAAGGAGTTCTGTGATAAGTACCGGGAGTTGTAGAGGAAGGTGGACATGCTTCAATGGGAGAATAATAGGCTTCGCAAGATGCTGGAAGTTTCCTCACGACAACTAAGAAAAGGACACCACCACCACCAAAGGAGTAATTCTTCATTAGGTTTGGCATCCCCTTGGTTTGTTCCAAGCTTGGGGGAGTGCCACGGTATCATATCACTATCTTCTATCTTTTTACCTTATTAGTTGAGTCATATCATGAATAGAGGAGTTATTATGTAGTATGGTTTGCATTATGGAAGTGTCCCCTCTCTCGTTAGATATGTATCCCTTGGTGTGAGTTGCCGTTATGAAATATTAATGGGAAGTTCTATCATTCACTCTTTTGCATAGCTTATATTAGTTTTCAATTCGTGGTTATATGATTGATCTTGTTGTTAGTATTGGTATCACTTTGGGATCATTGAGTTAATTTAGTTGGTTTTGGCAAACCTGGCTCGGTCAGTAGCACACTATTCTTGATTTGCTCATAAGTCTAGTATTCTCTAGTTAAGATCTGTTGTGCTTCCAAGGAAGATTGCATGTTTATCTTTATCATTTGTATGCTTGTTTGTTTCCTTCAGGTCTTATACTTGCTACCCAGCCTTGCTAGCCAAAAACCTGTACTGAGAGGGTATTCTTCTCATGCATCCACCTCCTTTAAACCAAAACCTTTGCCATTTGTGTCCACCATACCTACCTAGTAGCATTATTGCTATTCCAAGTAAATTCTTGTTTTATCTACCTCCCAAATTAAACTTGTTATGTGAAAATTAGTGATTAAAGTTCTCATGAACTTGATGGCACACTTTACTTTCTTGCACTTAATAAACTTGAACCATTGGGTCCTTCTTTGTTGCGTATATGCTTGCACTTTATGAGTTGAAGTTAGCCAAACCATGTATCATGGGGACCGCTTTCAACACTTCATTTGGTACTTTGTACGTAGTTGATATCATGTTCTTTTGCTTATGGATCCCGGCAGTGTGAAATAAAAGTGGAACTTGTAAGATCATGGAGTTTATATGTGTGTTAGAGAAACGCCTGGGCTGCTAGCCTAAGCCATGCCTAATCATGGTGGAAACTTGCAGCATAACCATAATGAGCATTCTATGAAGCATCCTCAATAAAAACCTATGCAAATCGCAAATAAAAAGATCGCTGAGATGCTCACAGTCTGCTTGCGTTGTCATTTTGATTATGGGATAGCTCCTGTGTCATGTGCAAGGGGTACCCCGTTGGCGGTTCTCAATGATACGCATGTATCTACAATGACAAGAGCTTGCTCGTGACTGAAGTTGAGTAGCATGAGGATCAGTACTCATAAGTAAGGGGCATGAGATTTCAACGTATAACTTGTCAAGCATATCCTCTTAGTTGTGTCACTTTAACCTTAATCACCTAAAGATGCCTATGATAGGGGCAATGAGAGCTGAAAGCTAGTAAGTATCATAATTTTTGGGAGCTCTTTATGAGACTTGCAATCCCTGCTTCCCTCTATGAAGGGCCTTTCTTTTGCTTTGTAGTTGAGTCAGTAAACCTATTCCCTTCTATCTCAGCAAGTATTTTGAGTTGATGTGTTTCATTCATTCATATGATGATTTATTCAATCATGTTTCTTATGTTCCTTTTTTTGCACATTGCTCTTATCTTGATGTTTACTACTTTGAAAGCTATCATTGAAAAGCCAGCTATTTGTGAACTCCAGCAATTTATCAACTATTCTTCGACCAAGAGCTAAGTTTGCCATTACCAATTATGATTCACGTTATGTATCTTTTTTGTGTTTCCTTTACTCATTGCAAGTTGAGTTATATAATAGTGAGTTTTCTTCTATTATGATCTATGTATTTGATGAATGTGATGCTTCTTGTCCGTATTCTTTTATCGACTCTTCACTCCATAAACCTGAGGCCATGTTTATTGAGCTCAGTTTCGCTTGGGGACAAGCGAAGTCTAAGCTTGGGGGGAGTTGATACGTCCATTTTGCATCACTATTCTATGTCTTAATTCACTATTATTCATTGATATATTTCGTATTGAGAGGTGATACTTATGTTATTTCATCTATTTTTGCATGGTTGATGACTTTTGGAGCATGGAACGCTGCAGTCAGGATTCTGATGGAAAAGGTGTTGTTTGGAGGCAAAATTCGCGAAGATCAGAAAATCCGGGAAAATATACGGAAAATCCTATTTTTCCAGAAGACTAAGGATGCCAGAAGATGGAGTGGAGGTGGGCCACAGGGGGCCCACACCACCCCATGGCACGGGCAGGCCTATGCCACGCCTGGAGGTGGTGTGGCCACCCTGGCCCACTCCAGCCTCTCCCCTCTGGCGTATATCATCCTCCCGAAGCCCTAAGACTCGGGGAGCGACCACAGAAAGTTTCCGCTGCCTCTGCGGGGCGGAAAACACCGAGAGAGAAAGATCTCTCCGGCAGACAGATTTCTACCGAGGGAATTCCTTCCCGGAGAGGGGAGATCATCGCCATCAACACCACCATCAAGCTGGACTTCATCGGGATCATCATCATCATCACCACCATCATCACCATCAGCACCCTCATCACCATCTCCATATTGCTGTAACAATTGCGTTGAATCTTGCATTAGTTCATAGGAGAAACTTTCCCGGTGTTGATTACTCTTTGTAGTTGATGCTATTGAGTGAACCATTGAATTATTGTTTATGTTCAGATTGTTATACATCATTATTCCATCTCTGATCATGATCCATATGATGTCTTGTGAGTAGTTCGTTTTGTTCTTGAGGACATGGGAGAAGTCTTGTTGTTAGTAGTGGAGTTGTGTTGAGAAAGATTCAATAGATTGTTATTTAAGTTGTGGTGTACTTCTTCTAGTGGTGTCATGTGAACGTCGACTACATGACACTTCACCTATATGGGCCTAGGGGAATGCATTATGTATTTGGCTACTAATCGTAGGGGTTGCCGGAGTGACAGAAACCTGAACCCCCGTTAGGAAACCATTGCACAAGGGACGTAAGGGTCTTAGAGTTTAAAGCTGTGGTTAGGTTTCTACCTTAATTAATTTCTTGTACTTACAGATGTTTGCAAGGGGTATAATCACAAGTGTGTATTAGTCTTGGATGGGGCGGTACATTAGCACAGGTTCACCCACACAACACTTAGCAAGCTAAAGAAGATTAATCGACTATATGAAGCGAAAGCACTTGACAGTCTTCCCATGTGTCCTCGAGAATGTTTGGTCATCTTAAGAAATACAACCGGCTTGTCCTTTGCTGCATAAAGGATTGGGCCACTTGCTGCATTTATTCCTACTGTCTTTTATTTACTCGTACTTTGTTTACTTGCTTTCTCAAAAACCCCTAAAAATCCGTTTGCTAAGTATTTGCAGAGAATTCCTGATCCATACCACTAGCCAGCACCTTCTGCTCCTTGTTGGGTTCGACACTCTTACTTATCGAAAATACTGCGATACACCCCCTATACTTGTGGGTCATCAGTGACCCTTGGAGAATCATGCTCTATGTCGGCTGGTAATACAGCTTCTGCCCCATATACCAGAAAGAACGGCATATAGCCTGTTGATCAATTCAGAGTTGTTCTTAAACTCCATAGCACTTCTGGTAGCTCTTCTATCCAGCACCCCGCTGATCTTTGCAGTGGCTCTATGAGCCGGGGTTTTATCCTGGACAGTACCAGTCCGTTGGATCTTTCCACCTTCCCGTTCGATGTGGGGTGGGCGACTAAAGAGACGTCTAACCGGATCTTCTTTTCCAGGCAGAATCTCACCAATGCTCCTTCAGCAAAATTTGTCCTGTTATCAGTTATGATACTATGGGGGTAGTTGTACCTTAAGATTATATCCTTGAGGAATCTTACTGTTGTTGCCCCATCACATTTTCGAATTGGTTTTACTTCAATCCACTTGGTGAACTTGTCAACCATGACAAGAATATGGGTCATCCCTTCTTTGGCCGGCTTAAATGGTCCTACCATATCTAGGAACCATACAGCAAATGGCCACGTAATAGGGATGGTTTTTAGCTTTGACATTGGTAGGTGAGTTTTTGTGGCGTATCTTTGACAACCGTTGCATTTTCTCACCAAGTCCTATTCTTGCTCCAAAGCACTAGGCCAAGAAAACCCATGCCGGAAAGCTTCTGCTACTAAGGCCCTTGAGGAGGCATGGTGGCCACATTCCCCTTGGTGAATATCCCGGAGTATGTCAAGTCCTTCCTCTGGATCAACACACCGTTGTAGCACCGCAGTCACACTTCTTTTGTATAACTCGGCATTGATAATGGTATAGGCCTTTTCCCTTCTTTGAATTTTCGTTGAACTTATTTCATCATCTGGCAGGATTCCCTCTTTTAGGAAATCAAAAATTGGCTTGGCCCAAGATGGTATAGGCCAGACGGGAAATGGTTCCTCATCCACTTCCATTGCATCCACCGACATAACTCCCGCTGGATTAAGCTCCTCCACCAAATCCGAATCACCAAAGCATTGTATCCGACGTATCCCTACTTCCTTTGCCACTTTGAGACCATGTACCAATGCTTCGTACTCCGCCGCATTATTCGAGGCACTGAAATGGATTTGAATGACATACTTCAGTTGATCATTCTTGGGCGAGGTAAGCACTACTCCAGCGCCTAATCTGTCTTTCAGATTTGATCCGTCGAAGTGCATTTGCTAATAATTGGAGTCCGACAGGGGTGGCTTGTATTACATTTCAGCTTAGTCCACAAAGAAATCTGCCATAGGTTGTGACTTGATCGCATCCCTTCTATTGAACTGTGGTGCGTAAGGGGCTAACTCGATTGCCCACTTTGCTATTCGGCCGCTTGTGTCCTTGTTACTCATGATCTCTGAAATGGGTGCCTCACATATTACCTTTATGGGGTGTTCCTCAAAATAGTGTTTGAGTTTCTTGGCTGACATATATACGCCGTATGCCATCTTCTGATAATGAGGATAATTCTGTTTTGAGGCTGGTAGTACTTCGCTCAGATAATACACCGGCCTTTGCACCGACTTTCCTTCCTCCTCGCGCTCCACTATGATCACTACACCTACGACTCGGTTGGCCGCGGCTACGTAGAGCAACATTGGATCCTTAGGTAGTGGTGAAGCTAGGATTGGCGCGGTAGATAACATCTTTTTCAATTATCGAAATGCATGATCCGCCTGTGGTGTCCATGTGAACTTATCTGCCTTTTTCATCATCTGCTAGAGGGGCAAGGCCTTCTCTCCCAACCGACATAAAAATCGACTTAATGATGCTAGGCAACCAGTGAACTTCTGGACATCGTTAAGACATTTTGGCAATTCCATTCTTTCTATTGCCCGGATTTTCGTTGGGTTAGCTTCAATGCCACGGCTAGATACCAAGAAACCGAGTAACTTTCCGGCGGGTAAGCCAAAAGTGCACTTCTCTAGGTTCAGCTTCATTCAGAACCTTCTTAAGTTCGCGAATGTCTGCCGGATATCCTCAAGGAGCGTATTGCTTTCCTTGGTCTTTATTACCACATCATCCATCCACATAGACCTGCACATTCCGCCCTACTTGATCATGCAAACATTTTTGCATGCATCGCTGGTACGTTGTGTAACACCCTCGAATCGGCCCTATGCAAGTTTTAGCCCTTTCCACAAAACCCGCATAGAAACGATTCAAGGACGCCCACCAGGCACTTTCGTGTGGGTGGAAAACGAAGTAATAACATTACACAACAGTCCTCGATGGGACCCACAGAACAGATATCTATACAGCAGCGACTCAGCGAGTCAAGAATACAGATATACAATACAAAGATCCAAATCACCTTGAAAACGATAGAGCGTCCGACTACGGACAAGATGCAAATGGGGGCTAAGAGCCCTGAAGAATAACCAATGGCGTCAATAACCCTGCCCAGGCCAAGCCGGAAGGGTAACCCTGCTAACGACGTCGATCTCATACCTGCTAAAACAAAAGGGATGCCGACAAGGGGCAAAGGAAAAGGAGGAGCGTTAGTACTAAGGCCAGTACAGGGCGAGGCTAGAATTCGGCGGCTCTCGCCTACATAGGTATGGTGGGCTGAAGCGGCAGCGCAGCGGCACTAAACAACCTATAGAGACTCGATAAAACTGGCGATTATTAGAGAGGGATAAGAAAGACCTATCCGGATCCAACCTGAAGCTAACACCAAACAAACCCATCCTGGTATTTCCCCCTCGAGACCAAACGAGGAAGTCGGACTAAGGAACTCACATAGTTGGCAATTTTACTCATTCCATTATAGTTGCAACAATTACTAATCAGATATAGATAGCATGAGTCATCCTGAAGCATAGGTAGTGGGCAGTTTTAATCACCATTCCGTTATAGTTAGGTCATTTACTAGTCAGATATAATTGTCCTGGGGAATCCCAAAACCCAACAGTTGTTGACACTTTTATCACATTCCATTGGAGTTGCAATACTTACTAGGCAGGTATAGTATGACTCAGATCACCACAGATCCACCAGTTGTTGGCATTTTTAATATCCATTCCGTTATACTTGAGCTGATTACTAGTCACATATTAAGTCAAATTTATAGCACTACTTTAGTTATGCTTGTCTATGATCTACCAAACACAGGTAATAGGAGGTGTCCAAGGCAATATAGAGGTTGCACGGGATATAACTGGTGCATGGAAACTAAAGAATCGCGACACGGATAGCAATAGATGAACAGGAGGAAATAAAGACTATAAATGCAAAATAGGTAGAAGGGGAAGAGATGCTCGCCTGGGAAACACTGCCAGAGGTTCATATCCGGAGAACTTGTCGATGCTCGCATCAACTCATCGGCCTAATCCACGAAGAAGCAAACACTAGAAGAAACACCGGATGCAATATTTAATACTACCGCAAAAGATCCGGCATGATTATGATAGGATGCATGGCATGGCATTGATGCAATGCAATTAGGCAATATTAAGCGGAACCGGGGTCACGACAATTAATTTGATGATTCAAGTTATTTAGCTACCCCACAATTTAAATGTTGTTTTAATAAGGCAAAACATGTCATCGGTTCTCTACACAAATTTAAATGGAGGCGTTATGAGACAAATATAGCCCGCATATAGTCTCCATATTTATTTATTAGATGAATCGATAGAATACCCTACCCCCGAATAAACACAATAAGTATGCAAGCATGAGCCATTTAATATGCAACAAGATATATGTTATATTTTATAGAAAAGGGCTCGGAAGAGAGGGTCGCACATCTCGGATCGAAGATCATGGGGGTTCGGAGGGGTTCGGGTTCGGCGTGATCGGTCTTCGGACTCCGGGAACGGGGCTCCAGGATCCGTGAGGGAATCTTGGCGTCCAGGGTTTCGGCGTCTTCGGATACCGGGTCGAAGAGCTTGGTGGTCTTCGGGTCCGAGATCGGGGTCCTCGAATTCGTGCGGCGGTCTTGTCGTTTTATGTCGTGGAACTTGTGTCGGTGGCCTTAACAGGAGCGCTTGAGCAAAACAAAAATCTTGAGAGCCGAACACCAGACAACTTGTGGTTGTTTGCTACCACGAACAAATAAGCGGCAAGATTGATATCGATTTGCAAGCACACATACACCGAAACTGGCTTGGCAGCTGACCGCAGGGACGCAGTACCGGGTTGATGCGACAAGTTACCAGAGGAAGACGCTAACGCGAGGTTGCGGAGAGGACTACGGCGTTGCAGAGCTTGGGCCAGAGAGACGGTCCAAGGCGTGCGGCGGCGTAGGGCAGTGCCGGAGTGGCCTGCCGCGTCAGAGACGAGGTGGCGGCTCGGCGAGGCTGCATCGAGGGCGCGGGCACGGGTCCTGGCGGCGGGGAACGGCCGAGCTGCAGGGGCGGCCATCCCGTAGCAGAGGAGGCGCGCGACGTGACGAGGTCGCGCGGCGGAGGAGAGGGCGGCACTGAGGCGAGCACGGCCGGGATGCGGCCAGCTTGACGGAGCAGAGGCCCGAGGTAGAGGCGGCAGTCATTGGACTCGAGGAAGAGGGAGGCGGCTACTCATAGGGCGGGGCGTGCGCTCGCGAGAAGGAGTCCGGAGGGCGGCGGCGGCCGGAGGAGACGGGGCCACAGGGTCGGCGGGAGTGGACGGAGCTCGGGAGGAGGTCGCGGCGTCGATGCAGAGGATGGTCGGTGTGGGGTTGAGGCGGTGGCGGTGACGCGGGATCGCCATCCTCCGGTCGACGACCGGCGGCTCAGGAGGGGGCGCGGGTGAGGCCTGCTGCAGCGGCGGCTCCGGCGGGGCAGAAGAGAAGGGCGCCGGTGGCGGGGACGGAGGAAGAAGGGAAGGGCACCGGCGCCATGCGGCCAGAGAGGAGGCGCGGTATAGAGCGAGATTAGGGGGCAGTGAGGGAGAAGAGAGAGAGACGCAAGCGTAGAGCGAGACGGTCTTGGGGATCCGTGCGGGGGCACGGGGTCGCGTGCGGGAGATGGGGACTGGGGTTGAGCGGGGGTTGGCCAGGTCTCGTGCGGGATCCCGCGAGGATGGAGAGGGAGCGGGGTCACGCCTTGGGTGGTGGGGGCTTGACCGGGCGTGGTTCACGAGGTGGTGTCAGGTTGTGTCGGTGGGTGGGCCAGGCGGGAGTGGTTGTGGGGAGGGATCGATCAGGGGCAGGGAGTAGGCCGCGGTCGGGTGGCATGCGCCCTAGGGAGGGTGGCGGTGGTAGAAGGAGTTGGGGAGGGAGTAGGTGGTGTGTTGCTGCGGCAGGGTAGATGGGTTAGGGTTTGGATAGGATGGGTAGTAGGTGGCTGGTTGGGCCCTTTGGGCCTGGCCGGCTGCCTCCCCTAAAAATAATTTTATTTTTTTATCTTTATTTTAAAAATACTTTTGTAAATTGTTTTTTGTCAAATAAAAGATCCGAAAAAGACCGAGGTTTGTATTTTGAAATAAAGAAGCGGATGTTTAGAAAACCAAGATAGACTTTTATAAAAATAGTTTTAGGCAAACAAAAATGCAGAATGACATGACGATGCTCAAATGCAATGCGGCATGATGACATGAGCATGCGGTCATGATGATGCAATGCACAAAAACACAGCGATTTTCTAGTAGTGGTTTTTGCGGGGCGCCACAATTCGACACCACTAACAATGGATCTCGCCCTCGAGATCCGCCTCATGGTACCGGGAAGAAGATCGGCGATCTGAATCTTCACGCTTCATGTAGATGCTCGCGACACCACTAACAAGAGGTCGTTGTCCGTGATCGTCGAGAGAACACTCCGGGAACAAAGGGCGAAGGCGGAGGTATCAACAAATAAAGCCACTTCTAGCTTGGATAGAAAGAGAGAACTGATGCATCCTCATCCACTTCAATGTACAAGAGCAAATAGATTGAGTAGTCGGCATGGGGGCCAATCCATCACGCACCCAAACTATTACTCTGCACAATCAGTGGAAAAGCGTGCAGCCATTCTCGGAATCAGACTGAAGATCTCGACAAACGAGGTTCGGAAACAAAAGAGGGATGCAGACTCTGCATCGGATCCGGCGTAGATGATGTCGTCGCGTGGGAAAACACCGGAAGGCACAAACAAGGAACAAAGAATGGTACCACAGATAAAGGATCACCCAGATAGCATGAAGTCCGAAGGTAGAAACACCGTTACCAAAGAAGGAAGCGAAACCCTAAAGGTACGACGGAAACCCAACCACGAGAAATCCTGGACTCGAAGAAAGAGAAGAGAGCAGATTCAAAACACGCAGAGGTAAGAGGAGAACAGCAGAGGGGTAAGGAGTAAAATCAGACCTAATCAGATCTATCCAACTGATTTTGCAAAATAGTTTTGACACTCTACTTCGGTCGTTAGCTAGGTTATCCTATAGGCTGGACTTGTGGGGTATCGCAACTGCTGGGCTCTGATACCACTCTGTAACACCCTCGAATCGGCCCTATGCAAGTTTTAGCGCTTTCTGCCAAACCCGCATAGAAACGATTCAAGGACGCCCACCAGGCACTTTCGTGCGGCTCGAAAACGAAGTAATAACATTACACAACAGTCCTCGATGGGACCCACAGAACAGATATCTATACAACAGCAACTCAGCGAGTCAAGAATACAGATATATAATACAAAGATCCAAATCACCTTGAAAACGATAGAGCGTCCGACTACGGACAAGATGCAAATGGGGGCTAAGAGCCCTGAAGAATAACCAATGGCGTCCATAACCCTGCCTAGGCCAAGCCGGAAGGGTAACCCTGCTAACGACGTCGATCTCATACCTGCTAAAACAAAAGGGGTGCCAACAAGGGGCAAAGGAAAAGGAGGAGCGTCAGTACTGAGGCCAGTACACGGTGAGGCTAGAATTCGGCGGCTCTCGCCTACATAGGTATGGTGGGCTGAAGCGGCAGCGCAGCGACACTAAACAACCTATAGAGACTCGATAAAACTGGCGGTTATCATTGAGGGATAAGAAAGACCTATTCGGATCCAACCTGAAGTTAACACCAAACAAACCCATCCTGGTATTTCCCCCTCGAGACCAAACGAGGAAGTCGGACCAAGGAACTCACACAGTTGGCAATTTTACTCATTCCATTATAGTTGTAGCAATTACTAATCAGATATAGATAGCACGAGTCATCCTGAAGCATAGGTAGTGGGCAGTTTTAATCACCATTCCGTTATAGTTGGGTCATTTTCTAGTCAGATATAATTGTCCTTGGGAATCCCAAAACCCAACAGTTGTTGACACTTTTATCACATTCTATTGGAGTTGCAATACTTACTAGGCAGGTATAGTATGACACAGATCACCACAGATCCACCAGTTGTTGGCATTTTTAATATCCATTCCGTTATACTTGAGCTGATTACTAGTCACATATTAAGTCAAATTTATAGCACTACTTTAGTTATGCTTGTCTATGATCGAGATACTGTGCTCCAAGTCATCCATAACCGCGGACACGGCTTTCAGAAAGTTTTACCCTGCAGGGGTGCACAAATAGCAACACACACTCGATCAACCTCAGAAAAACCAACTCAAAACCCAATGAGGCTTTCACGACAAAGCGATCACAGGATTCATAAAATATTTCAGGGGGCCACACCACTAAGCTACCCGCAACAAAGTTGGCCGGCTCCAGAACGGATCCAGGGTTTGTTTGGATGGTTGTAAACGACTGGGAACCTGAAAGTGTGACTGGGCTTGTCGATACAGCGAAAACGTGTCACGATCCTAAACAGTACAGGTGCTCCACGCACAATCTTAAATAAAGCAGTAAGCATGGCATAAGTACAGGATAGTAATAAAGCCCCAAACTACTTGTGGCCCCAAGAAATAGAAATGAATCAAGCTCTGGCTTAGGGGGGGTCCACAAGGCCTCCCGGATGTGGATAGTGCGAAAAATCAAGGAACAGGTATCAAGTACTCGGGGTCCTATAGGACACAAGTGAGCGTGGAAGAGCCAAATAACATCTATTGCCCACCGATGCCTCTGCATTAGTTTTAGCTAGCATTTTAATAGTTGTATTTAGAGTCATGATCATCTCCACCAATAAGCATCTCCACCAATAACATTTGCCAGCATTCCAATATCTATGGTACTCGATGACACGAGATCACACCTGAGCAAGCAACTACGACTCGCAAGGTCAGCTATCTACCGAACACAGGTAATATGAGGTGTCCAAGGCAATATAGAGGTTGCACGGGATATAACTGGTGCGCGGAAACTAAAGCATCGCGACACGGATAGCAATAGATCAACAGGAGGAAATAAAGAATATAAATGCAAAATAGGTAGAAGGGGAAGAGATGCTCGCCTGGGAAACACTGCCGGAGGTTCATATCCGGAGAACCTTTCGATGCTCGCATCAACTCATTGGCCTAATCCACGAAGAACAAACACTAGAAGAAACACCGGATGCAATATTTAATACTACGGCAAAAGATCCGGCATGATTATGATAGGATGCATGGCATGGCATTGATGTAATGCAATTAGGGAATATTAAGCAGAACCGGGGTCCCGACAATTAATTTGATGATTCAAGTTATTTAGCTACCCCGCAATTTAAATGTTGTTTTAATAAGGCAAAACATGGCATCGGTTGTCTACACAAATTTAAATGGAGGCGTTATGAGACAAATATAGCCCGCATATAGTCTCCATATTTATTTATTAGATGAATCGATAGAATACACCCCCGAATAAACACAATATGTATGCAAGCATGAGCCATTTAATATGCAACAAGATATATGTTATATTTTATAGAAAAGGCCTCGGAAGAGAGGGTCGCACATCTCGGATCGAAGATCTTGGGGGTTCGGAGGGGTTCGGGTTCGGCGGGATCGGTCTTCGGACTCCAGGAACGGGGCTCCAGGATCCGTGAGGGAATCTTGGCGTCCAGGGTTTTGGTGCCTTCGGATACCGGGTCAAAGAGCTTGGTGGTCTTCGGGTCTGAGATTAGGGTCCTCGAATTCGTGCGGCGGTCTTGTCGTTTTATGCCGTGGAACTTGTGTCGGTGGCCTTAACCGGAGCACTTGAGCAAAACGAAAATCCTGAGAGCCGAACACCAAAGAACTTGTGGTTGTTTGCTACCACGAACAAATAAGCGGCAAGATTGATATCGATTTGCAAGAACACATACACCGAAACTGGCTTTGCAGCTGACCGTAGGGACGCAGTACCGGGTTGATGCGACAAGTTACCAGACGAAGACGCCAACGCGAGGTTGCGGAGAGGACTACGGCGTTGCAGAGCTTGGGCCAGAGAGATGGTCCAAGGCGCGCGGCGGCGTAGGGCAGTGCCGGCGTGGCCTGCCGCGTCAGAGACGAGGTGGCGGCTCGACGAGGCTGCATCGAGGGCACGGCCACGGGTCCTGGCGGCGGGATCGCCGTGCTCCGGTCGACGACCGGCAGCTCAGGAGGGGGCGCGCGTGAGGCCTGCTGCAGCGGCGGCTCCGGCGGGGCGGAAGAGAAGGGCGTCGGTGGCGGGGACGGAGGAAGAAGGGAAGGGCGCCGGCGCCATGCGGCCAGAGAGGAGGCGCGGTACAGGGCGAGATTAGGGGGCGCTGAGGGAGAAGAGAGAGATAGAGACGCAGGCGTAGAGCGAGACGGTCGTGGGGATCCGTGCGGGGGCACGGGATCGCATGCGGGAGATGGGGAGTGGGGTCGAGCGGGGGGTGGCCAGGTCTCGTGCGGGATCCCGCGAGGATGGAGAGGGAGCGGGGTCACGCGTTGGGTGGTGGGGGCTTGACCGGGCATGGTTCACGAGGTGGTGTCAGGTTGTGTCGGTGGGTGGGCCTGGCGGGAGTGGTTGTGGGGAGGGATCGATCAGGGGCAGGGAGTAGGGCGCGGTCAGGTGGCGTGCGCACCAGGGAGGGTGGCGGCGGTAGAAGGAGTTGGGGAGGGAGTAGTTGGTGTGTTGCTGCGGCAGGGTATATGGGTTAGGGTTTGGATAGGATGGGTAGTAGGTGGCTGGTTGGGCCCTTTGGGCCTGGCCGGCTGCCTCCCATAAAAATACTTTTATTTTTTTATTTTTTTATCTTTATTTTGAAATACTTTTGTAAATAGTTTTTAGTCAAATAATAGATCCGAAAAAGACCGAGGTTTGTATTTTAAAATAAAGAAGTGGATGTTTAGAAAACCAAGATAGGCTTTTATAAAAATAGTTTTAGGCAAACAAAAATGCAGGATGACATGACGATGCTCAAATGCAATGTGGCATGATGACATGAGCATGTGGTCATGATGATGCAATGCACAAAAACACAGCGATTTTCTAGTAGTGGTTTTTGCGGGGCGCCACACGTTGCTCCTAAATTACGTAATCCAAACGGCATAGTGCGATAGCAATAAGCCCCGTACGGGGTAATAAATGCAGTCTTTATTTGATCATCCGGATTCAAGGGTATCTGATGGAAACCAGAGTATGCGTCAATAAATGACAGTAGCTCACATCCGGCCGTTGAGTGTATGACCTGATCTATTCTACGGAGTGGGAATGGATCTTTCGGACACGCCTTATTCAGGTTCGTGTAGTCAATACACATGCGCCATAACACAGCCACGTCCGGATCATCTTTCTTTTTCTCCACCAGCACCGGATTAGAGAGCCAATCCGGATAGAGTACCTCCATGATAAACCCGCCGCTAGTAATCTTGCTATCTCATCTCCAATAACTTTCCTTCTATCTTCTACGAAACGTCTAAGAGGCTGCTTTACCGGCTTAGCCCCGGGTCTTACATTCAATGAGTGCTTAGCCAACTCCCTCGGTACACCTTGCAGATCTTGCGTAGACCAAGCAAAGATATCCCGATTCTCACGGAGGAAGTTAACGAGCTCGCTTTCCTATTTGCTGCTTAACCCGGCTCCAATGGTGATGGTGCGCTTTGGGAACTGATCATCGATTGGCACTTTCTTCGTGTCCTTTGTGTCCTGGAACAATACGCTCCTGTGCGGGCTGGTCAGGGTCGGCATATGTTGTTGCGCTGATTGAGCCAATGCCACCACTTCTCGTATCTTCCTTTCTTCTTGAGCTATCACGAGTGACTCGGCTAAATTGGATCCGGCTTAAGCGCACTCGGTCGAATGCCGGAAGTCCCCTGATATAGTTATCATGCCCCTTGGTCCGGTTAATTTCATCTTAAGGTAACTGACGTGGGTAGTTGCCATGAATTTGCTTAGTGATGGCCTATCGAGTAACGCGTGATAAGCACTTTCTAGATTCACCACCTCAAATTCCAAGTTCTTAGTGCGGCAGTTGTCTCTTCTGCCGAATAACACGTCAACCCAGACTTTACCAATTGGTTCACAAGAAATACCTAGCACAATAGCATGAAAGGTGGTCCTTGTTGCTTGCAACATGCTCTCTATTATTCCCAACTTACAGCCATCATTACTGCGTTCACCTCCATATGCCGGTGCTGCAAGCTTTTCCGGTCATTCTCTTCCGTGGTGAACACACAATAGCTTTGATGATGTTCCCTGTACTCATTTCGTCCCTCATTCTCTTTGTAACCTTGGCCTTGCTATTGGTTATTGCCTACTTGTTGTACCGCATCCCTTCTTTCCGGATTCTCGTACCTCGGCGGAGGTGGTGGCAGCATCAGTTGTTGTCCATTTCCTCCTATTAGTAACGGTGGCCGGGGTGTTTCATTTCTAGGTGCTTCGCTTTGAGGTGCCTGAGCATTCCCCGAACTCCCATGTTCTAATTTCCTCATCCACTCACACTGCCAGGTTGTATGATTCGTTGGACTGTTCGGAGTTGGCTTATGGAATTTGCAAGGTTGATCTAGCATAGAATCGAATGTATACCTCGGCCTATCCTTTTGTTCCTGCCATTGATTTTTCTGCTCCGGCGTCCAAGGCTTTTTCCCTTTGTTTTTCTGCTGCCAGTTTTGCCCTCCAGTTTTCTGGCGTTGGCTTGCACCGGCATTGGGCTGATCCCGGTCTACTGCTGCGACCTTCTGCGAGTTATACCGATAATCCGGACGCTCATCCCTTGTTTTTCCTCAGAAATCATTCCTTCTTGATGACCCGGAGATATCTCGGTTGTAATACTCCTCGTTTGCTTCGCTAGACATTAGCCGGGGTTGCGTTGGATCTCCCAAGGCATATGAATCTGCGATCCGGATTGTCTTAGCCAAGGTAGTTGGCATATCTCGCTGTAATCTTTGCCACAGCATACTTCCATATCTGCACCCCTGAGCGAACCACGGAATAGCTTGTGATTCAATCACTCCTTCGCACGAGTTTCTCACATTGCACCACCGAGTCAGGAAATCTCTATCTGGCTCATTCGGTCTCTGGCAGCACAACGCTAGGGTTTGCGGTCTGTTGGGTCTCTTGTAAGTTCTTGAGAAATTTCTAACGAACAGCTCCTGGAAATCCAGCCAGCAGTTAACGCTTCCTGGTGGTAAATTGTTCAACCAAACTCGTTCTGGTACTACCATCATAAGTTCGGGTTCCTCTAGCTAGCTGAAAGTTTGGCACTGATGGCTCATTCATGATTCGGGGCCCGAAGCATGCTGGACCTGGTGGACCTTGTAACTCGATTTGCTCCGACCTGTAAATCCTATCCAACTTCAACCTCGCATCATCTGGCTGCAAGTTCCTGCTTCCCAACCTTGATCCAATTACGTGGTGATCCGGTCTGTGGTATCCATCATTGACCATAGCCGAACAACCATCATTGTATCTTTCCTGATCCGAATGTGCATGGTAATGTTGTGCCGCTTGTCCCGCACTTCCTTCTTGCCGAGGCCCGTGTTGTTGCTGCGTCCGAGGTAAATTTTGCCCCGCTCCCACGGGATCACGCTATTCGGCATTGCCGTTGGCAGCATTTCTTCGACTGGCATTGCCTTGGTCACGGTTACCTTGGGCAGCCACACCTTGGCTGGTACTGTGCTGGTCCTCCTCAACTTGCACTACTTTTCCTTTTCTAGCCGTTACCGGGTTATAAGGAACCATTTGCTTGTCTCTTCTTCTGGAGTCCACTACTTCTTCTCTCCTAGGATTATGACCTGGAGATGACGTTGCTCCTCTGGATCTTGCCGGGTTATTTCTAGACGAATGTACCACCTGTGAGGCCCCTGGTGGTGCCGGGTTAGCTTTATTTATTTCTTCATTTTGTTGGCATGCAACTCTCAACAGGTGATTTACCCTCTCTTGATGCCTTTGTCGGGCCTCTCCGGTTAAACCTTCGAACTCGGACGCGGCCGCATTTGCTGCTCTAAGGTTGTTTGCCGGGGTACTGTACCGATCCAACCCCCCTATTACTATCATTGTTGTCTGCCCAGCCTAGGCTCGTACTCCTTGTCGATCTCACTGATTAGGTTCCTGCCCCGGATTTTCACTCCATCGATACGGTTTGCCTTAGCATACTCTCTCAGGGTGATGTTCAGTGACTGATGCAGCTCCACTACTTTCTTCGCTCCAGCTAACATTTTCCACCTAGTTTCCTCTAACTCAACTTGCACCTGAGCCGGATCTACTACAGGTGCTATTGGCGTTGCCAAGCTATCTATCGCTTGCGGTAGCACATTCTCTGGCTTCTCTAGCGGAGGAAACCTAGATCTTGTATGTTTGGGCGTTACCTCTGGCTCTGGTGCCGGATCTTTGCTCGGTCCCGCATCTGGAACGATCATCAGGACTTCAACGCTGCTAGTGGGGTGAGTGATACGCACTCCATGAGCGGCGTTGAGAGGTGGTTCGCCTCCCTTGATGATGTCCCGCGGGTGAACGCAGAACTCATCCACCCCGACGTAGATCTTGTGCGCGCTAAGCTTGAGGAAGACATCGTTGCGCGGTGGAGCGTGCCTACCGAAGCTTCCCGCGTTGTTGCTGACATAGTCCAGCGCTCCAAAGCGTTGAAACAAGCCTGAGACGATACGCTCGCCGGTGCTCGAGAAGTTTCCCATCTAAATTTTCACCCCTGCTAGCACCGCTATCCCCATGGTGGACGCCAACTGTCGTGGTGGTGGCACGACAGATGCCATGGATAGGCTAAAGATGGGGCCAATGAGTGCTAGGGGAATCCAGGGAGGGAGAGCATGGTGATTCCACGCACGGAAGTTCTTGTATATTCTCTATCAATGGTGTCTTGCAAGTGCTCCTAAGGCCCTTAACAAGAAGGAGACAATGTCTCTTACCCCCTGTTATCTAGCCCTAGAGTTCTACCTTAGACAGAGAAAATGAATGATCTCTTCGCCCTTCTCCTCCTATGGAGTCCCTGGTGCTCCTTATATAGTGGAGCCCGGGTTACATTCCTAGGGCATAGGTGGTAGCATATTCTACAAATATGCTCCTCGTGCAAAGCTAGATGCTTCTGTATTCCTCTTTAACGGCTCGTCTGGGCTTTGGATGTAACCCGCGGTGTCATCCTTGCCTTTTGGCGTCACCAGACACGGGCTACTTCATTCGGCTTTGCCCGCGTCACCTTGGTCGCCCCTGACCCGCTGGTCCTCTTCTTTACTTTACTTTGCACATGCTTAAGCTAATAAAGCCACCATTTGACTAGCGGGGGATTCCTTCTCTTGGAAGCTAAGATAATTCGGCCAGCATATAACTAATCCGGCTTACCCATTTACCTGCAAAACAGATAGGCAAGGCCGGCATAAATCTTATGCCGGCCGGACCATTGTCAAGGAAATGCCCCATGGGCTCGCACCGTGATTCGGCCTTGCTTGAGGTGACCCGATCAACACTTCGCTTTGACCGCGCCGTACCCCGGCTAACTCGGTCCTTATACCCCGGTGTTACCCTATCCGAGGGTATCCCCCCAACACATCGTTCACCATAGCCGAATAACCATCATTGTATCTTTCGTGATCCAGATGTGCATGAAGCTGTTGTGCTGCTTGCCCTGCACTTCCCTCTTGCCGTGGTACACGTTGTTGCTGCGTCCGAGGTAAATTTTTCCCTGCTCCCACGGGATCGCGCTGTCCGGCATTGCCAATGGCAGCATTCCTTTGACCGGGATTGCCTTGGTCACGATTACCTCGGGCAGCCACACCTTGACTGGTACTGTGCCGATCCTCGTCAACTTGCATAGCTTTGCCTTTTCCAGCCCTTACCGAGTCATGGGGAACCATTTGTTTGTCTCTTCTTCTAGAGTCCACTACCTCTTCTCTCCTGGGATTATGACCCAGAGAAGACGCGGCTCCTCTGGATCTTGCCGGGTTATTTCTGGCCGAATGTACCACCTGTGAGGCCCCTGGTGGTGCTGGGTTAGCCTTGTTTATTTCTTCATTTTGTTGGCATGCAACTCTCAACAAGTGATTTACTCTCTCCTGTTGCCTTTGTCAGGCCTCTCCGGTTAAACCTTCTAACTTGGATGCGGCCGCATTTGCTGCCCTGAGGTTCTTTGTTGGGGTACTGTACCGATCCAACCCTCCTATTACTATCGTGGCTATCTGATCTGGCCTAGGATCGTACTCCTTGCCAATCTTGGTGATCAGGTTCCTGCCTTGGATTTTCTCTCCATCGATACGGTTTGCCTTAGCATACTCTCTCAAGGTGATGTTCAACGATTGATGTAGCTCTGCTACTTTCTTTGCTCTAGCTAACATCTTCCGCCTAGTTTCCTCTAACTCAATTTGTGCCTGAGCTGGATCTACCATAGGTGCTATTGGCGTTGCCAAGCTATCTATTTCTTGCTGGAGCACATTCTCTAGCCTCTCTAGCGGGGGAAACCTAGACCTGGTCCGTTTTGGTGTTACCTCTGGCTCTGGCGCCGGATATTTGCTTGGTCCTGCGTCTGGCGCGATCATCAGGACCTCAACGCTACTAGTGGGCCGAGTGATATGCGCTCTACAAGCTGCGCTGAGAGGTGGCTCGCCTCCCTCGACGACGTACCGCGGGTGAACGCAGGACTCGTCCATGCCAACATAGATCTTATGCGCGTCAAGCTTGAGGAAGACGTCGTTGCACGGTGGAGGGTGCTTTCCGAAGCTTCCCACGTTGTCGCTGACATAGTCCAGTGCTCTAAAGCATTGAACCAAGCCTGAGACAATACGCTCGCCGGTTCTTGAGAAGTTTCCCGTCTGAATTTTCACCTCTGCTAGCACCACTTGCCCCACGGTGGGCGCCAACTGTCGTGGTGGTGGCACGGGAGATGCCATGGATAGGCTAAAGATGGGGCCAATGAGTGCTAGGGGAATCCAGGGAGGGAGAGCGTGGTGATTCCACGCACGGAAGTTCTTATGATTTTTCTATCAATGGTGTTTACAAGTGCCCTTGAGGCTCTTAGCAGGAAGGAGACGATGTCTCTTACTCCCCATTAACTAGCCCTAGAGTTCTACCTTAGACAGAGAATGATTGCTCGATCGGCCGTCATTCTCTATGGAGGCCCCGGTGCCCTTATATAGTGAGGCCCGGGTTACAATTCTAGGGCACAGGTGGTAGCATATTCTACGAATATGCTCCTTTCCTAAAGCAGATAGTTCTTTATTATCTTTTAACAGCTCGTCCGGGCTTTGGACGTAACCCACAGCGTCATCCTTGCCTTTTGGCGTCACCAGACACGGGTTACGTCATCCGACTCTGCGTGCGTCACCTTGGTTGCCCCTGGCCCGCTGGTCCTCTTCTTTACTTTACTTTGCTCATGCTACAACAAATAAAGCCACATTTTGACCAGCGGGGGATTCCTTCTCTTGGAAGCTTAAGATAGTCCGGCCAGCATACAGCTAATCCGGATTGCCAAGCTACCTACAAAACAAATAGACAAGGTCGGCATAAATCTTATGCTGGCCGGACCATAGTCAAGGAGATGCTCCATGGGCCGGGTCTCACCGTGATTCGGCTAGCCTTGAGGTGACCCGGTCAGCTGTTGCTTTGACCGTGCCGTACCCCAGCTAACTCGGCCCTTATACCCCGGTGTTATCCTACCCGGGGGTATCCCCCCAACAGCAGGTGATGATCATGAAGATCAGGGTGGCGCCGGGCATGAACATGAAGATGATCAAGGTGGCGCCAGGCATGAACACGAAGATCAAGGTGTCGACCATGATTCGAGCTGGCTGCATGACCCTCATGTCCAAGATCTGCTTCTCAAGGAGACAAGTAACGCCAGAGCCGCCGCTAGAGAGAAATCTAAGATAGAGCAAATCAAGAAAGATGCGGTCACTGCATTGTTTGATGGATGCAACGACGGGGATACCCGTCTGAAGGTAACGCTCAGGGATCTGGAGATGAAGGCAAAACACAAAATGACCGACGAATGCTTCGACGACAACATTGCATTCTAGCACAATATTCCCAAGAAGGGGAACACATGTCCGACTAATATCGCTGAGGCCAAGAAAGTCACGTGCCCTCTCAATCTACCGCACGTGAAATACCACATATGCATAAATGATTGCATCATCTACCGGGGCGAGGATGCGAAGAAGACCACGTGTCCGGTGTGCAAGACCTCTCGATACAAGAGAGGGACCAAGAAAGCTCCTAGAAAGGTGGTGTGGTACTTTCCTCTAACTCCTCGTCTGCATCGGTATTTCGCAGACCCTAAGGAAGCAAAGCTCATGCGCTGGCACGCAGAAAGAAAGAGGCCAGAAGACGATGATCCGGGGAAGGAGGAAATGCAGAAGCACGCTTCAGATGCTTGCCACTGGAAGGCGTTGGACCTCCAATATTACCAACATTTTGGGAAAGAGTCAAGGAACCTCAGGCTGAGCGGGAGCACCGACGGACTCAATACGTTCGTAAGCCAGAGCAGCACACACAACACCTGGCCCGTGTTTGTATGGATCTACAACCTCCCACTAGTTGTGCATGAAGAAGAAGTACCTAACCATGAGTATGCTGGTTCAAGGGCCAAAACAACCCGATACAGACATCAATCTGTATCTAACATTGTTGAACTAGGAGCTGGCCACATTATGGGAAGAAGGAGCCTGTACGTGGGATGCCTCGAGACAAGAATACTTCGACATGTGAGCGGCGGTGATCATGACGGTGCAAGACTATCTTGATTATGGATACTTCTCGGAGCAGGTGGTCCAAGCATTCTATGGGTGCGTTAGGTGCAAAGATAATACAATGTACTGCCAGCTACAGAAATATCCTAGGTCCGGGAAAACCGTGTTCCTTGGGGCTCGGAGGTGGCTTCCCAAGAATCACGCTTGGAGAAAGCTAGGAGATCTATTCGATGGGGTGGTCAAGCTTCGAGGAATATCGGACCAGAGGAGTGGCGCGCAAATCTACGAGCTGTTGAATAGCTGGAAGGAATGCCCTGCACCGGGAAAGACCCAGAAGAAGCCAGAGCCGCTACTGAAGGTATGGAAGGCGAGGTCTGTTTTTTAGGATTTGCCATACTGGAAGATCCTTGATGTCTACGCACTTCTATTCTTGTAGACAGTTGTTGGGCCTCCAAGTGCAGAGGTTTGTAGAACAGCAGAAAGTTTTCCCTTAAGTGGATCACCCAAGGTTTATCGAATTCAGGGAGGAAGTGGTCAAAGGTATTCCCTCTCAAGCAACCCTGCAATCAAGATACAAGAAGTCTCTTGTGTCCCCAACACACCCAATACACTTGTCAGGTGTATAGGTGCACTAGTTCGGTGAAGAGATAGTGAAATACAAGTGGTATGGATAATTATAAGTGGTAACGGTGATAGAAAATAGCTTGATGGCATGGAAAAGACTAAAGGAAAACTGAAATAAAGATGGCAGTAAGCAAACATGTAACATATCTAATTGCAAACGGTGTTTCAATGCTTAGAAACAAGGCCTAGGGATCATACTTTCACTAGTGAACACTCTCATATAAATATCTTCTCTTTATGATACTACTCTTAACTACTCCCCGGTTAGACACTCTAATCGATGGTAGGGCTATAACAGCACACCTCAAAGTTCATATTTCCCATCTAGAAAACCCCACACTGTCACCTTGAGCACTAGATGGTTCAAACAAACACCACAATTTCATAAAGACATCCAACTCCAAATATAAATCATAATAAGTATTTGTAATCTCTAGCCTAAGTGCCACCATGGTGTGCACACTATCAACTTCACACACATGGGGAGAGCAGAGATCTATTAAAGCACTTGAGTAGCAAGGTAGATCTACTTGATTGCAAAGCTCATGATCACAATATGATCATGAATAGAGAGAGAGATGAACACATAGCTACCGGTAGAACCCTTAGCCTCGAGAGAGAACTACTCCCTCCTCATCATGGGAGTCAGCAACGGCGATGGAGATGGTGGTGAAGATTGATGGAGATGGCTCCGGGGGCACTTCCCTGTCCTAGCAGGGTGCCGGAACAGAGACTTTCTGTCCCCCGAATCTCCCCTTCGGTGGCGGCGGCGCTGTGGAACTTTTCGTGGATTTCTGATTGATGATTTAGGGTTTTTGCATCGGGAGGAGTTTATAGGCGAAGGGGCAAGGTCGGTGGCCGGCCAGGGGGGCCACACCATGCCCTAGCGCGGCCAGGGGGCCCACGCCATGCCCTAGCGTGGCCAGGGGGTGCGCCTAGGGGTGGTGTGGCCACCCTGTGGCCCCTCTCCGTCTTGTCTTCTGGCTCCGTGAGTCTTCCGGTAAAATATCGACTTTGGCTTTTGTCCGGTCCAATTCCGAGAATATTGATTTTCTGACTTTCCTGGAACCAAAAACAGCAGAAAACAGGCAACTGGCACCGTGGCATCTTGTTAATAGGTTAGTCTAAGAAATCATATGAAAAGTACTCCAAAGTGTGGAAAAAACATAAGAAAGTAGATAAAACCAAGCATGGAATATCAAAAATTATGGATACATTAGCAACATATCAAAATCCCCAAGCTTAACTCCTGCTCGTCCTCGAGTAGGTAAGTGATAAAAATAAATAATAATTTTTGAGGTGACATGCACCAGCACAATCAAGATCAAACCATTTGCAAGCATTGATAGCTGGGATCAAAGTACTTCAACATAGCATGAAAGATATAGTTCTAACAATAAGACATAGTGACTATGCATGCAACATGAAAAGGTACAAACAAAAGATTCATGAATAATAATGCTTTGAAAGACGTTTGTTTGTTTCATATATATAAGACATAATGAGAATGGTATTCAGCTTGTCCCTCATAGTTTAGCAAAACATAAATGCATAGGACACCTTCAAAGTTCATAAGGGTGACTAGATACAAATAGTTTAAGAACAAGCAATATCAAAGTTATGAATCAATCAACAAGTCTTGGGACAATGCACATTAAACTAAGAATGGCCACTATGCTCTCTCAATAGGTTCATAAAGATAGAAGATGGAGACTCAACATAAAATTAAAAGAAAGGCCTTCATAGAAGGAAGCAGGGATTCAAGTCTCATCAAGAGCTTCCAAAAATTATGGTACTTATTAGCTTTCAGCTCTCATTGCCCCTATCATAAGCATCTTTAAGTGATTAAGGTTAAAGTGACACAACTAAGAGGATATGCTTGACAAGTTATATGCCAAAATCTCATGTCCCTTACTTACGAAGACCGAACCTCATGCTACTCAACTTTAGTCACAAGTAAGCTCTTGTCATCATAAGTACATATGTATCATAGAGAACCACCAACGGGATACCCCTTGCACATGATACAGGAGCTATCCCATAATCAAAATGACAAGGCAAGCAGACATGAGCATCTCGGCGATCTTTTTATTTGTTATTTGCATAGGTTTTTATTGAGGATGCTTCATAGAGTGCTCATTATGGTTATGCTGCAAGTTTCCACCATGATTAGGCATGGCTTAGGCTAGCGGCCCAGACGTTTCTCTAACACACATACAAACTCCATGATCTTACAAGTTCTCCTTTTTTATTCACACCGCCGAGATCCATAAGCAAAAGAACATGATATCAACGGCGTACAATGTACAAGTGCAATGTTGAAAGCGTTCCCCATGATACATGGTTCTGCTAATTTCAACTTATAAAGCACAAGCATATACACAATAGAGATGGACACAATGGTTCATTTTATTAAGTGCAAGAAAATAGTGTACCATCAAGTTCGTGAGAGCTTGAATCACTAATTTTCACATAACAAGTTTAATTCGGAAGGTAGATAAAAACATGAATATACTTGGAATAGCAAATGCTAATAGGTAGGTATGGTGGACTATTTGGGATAACTTGGTTTTATTTGGAGTTGGATGCATGAGTGGAACTCATACTTGATTATGGAGGCTAGCAAAAGACTGGGAGTGACCAACTAAAAGAGCAATAATGGCCATAATCATGCAAAGCGACAAACCATAATTAATTAAAGCATAAAGTGATATTACAAGTCAAAAACTAAAGGATCATAAAGGCTATGGTGACTTGGGATAGTCATAACATGGTGTGAGCATGCGCCAAGTTAACCCAAATAAAGCATCAAAGGAGAATACCACAATAGTATGCTTTAATATGCTAAAACAACGAATGATTCTTTCAAGGCACATTAAGCACTCTCAATTATTTGTAACAAGTCATGCTACAGCAAAAAATCACTAAGCATAAATCCAAAACAATATCAAGCATGGCATGACGAAGCATATGCCACAGTCGAAAACAAGATCTTTTTACCACTTAAGCATGAACTTTTCCTACTCTTTTCCAATCCAAACCAATCTTATTTGAAAGAACTCACAAAGATAATAATAAATAAAGATCAGTGAGATTGTCTCACAAATCCAAAAAGAAGAACTAAAAATTTCTAAGCTTAAAGCACAAGAAAACTAAGGCTAAACATAGTGCTAGCAAAAGGGAACACTCACAGAACAATAAGAGTGAAAATTAGAGTGTTCTAGGCAATGAATAACGTGGTGTGTCTCTCTGCAAAAGAATTGTGTTGGGATCCAAACAGCTTATTTAAGCAAACCAAACAAAATAAAACTAAAAACAAAACCAAAAACAAAGACGCTCCAAGAACAACACAACAGTGCATGAAACAATAAAAATGAAGTGTCTAGAAAGAACTGAGATTTTTATTGATGAAGAAGCGGATGCCTTGGGCATCCCCAAGCTTTGATGCTTGTACTTCTTGGATATTTCTCGGGGTGACATGGTTGGCATCCCCAAGTTTAAGCTTTAGTCCATTCTCCATCTTATTACATCATTCTTTACTTACACCTAAAATTTTTCCTTCATACAAAACTTCACACAATCTTCATTAGCAACATTAGTGTACTCAAGATAATAAGTCTTTTGGTTCAGTTCCAACACAAGTAAAACTTCCACTAAAACACAATTTACTGTAGCACTTACCTCAAAAAGCTCAATTCCCCAAAAGGAACCCAAAAAGGATTCAACAAGAAGCCAATGCAAATAATGGCAGAAATCTGTCAAAACAGGCCAGTAGGTAAAAACCAATTTTTTCGAAGACCTCCTGTTGCTCAAATCGAAAAGTGTTGAACTAACGAAAGTTAGATAACAACTTGGGGCAGAAGCACAAAAATGTGCGCCTCAAAACGACGTATAGATATATTACACGAATTTTTACAGTGAAGCACAAAAATCTGTTTCGGGAGAGCAACTTTCCGAAGCATTACTTCTCTCTCATTAGAGGTTACTCTTGGCACAAAAATCAAATAAAAATGATAAGGAGCGGTTATTATAGAGGTAATAACTTCCAAGACTCATCTAAAACTTTTGGGTTATCTCCCAATAAGTACTTCTCTTTAACGCCTTTAAATTAGGCATGATAGTATGAGAAGATGCTCACATAAGAAATATGAGTTGAAGTAAAAGAGAGCATCAAGAAGCAAATTCAAAGCACATTTAAGTCTAACACACTTCCTATGCATAGGAATCTTGTAAAGAAATAAGTCATGAAAGCACAAAGCAACAAGCATAGTAAAGCAAAACAAGTGCAACTTCAAGACTTTTAACATAAAGAGGGGGCACTTAATATTGTTGAGACACATAAAACCATGTTTCCCTCTCTCATAATAACTTTCAGTAGCATCATGAATAAAATTAACAATATAACTATCACATAAAACATTATTATCATGAGCCACATGCTTAAAATAATTAATACTCTCCACATAAACATAGTCATTCTTATTAATTATAGTGGGAGCAAATTCAACAAAATAGCTATCATTATTATTCCCATCCCCATAATCACCAAATATAGGAGGCATACTGTATTCATAATTAATTTTCTCCTCAATAGTAGGTGGACTGAAAATATCATACTCATCATTGTAATCATCATATATCGGAGGTATAGTATCATCAAAGAAAATTTTCTCCTCTAAAGATGGGGGGCTAAAAAGATCATTATCATAAAAACTAGCTTCCCCAAGCTTAGACTTTTCCATAGCATTAGCAACAATGGTGTCCAAAGAATTCATACTAACAACATTGCTATTAGCATGCAAATAAAGTTCCATAGGTTTTTTAATTTTCTGTTCAAACACTTCATGTCCGAACTCAAGATAAATACTATAAACCTCTCTAATTTTTTTGTTGTTTTCCATTAAGCCTAACTAATGAAAACAAGAAACAAAAAGAAAAAATTGCAGAATCTAAAGGAAATAAATTAGAGCACTCACACCGGAGGATGTGAGTACCTTTTACCTTACCTCCCCGGCAATGGTGCCAGAAAATAGCTTGATGTCTACGCACTTATATTCTTGTAGGCAGTTGTTGGGCCTCCAAGTGCAGAGGTTTGTTGAACAGCAGCAAGGTTTCCCTTAAGTGGATCACCCAAGGTTTATCGAACTCAGGGAGGAAGTCTGTTGGGTCCCCAACAAGAAGTCTACAATCAACCCTACAATCAAGATACAAGAAGTCTGTTGGGTCCCCAACACAACCAATACATTTGTCAGGTGTATAGGTGCACTAGTTCGGCGAAGAGATAGTGAAATACAAGTGGTATGGATAATTATAAGTGGTAACAGTGATAGAAAATAGCTTGATGGCGTGGAAAAGACTAAAGGCAAACTGAAATAAAGATGGTAGTAAGCAAACATGTAACATATCTAATTGCAAACGGTGTTTCAATGCTTAGAAACAAGGCCTAGGGATCATACTTTCACTAGTGAACACTCTCATATAAATATCTTCTCTTTATGATACTACTCTTAACTACTCTTCGGTTGGACACTTAATCGATGGTAGGGCTATAACAGCACACCTCAAAGTTCATCTTTCCCATCTAGAAAGCCCCGCACTGTCACCTTGAGCACTAGATGGTTCAAACAAACACAACAATTTCATAAAGACATCCAGCTCCAAATATAAATCATAACAAGTATTTGAAATCTCTAGCCTAAGTGCCACCATGGTGTGCACACTATCAACTTCACACACATGGGGAGAGCAGAGATCTATTAAAGCACTTGAGTATCAAGGTAGATCTACTTGATTGCAAAGCTCATGATCACAATATGATCATGCATAGAGAGAGATGAAGACATAGCTACGGGTAGAACCATTAGCCTCGAGAGAGAACTACTCCCTTCTCATCATGGGACTCAGCAACGGCGATGGAGATGGTGGTGAAGATTGATGGAGATGGCTCCGGGGGCACTTCCCCGTCCCAGCAGGGTGCCGGAACAGAGACTTTCTGTCCCCCGAATCCCCCCTTCGATGGCGGCCGCACTGTGGAACTTTTCGTGGATTTCTGATTGACGATTTAGGGTTTTTGCATCAGGAGTATTTTATAGGCGAAGGGGCAAGGTCGGTGGCTGGCCAGGGGGGGCACACCATGCCCTAGCGCGGCCAGGTGGCCCGCGCCTAGGGGTGGTGTGGCCACCCTGTGGCCCCTCTCTGTCTCGTCTTCTGGCTCCGTGAGTCTTCCCGTAAAATATCGACTTTGGCTTTTGTCCGGTCCAATTCCGAGAATATTGATTTTCTGACTTTCCTCGAACCAAAAATAGCAGAAAACAGGCAACTGGCACTGTGGCATCTTGTTAATAGGTTAGTCCAATAAATCATATGAAAGGTACTCCAAAGTGTGGACAAAACATAAGAAAGTAGGTAAAACCAAGCATGGAACATCAAAAATTGTGGATACGTTAGCAACGTATCAATCCTCCGCGTGCCTCATAGCCTCAATCTCATGCATATCACGAAGAATGTGGGTGAGAGTCTGCTTGTAACACTCCTTAACACCGACAACACCAAACGGATAAGCAGATGGCTAGACGAGGCGAAGCAGCGCTTCAGCGGGATGAAGTCTCATGACATCGCCATGCTGATGATGCAGGTACTCCCGGTCGCGATCCGAGGTATAATGGACAAGCACGTTCGTGAAACGTTGTTTGGCCTCTACAACTTTTTCGACATCATCTGTCGGAAGTCGATAGGCATTAAGCAGCTCATGAGGCTACAGGACGATATCGTGGTGATACTATGCAAGCTCGAGATCTATTCCCCCCCCCCCCCCCCCGCATTCTTCGACGTCATGCTTCATCTACTTCTCCATGACGGTGCAAGATATCGTCCAGCTCGGTCCTCCGTTTCTGCGAAGGATGATGCTGTTCGAAAGGCTCAATGAACACATCAAAGGATACGTTAAGAATAGGTCCCGTCTAGATGGAAGCATAGCAAACGGCTTCCTGGCCGAAGTGTGCATCTCTTTCTGCTCGAACTTTCTACAAACCGAGACCCCTCTTGGTCTGCCATTCAACAAGCACCTCTGGAGGCTCGCTAGATGCGGTCACCACGAGGGTCGGCGCCCAAAGCATGTCGACGTCGAGGGCCGAACCAAGGACTTTGAAAGAGAAAACCTGGTCGCGCTACAACACCTACAGCTGGTCGATCCATACATATATGAGCACAAAGATTTTATCAAGAAGAATTGCGCTGACCAGGGGCACCAGTACTCGGAGGAAGATGTTATCAAGGAGCACAACTCCGGTTTCACGCAGTGGTTTAGGGAGAAGGTTATTGCTAATCCACCGCAGCGTGAGTACTCGGAGGAAGATATACTCATATTCTCCTTGTCACGGGGAGCCTTGCACAACCTGATGACCTATCAGGCATACGATATCAACGGATACATGTTCTATACAGAGGAAAAGGACAATAACTGTGATTACCAGAACTCAGAGGTTATGGGGATATTCTACACCGGTGACGTCCCGGAAAGATACTACGGAAGGATCGAGGACATTTGGGGAGCTCGACTACGTTGCGGAGAAGGTGCCGATGTTCCATGTCAGGTGGGCCAAGAGCGTCGAGAAAGAAGGCTGATATTTCACCACCATGTTATACCGTCAAAGACCACCAGTGCGAATGCACCCGCGAGAAATGAGCCTTGGGTTCTAGCTAGCAAGGTCGACCAATGCTGGTACATCACATACCCGTCAAAAGCCTAGCCGGGTTGTCGTCAGGAGAGGCAATAGGAACATCATTGGAATGGACGAAGTCGCCAACGAGCAAGACTTTGACCAGAACGGTGACCCGAAGATGGAAGACGGATACGGCAACCAAGCACCGTATACCACAACCCTACCTAAGAAAGGACTCCCGTTCAAAAGAAGTAGTGAAGACGTCTCGGACCTAACCTATGCAACCCCGATAAAGGAGGGCAAGAAGAGGACCATTGTGAAGAAACGTTAGCGCACTCCGACCATTGTCAAGAAACGTCATGTGTGCGGCATACTATTATGCATCGAAACATTCATAATTATCATTTTTGTATGTTATAATATTGCATTATTATGTATTAACGAGACACATTCATAATACTCACTTTTCTTTTTTTGCAATATTTGAATTTTTTAAATATTTGCAGTATATTTTATAGTTTATATTACGTTTGGACAATGTTTTTACATGAAAATGGCCTTTAAAAAATATGTTGCCCCCAGGATTCGAACCTGGGTGGATAGGGTTTAGAACAGGACAAGGGTCGATACCAGTAGGCTAGTGTGTGTTAGTTGACAGATACCAGCTGACGAGGGTTTAACTCATCAATGCCCATTGTTATGGACTTGGGTTTTGGAGAAGGAGGGAGAGCGGGAGACATCTATCGGCTAGCAAACAAGCACACAGGGGACAAAGATTTACCCAGGTTCAGGCCTCGTAGAGGTCCCTACTCCTTCTTGTCTGCTCGTGGAATTATCGAAGGAACCGAAGGTTACAATGGTGCGCAGATGCAATCTGGCGAGGGTTGTGGAAACTAGGGTTGTGTGTGTCCTCCTCTCCGCCCCCTCCTAGCCTTTATATAGATAAGCTAGGTCCCGGGTAGCAGGTCAAGTCGGTTACAAATTAGGGTTTTCCCCTTCAAACTTTCTATCTTTAACTTCTTCTTGTTCTTCAAGCAATCGAGAGTCCGTAGGTTACTCGAGTCCCTCGTTTGGGCCTTGGAGACACCGTGGGCCTGCACGTATTTAGAACGTATATACCAAACTCGAGTACCTATAGGGTATACCCATGTCAGTAGCCCCCGAGTGTCCAGTGGAATCGCAGATTCGACTGGGGACTTTTGAAGTGTTTCGAGTGCCTGAACGAATGTATTTCGACTTCTTTATTTGTGTCATAGGGATTGTTGATGTACGTGCCTGATATAACCAACGTATCGGTATCAGTTCACAACGCAATCTACTCGAACTCGAATCCCTGGACTCGAATCCAGAAAAGTGCTGGCGTAATTTGACTCAAGCTGTGGAGGTCTTATAGGAGTCGAATTCCAGTTATATGGGTGTGAGCACTCGACGCGTCCGGCAAGGCATGTTCATCGTACCTGTAGGCACGGATATATTTCGGGTAGTGCGCAGCTAATGTGTTGTCAGACCTTATTCAGGTCTTACCTTCACGCTGTAAGCGCGGCATCCGAATTTTACCATCGCGGAGACGATTCGGGTGACCCAGGAGACGCGGTCTCTTTGTAGGGGGAATTATGAGGCGGTGTCGCCATGAGTTTCGAGTGTGGATGTTATCAACACACAGCTTTCTGTATAAATTATCATAGGGTGCGCGACCAGCGCTCCCTATGGGAGTAGCCCCCGAGTGCCTGGTTGAGTCGAAGACTCAGGCAGGGACCAAAGAACTTTTGCGACTATTGTCATCTTTTGTTTGCTTGTTTCAGTCAAATTTGTTTCCGGCGCTCCCTATGGGAGTGACCCATGTCCTCAGCCGAGTGGTTGGGTTTGCTTGTGATTGTCCGTATTCCTATAAAAAGAAAAGAAAAACCATAGGGTGCGCGACCAGTGCTCCCTATGGGAGTAGCCCCTATGTACTTGGTGGAGTCGAAGACTCGAGCAAGGACTCAAATAGTCAAAGTTTTCCGCTGCGTAGCTTTGATGACGTTAGTGCTGACGCTTTCGTGACCTCAGTTGCCCGCGTGAGCGAGTTTGACGGGACATGACGAGCAGTGGGTCCTACTATCTGACTTTTATTTGACTGGGCGTGCGCAATCTTTATTTTAACTGCGCCTCCTCAATTTTTGCGCATGATGGGAGTAGTGGAGGGACGGTTCGCGCTTCCACTCCTCCATGTGTCTAGCACGATGTTTGCCACGCGTCCAGTAGGGTTTTTCTGAGCCATTGGATTGCATCTTCTAGGGGTTAAGTAGCAGCGCTGCGACGGTAATTTTTCCATCTGTTCTCATTCATCCTTTCCTGCCATCGCCATTGCCGCTGCTCCTTTGCTTTCTCTGCGCCCGTTTCTTCCATGACGCTGGACCAGCTCCGCTCGTTTTCGAGCTATTTTCTTTGTTCGGATCACCGTCGCGCAATGGGGAAGAAGAAGGGAGGTGCTGCCGCTGATTCCGCGACCACCATTGCCGCGGTGAAGAAGGGCGGCTCAGCCGCTGCGGGCACCAGCACCGCCGGCGGCGGGAAGAAGAAGGTCGCGGGCACCCGCGTCATGAATGGTGCGTGGCGCCCCTCCATCATCAAGGCGTCTGATCTCCGTCATCTTCGCCAAGACGGAGTATTGTCCGCCGTAGTCGCCGACGCACGCGTCCCCGGCGGTGAGACAATTCCTGTTCCTCCCGCTGGTTTTCGAGTGATGTTTTTAGCATTCATCATTCGCGGTCTCTCCTTGCCTCTTCACCCCTTCTTTAGGGGTCTTCTTTGTTTTTACGGGCTCCAGCTCCATCAGCTGTCCCCAAATTCTATCCTCCACATCTCTTGCTTCATAACTCTCTGCGAGTGCTGGCTCGGAATCGAGCCACACTTCAGCCTCTTCAAGCACCTCTTTAAATTGAAGCGCCAATCTGCATCTGGCTCTTTAGTCTATGATGTAGGTGGTTGCGGAATTCATGTCGACACATCCGCCACCTACTTCGACATCAAGCTCATGGCGTCCGTCCAATGATGGAGGGACAAATGGTTCTACATCCACGATGAGAAGGCTAACGTTGAGCTCTTTGGACTCGCGCCCTTAAATCCCGCGACGCCATGCAGGAGGATGCGCTCTTGGAAGAACGTAGTCATGCCTAGCGAGTCCGCGGAGAGAGATGCGCTGTACAGGCGCGTCTGCGACCTCGAGATTCGCATAGGCAAAGAGCAGGGAGGCTGCGCTCTCATCCGCACTTGGCTGCGCCGTCTTGTCCAGCCCCTGCAAGCCAGGGTCCACCCCATGTTTCAGTGGGCTGGCGCTGATGATGCCACTTGCGTGTCTGCCGATGGTATGTCTGCGAGTGAGGTGGACAAGAGGGTTCGACTGGTCACCAAGTACACCGTCAAGGATGTGCTCCCCAGTGAGCCAGTTGTTCCTCCATTTGAAGCTGTGAACCCTCCTCCTGAGGTATAGTTGTGCTACGCAGTAGCTAAATTTGTCGATTGCTTCTCTACTATTTTCTTGTTTTTTGCTGAATTTGTTGTCTGTATACAGGATTGGGTGGTATCACCTTGTATGCCCCCTCTCCCTGAGGGGATTATTCCTCGTGAGGCCTAGGAAGAGGATGAGTCGGAGTCGACCGTCCCTTCTGATGTGGAGGAGGAAGCCCCCGAGTCCGGTAGTCCGGAGACTCGCAAGCGTTCGCACAGCGAGGATTCCGACGCGTCGTCTCCATCGACTCCGGAAGGTACAGGTGTTGGTGCGGAGTCGCCAATACCTGCTATTCCTGTGAGTGTCGTGGCACCATCTTCTCGCAAGAAGATGCGATTGCCCAAGGAGTCCTCGTCGAAGTCAGGGGGCCACCTTTGACTTTGACAAGTTTGACTGGTAAGTTTTCTAGTTCACTTGTTCTTCTCTATTTTGTCCTTGTTGGCTCGTCTTTAGATTTGCCATTTCCTGACTTGGTTTTTGTCTTGCAGTCAAGTGGCATCGTCATCTTCTGGCGACGTCCAATTTTTTAAAGAATCAGGAGTCGCGACTTCAAGGGCCAAGGAAGAGGTTGAGCGTGCTCCTTCCCCTCCATTGGCGGCCCACTCCGGCCACAACTCTTCCAGCTCTCCTCATGTAGGGGAGCATTGAATGGTTGCCCGGATGACGGTACAGCTGACATCTTCGGAGTCATTGGAGGACCATGTAAGTGTAGTTTTTCTCCTTTTTAGTGTTGCAGTCGATGTTATCTTGTGCCTCTGCTGATTCCTTGTTGTGTGATAGCTCCTTGTGAAGGAAGCCGCACACTTGGCAGAGCAAGTGCTTGCGATGGGCCGCCAGCATGCGATGCTGGAGACGCGTCATCGCGTAGTTGAAAGTGAGTGTCCTGCACTTCCTCTTCTTTTTCCTCTTCTCCTTTAATATAGTCGGCTGATAGTCAACTTTTGTTTGTCGTGTAGCTGAACATAATGCCCTATTGCGTGACGCAACCACCTTTGAGAAGACACTCGCCACGGCTGTGAAGGGTCGCGACGAAGCAATCGCGGCGCGTGACGAGGCGCGGAAGCGTGAAGAGGATCTGCATGCCTCTTTCACAGCCAGGGAGAAGTTGTTCGAAGAACAACTGTTCTCAATTGCCAAGGCTCTCTTAGGTACTTTGATTGTGGACATTGTTATCCTTTTCTGCTTCGAATGTTTTTGCCGGTGGCGCTGATGTTTTTGTCCGTGTGTGGATTTATGTACAGATGCTGGCGATTTGAGCTTCGACCCGCAGGCCCTTCATCGTGATGACGCTCTGGCGGGTGCACTGTAAGAAGTTGAAGACCGGAGCACCGCCATGCAGGACATGCTCTCCAAGGCCAAAAGCGTACTCAGTCGCCTTCGGGAGGAGCTGATGCCCAAGGCGGAGCTAGTCGAGAATATTGACGAGCTGGTGGAGTCACTCGCTGGAGGTGTGCCTTCCAGCTTCAAGAACTCACTCCGTGCGGCCGGCGCGTCCATGTCACTTACCATGGTGCAGGCCCACGGAGTCGAGATCGATCTTGTCGCGGTGTCGAAGGCGATGCCTGTTAGCGTAGACGGCCAGCAGGTAGTCTTCGCTCCTTTCGCGACTGCCTGTGGCAAATATGGGCATCACCTGATAAATAATGTTGCGAAGTACTCTGAGGAGCTCCAACGTGCCAAGAAGGCGGCAAAAGCTTCGGCATCAGGGGCCGGCGGAAAGTTAGTGGTGTTTGACACTGCCACGGACTTGATGAAGACCCCGAAGTCATCGAAGTCGAAGAAGCCAGTTGCTCCTTAGTTAGCTTTGTAATAGTTAATTAGTTTGTGTCTTCTGTTTAAGAACATGCCTGTTGGCGAGTGTATCTGTTGATACGTTTGCTAGTCTTGAATGCATCTGATCCTTTTGTCTTTGTGTTGATTTGGTCGTCTTATTTGCTTCTGTCTTGACTTGTGGTAGGGTACATCAAGTGATCCTTTGAGGGAAACTCAGGACTCGCCGACTCTTGATGATACCGTGGCACCGCCGTGCTCCAGGGTAGATGAGTTGTCCTTGCTTTCACGACTGCGTGACCGCGTGAAGCAGCTGGAGCGCGAGTTGCCCGTGCTCCGCGGTAATGCGGATGTGTGGAAGTCGAAGGCGGAAAAGACCGCCGCCCGAGAGCAGTATCTGCTTGGCGAGGTGACGCAGCTGGGCGACCAATTCATATGTTAGTTTGCTCGTTCTCGTCTTTTCCTTGTAGTCACTTGCAGTGGTATGTTGTACTCATGCTGTTGTTGCTGCTTCGTGTAGTTGTTAGCACGCGTCATCCGCAGGAGGAGAAGGATAGAATTGCCATTCGCTTGCATGATCTTACCCAGGAGCAACTTCAAGAGAGTGGATACTTCTAGGTAGATCATGATCGTGCGACTGCGCTAGTGCCGCACTTCCAGGCGGTGGATCGCCCAGTAGAAGAGATCGTCGACTTCTTTGAGGAACAAACCAACGTTCTCCTGCTGCAGTAGTAGCTTAGTTTGTATCTTGCACATAAGTGTACTTGTGTTGTAAAGTTTGTATAATTATTGTAAATAATCTATTGTCGAATGTGCATAAAGAGCTTTGTTAGCATGAAGTGTGTTGCACTATGCGAGTCCTTTTCGTTAGCCTGGCCATGTTTTATCTCATTCCCTTGTCAATCTGTCAGGTGCATTGCAGCTGGGTTGAGGTTGTGTTAAGGGTTTCGATTGATGTACCAGCTACTCAGGATATCGCGTTTTGGTTCGAAGAACAGATGTTTATAGGGTGGCGCAGCCCCCGAGTAGATAAATTGAAAAAGTAAAGGAGGACACAGAGTTTTGGGGCACTTAGCTTTTATTTATTCGAAGAACAGTGCGAGGTACAATGTGTGGCTAAGTAGCCTTGGCTGAGTAGCCTTATTTGCAATGTAAAAGTAAAAACAACTAGGGGTAGAATCGTCGCAGCTGTGCGACGTTCCAGGGGTTGGAGTATGAGACTCTTGTCTCTAAATCTTGAAGGCGATAGGCGCCACCTGGGATTACTTCTGTAATCACGTATGGTCCTTCCCAGGGGACTCGAGCTTGAGATGCCCATGCTGCTTCAGTCGTTGGACCAGGTCGCCTTCGACGAAGGATCTGGGGCGAAGCCTCCTACTATGGTAGTTGCACAGGTTCTGCCGTTAGATCGTTGATCTTTCCACGGCGATTTCCCTTGCTTCATCGAGGAGGTCGACAGAATCTTCGAGTGCGAGGTAAGCGACCACGCGCGGTGCCTTGTACCGTACCTCGGCGGGTAGCACTGCCTCTGCTCCGTGCACCATAAAGAATGGCATCTAGCCCGTGGCGCTGTTTGGAATTGTACGTAGGCTCCAGAGTACGGATTGCAGTTCGTCCGGCCAGCAACCCGCGGCTTGTTCGAGTGGCCGGAGGAGTCGCTTCTTGATGCCGCTGCAGACGAGCCCGTTTGCCTTTTCCACCTGACCGTTGGTCTGTGGATACACTACTGAGGCGTAGCTGATGTTGATCCCTAGGTTCTCACAGAATTCTTGGAACTCCTTGGACGTGAAGTTCGTCCTGTTGTCAGTGATGATGCTGTGTGGCACTCATAAGCGGTAGATGATGGACTCAAAGAATTTAACTGTGTTGTGCCCTGATTGGTTGGTTACTCGCATGGCCTCCATCCACTTGGTGAATTTGTCGACTGCAGCCAAGAGGTAGACATAGCCTCCTCGCGAGGACCTTGGAAGTTTGCCGACCATGTCGAGCCCCCATTGCGCGAAGGGCCAGGCCAATGGGATTGGCCGTAGCTCTGCGCCCGGTGCGTGCGCCTTGTCCGCGAATCGCTGGCAAGCGTTGCATTTTTGGACGATGTCCTTGGCGTCGCGCGTGGCCGTAGGCCAGTAGAATCCAGCTCGTAGAGCTTTGGCAATGAGGGCGCGACTGCCGGCATGGTGCCCGCAGGTCCCTTCATGGATGTCGAGGAGAACTGCTTTTCCATCGGCCATGGAGACGCGTCGTTGGAGTACTCCTATGATGCTGTGTTTATACAGTTCGCCATTGATAACAGCGAATGCCTTGGATCGCTGCGCGATGTGCCGTGCATCTGTCGGATCGTCCGGTAGCCTCTTGCTGAGGAGGTAAGTGATGTATGGCTGCGTCCATGATTGTTCAATCATCATGATGCTCATTGGTCCTTCGAGTCTGGTGTCCAGCTCCAAGTCATCAAGTGCCATTGGCTCATTGGGTGGTGTAGCCCCCGAGCCCGTTGCTGCACTTGTTTTCTCTTGATCTTCCTCCTTCATTCGAATTTGATTATAGCCTGAGTAGGCGTCGAGGAAGTAGAGGCGCTCCCATCCTGCGGTGGAGTCGATCCGTGGCAACGGGAAGTGATACTTTGGGCAGTGCTTGTTCATAGAGGTGAAGTCCACGCACATCCGTAGGATATCTGTGTCCTTTTTTGGTACCAGCACCATATTGGCGAGCCAAGTACTTTCCTTGATCTCGCGTATGAACTTGGCTTCGAGGAGTCTGTTGATCTCCATTCCAACTGCCTACGCTCGTGGCTCAGACAATCGCCGAATTGTTTGCTTGACTGGCCTTGCGTCGGGGTTGACGTTGAGTGCGTGCTCGGCGAATTCCCTAGGAACTCCTGGCATGTCCGCAGGACACCAGGCGAAAATTTCCCAGTGCTCACAGAGGAATTCAACGAGCGCAAGTTCCTACACGGGACTCAAGTTGTTGGCGATGAGGGCCGTCTTGGCGGGATCCGATGGGTGGACCTGCACTTTCTTTCTGTGCACATATGAGTCGAAGGAGAGATCAGGTGAGCTTGGCCTGCTCAGGGGATGCAGACTGTTGTCTGTCGTCTCCTTCAGTCTCACGAGTTCCTCCTACATGCCGAAGGACTGGGAGATTCTGTTGAATTCCTTGTCGCAACTGTCAGATCGCTCGAAGCTCCCCTTGATCGTGATGACGCCATTGGGACCTGGCATTTTCATCTGCAGGTAGGCGTAGTGGGGCACTGCCATGAACCTAGCGAACGCGACGCGCCCGAGGATGCAGTGGTACTGTGAGGGCCAGTCGACAACCTCAAAGTCGATGCGCTCGCGCCGGAAGTTCTTCGGCATGCCAAATATGACGTCAAGGTTGATTTTTCCCGGGGGGTATACACCTTTCCCTAGGACAATGCTGTGGAACGTTGTGTCTGAGGCCTCCAGGTAAGATAGAGGGATCCTCATTGCTCGCAAGGTTCTCGCGAATATAAGGTTGATGCCGCTTCCGCCATCCATGAAGACGCGGCTTATGTCGAAGCCTCCGATTTGTGCCTTGAGTACGAGGGGACAATGGCCTGGACGGGGTATCTGAGGCGGATGGTCGCGTTTGTTGAAGGTGATGTAGGACTCGCTTCCACTGAGGTACTCAGTGGTAGATGGTGGCGAGTGCGTGGCCAAGTTGACTTGGCGAGTGATGGCCTTCTGCACCCTATTGGAGGGGCGTCCCTTTTGGATCATCATGGTGCCCATGGCTCGTGGGTACGGTTCGCCTCCGTGGTGCTGGTCCGGTGCAGCCGCATTCGGTGGTGGCCCAGGTGGTGGTGGCGGTGTGCCATGTGCCACGGCGCCTGGAGCGGCTCCGTAGCCTCTTTCGACTGCATTGCGGTTCATCCGCACCAATCCCTCATGTAGCTTGAGGAACTCGCGGTAGTCCTTGAGGTGCTGGCTGGACTTCCTCTTGCCATCATGCTTGTCGATGTAGAAGTGCACCATGCAAGGCCCGGACAGTTTGTCCTCAACGGAGTTCGCGGGTGCCTCATCGCGAGTGCGGCGTTGCCACACCTGTGTGGTTTTCCCGAAGTCGCGGTATGCGCCGCCATGGTATCCATTGTTACGGTTATCGTCGCGTCTATCAGCATAGCCAGCCGCGACCATGTTGACGTCGTCGCGGTCATCGTAGATGCGCATGCGGCGCTTGCCTCGGCGGTCGCGTCTGCGTTCTAGTTCCGCCTCTTCGTCAGAGTGAATGTGATATTTCACTGAATCTTCTCCATCGGCCCACCGATTCGCGATCTCCATCAGGTGGTCGATGGTCTGGGGCTCCTCCCTGAGTTCTAGGCAGCGGACGCCACCGTTGAATGCGTCAATCGCGCGATCTTCTGAGATGTTCTCTGCGGAGTTCTTGATGATGGACCACCTTTGGATGTAGGAGCGCAGCGATTCGCCAGATCTTTGCTGGGAACATCTCAGCTCTTCGATTGATGCAGGCCGCTTGTACGTGCCCTTGAAGTTGCGCACGAAGCTGTAAACCAGCTCATCCCAACTGCGAGATCCGAGTGGGAGGTTATTGAACCATGCTCGAGCGGCACCCTGCAGCTGTAGCTGCAAGCATTGCATGGCCGTGCTCCGACCGCCTCCGTGGAGTCTGACGGAGGAGATGTGGTCCTCCAGCCAAATCTTTGGGTCCTGTAGGCCATCAAACTTCGGGTTCTCCGACGGGAGTTTAAACCCTTTAGGCATTCGCTTCTGCCTAATGGATCTGCTGAAGCATCTGGCGCCGCAGAGCTACCCATCTTCTTCTTCCATGTCAGTCGACCGAGCACGTCATGCCCTTGATTTGTCGATCCTGCACTGCGTGAGGTCGTCGCGTGCATCGTAGTCACGGTCGTGTCGTCGTGAGCGGCAGCGTCGAGACAGGTCGTGACTGTCATCGCTAGACGAGGGCGAGGAGTAGCGCTTTGCTAGCGCTTTTTCCTTCTTTGGGTCTGGTGTTGGCTCCTTGTCGAGGGCGGCCTCGATTAACCCCAAGCCCGCGATTGTAGATCGGTGCATGGCGGTTCGGGGATCTTCAGCTGGCGGTTGGTTGTTGAGGAGGTACATGGTGGCCGCTGTCACCGCAGCCTGCGGCATCCTGGGGACCACGTTGCCTCGCGTGTCGACTATCATAGAGCCGAAGTCAAGGACTTTTGCGGCTTCTATGCGTTCTTGCTCGGTGAGATGGGCCATCCGCGATTGCCTCTTCTTGGCGAGGTACTCGTTGCCCCTTGAGGAGGATCCTCTGTAGGAGGAGAGCCCAGCGCGACAAAGGCTCGATTCGTCCGCTGCCTTTTTACGCGCTTCGAGTTGCGCGATTGTTTGCAGTTGGCGCTTGAATTCTTCCTTCAGGAGCCAGTGATAGCCCATCAGCAGTTCTTGCGGGGATCCGAAGGGTAGAGGAGCGCCTCATAGGGCCTCGCGGCAGTGAGCCCATTCTTGCTCGTTGAGCCTAATTAAGACGCATTCGCCGGTTTGCTCATTTATTATGGATGGAGGTTCAACTACTCCTCCATTATCGACAGGGGTGTGATTGCCACCATTACCGCCGTTGTCGCCGTTGCCACCGTTGCCGCCGTTGCCGGCGTTAGGCGGATCGGTCCCGTTACCAGGATTACCACCATTGTCGCGATTGGCAGAGGTATCGCCTGTGTTGATGACGGCGCACATGAAGTGATTGGGGAAGCTGTTTCTTCCACAACTCTCAGATCTGGAACCATAGGTTCCATCTTCAGTGGCCAGATCGCTCAGATCGGAGTTGCGACTATTGTCGCTGACCGTGTTCTCGACTGCTGCCGGGGCGTTGAGCTCGCTGAGGGTGCCGTTCGACGGAGGGAACCACGATGTTGGGGCAATCCCCGGCGCTGTCGGCTGATCAGGCATGCGAAGCGTGCCCACCTGACCAACTTGGAAGCAGAAGCTCCCGATCGCCAGGCTGATTCCGTTGCCCACGGACTCGAAGGCCGGGCGAGTTGCCGGCTTGTGGACGGTGAAGTCGAACGCGCCGAAGAGCTGGCGGATCTCCGCTGTTGCGGAGTTGTAGATCGCAGTTGATGGAGCCGAAGAAACCACGACATCAGCACTCCCAATTCCCACAGACGGCACCAATTGACGAGGGTTTAACTCATCAATGCCCATTGTTATGGACTTGGGTTTTGGAGAAGGTGGGAGCGCCGGAGACATCTATCTGCTAACAAACAAGCACACAGGGGACAAAGATTTACCCAGGTTCAGGCCTCGTAGAGTTCCCTACTCCTGCTTGTCTGCTCGTGGAATTATCGAAGGAATCGAAGGTTACAATGGTGCGCAGATGCAATCTGGAGAGGGTTGTGGAAACTAGGGTTGTGTGTGTCCTCCTCGCCGCCCCCTCCTAGCCTTTATATAGATAGGCTAGGTACCGGGTAGCAGGTCGAGTCGGTTACAGATTAGGGTTTTCCCCTTCAAACTTTCTATCTTTAACTTCTTCTTGTTCTTCAAGCAATCGAGATTCTGTAGGTTACTTGAGTCCCTCGTTTGGGCCTTGGCGACACCGTGGGCCTGCACGTATTTAGACCGTATATACCAAACTCGAGTACCTATAGGGTATACCCATGTCACCAGCGCAGCGCGCTAGTTGACTAGTAGTGAAAAATAGTCGAGGCGCATATGGCTAGAATGCGCCTCGCGTAAATATGCGCCTCGCATAAGCTGGTACCTGTCTCTGATCGACTGAGTCTTTTTTTTCTCGCTCACTTTTTCTCTGGGTCGATGAGTGAGCATGTGTACTCTGCAACCGTCACCTTCGCACAGCCGCTCGTCGTTGCCTTCGCTTTGGCACTCGCGCCACCGTGCCCAGGAGGAGGAGGAGTAGGAGGAGGAGCTCGCTCGCGCCGCCGTGCCCAGGAGGAGGAGCCCGCCCGTGCCCAGGAGGAGGAGCCCGCCCGCGCCAACCCTTCCTCTGCCGCGCTGTCGTCGCCCCTTCCTGCCGCCGTCTGTGCCCTCCGTCCACCGTTGTCGAGGTGCGTGACCCATTCCCCTCTCCCTACGCTTCCCCCTACCCCTCTTCCCTCCCCTCTCCCCTCTCCCTGTGATCTAGGGTCTAGGCTAAGTTACTAGAAACCACAAATCCTAAGGCTACTGCTGCTGATATAGATTACGCTACCTTGATTGTTATTATGCTTAGTGGATACATAGATTTTACAGTTGCACGTGTTCCTCATCTGTAAGTAGCTTCAGATTTTGGCAGTAGTGGAAATAGGTGCTTTCTCTTGGATTTGGTAGGGGTCTCCACTATGCTGAAGTTGCAATTTTGTCTATGACAAGCAGCACACTGATTTGTAGCTAAAACCCCATATCTCCTCAGAAATTTACCTTATCTTATTTTTTATGATTTTCGCTGCAAAACATATCACATATATGTATGCAGTATGCTTGCTAGCACAAAAACATGCCCTGTTAGGAAAGACACATGTAATTTACCATCAGAGTATACGATCAGCACAACCATGTATTGTTTACTGTAATGCAAATCTCGTATTGCAGAGTGATGTTTTGATGTATTGGGATAAGAAAATAGCATTCTGAATCATTTGGTTAGTGTAATGTGCATGATTTTGAGATGCATTCAACTGAACACTTCAAAATGATCTAGAAATCCTCTGTAGAAATTGCATTAGGAAGCGCTTGCTTGCTGTTTTGTAGATTCCTTAAACTAAACCGACTAAAATTCTATAATCTCAATAGCCACTTTAGTACCAATAGGAGCTAAGATGGTTGATATTTTGCATAGTATAAACTTTTTGTTCGTGCTGTTGTTTCATCAGTAACTATGAGTTGATGATGCATGTTGCTGCTTAGGGCCAATGACCGGTGGGACATGTGTCCATGTAGGGCCTATGTCCATGGACCCCAACTGTGGGCAGCTGTGTTTAGACCATCCCCACCGTGCATTACTGTAAATGACAAACCCAACAAACATGTCCATATTCAGAAGCATATAGACAATTGAATAATTGCATATACTACATCTGGTATTAATGAACTGCTAATGAACTGCTTGTACTACAACATGTACATCTGGTACTAATGAACTGCCTATATCACGGGAACATGTACATCTGGTACTAATGAACTGCTTATATCATCTGCTTGTACTACAACATGTACATCTGGTACTACAACATGTACATCTGGTTCTTATTCTTTGTGATGTACATCTGGTACTAATGAACTGCTTGTACTGCTTCAACACCTGATAGTTTTTTTATGCATATATTGTGTATGTTGTCCAAAGTGACTGTGTTTGTGTATGATGGCAGCAAAATGGCTGTGTTTGTGCCTATTTAGGCTTTTTTGTGCAGGTTTTTCTTTTTGAGTTGCCAATGTTTCACTGGAATGTTGATTCATTTCCGTTCTGGCGAATTTCTAGCACCCCTAGACATAGAAAAATAGCAAAGGTTATGCCAAAATTTTCTGTGAATTTTTTGCTTATTAGTTCCATTTATTTGTGTGTTTAGAAATGTCGGCGGAGCAGGGCCCTTCTAGCAAGAAGCCCTTTTGGGAGCAGCAGGCGGAGATGGAATCCCAAGATGACCTGGAATTCGTTCCACGGGATGACGAGATGGAGGCGGATGAGGATATGTCATCGGTCAGTGAAGAGATGGGGGACACCGATGGCGACGCCACTACCACTGATGGCGGCGGTAAAGCTACTACGGACGGTGGTAGCACATCGAAGAAGGCCCGGAAGGAGCGTGCCCCAATCATGGTCGACATCAAAAGGTCCATCATCACAAGTGTGAACGATGAAGGTGCGCCTTTCGAGTCGTCCGAGTTTGTCGCGGGTTACTCAAACTAGCTCGTAGCAATCCTCCGGAACACCATCATGGTCAACACGGATAACCTAAAGGCCGAAGAGAATAGGGGTTTCCGCATCCAACTCTTCCGAAAGCTTCACGCAAGATACGCGTTCCCGGGTGATGAGGAACACAGGTACAATAACGACAATCTCAAAGGGAATCCGGTGAACAAGTACACCCTCAAGAATATGACCAAGGCCTTGTCGAATTGGAAGGTCCGGGTGAAGAAGCTGATTTTCGAGGACAAGCTAATTTAATTGGAGGTTGTCAAGGGGGAGCCTCTGGTCAGGGAAGAACACTTCAAGGTGTTCAAGGCCAGATGTGAATCCGCCATGGGCCAGGCGAAGAGTCAGTACTTCAAGGAGTTGTACAAGAAGAACATTGGTACCCACCATCTCGGCTTCGGCGGTTATAGAGCTGCAATTCCCATATGGGAGAAGGAGGATGCCGACGCTCGTGCAAAGGGGTTGACACCTCCCTTTGACGACATAAAAGAGCCGCATGCAAAGCACTTTGTCAGGGCCTAGTTTGCCAAGCCAAAAGGGAGTTCTAATTATTCCTCGGAGCCCGTTGCCCCTTCGCTACGAAGGTGATGGACTTCATGAGAAAATATATAAGTAGTTTGCATGCAAGTCGATTAATTGTGTTCATGATTAATCAATGAAGTCCAGTTTTCTGATCAAATGCTTCGCGTTCCTTGTGCGCAGGATGAGGAGTGTAGGAGCTCCTCATCCCAGGGGTCGGCGCCTATCGCCAAGTGGGACACCACTTTTAACAGGGCGCTGAACCGGACCAAGAATGTCCAGCCCCTTGCGGCCCTGTCGTTGGCTAGTCGTTTGGTCGACTTTGGCGGCATAACATGGTCCGAGTACTATGGCACCACGGAGCGGAAGGGCAGGAAGAAGGCCGAAAGCACCGAGGTAAGACCCCTAAGGGAACAGGTGGAAGCCTTTCCCAATATAGTCCAAGATGCCATGAACCAGGCTGTGTCGGCTGCCGAGACAAAGTTCCAGGAACAAGTTCATACACAAGTCCAGGCACAAGTCCAGCCACAAATGAACGATAAGCTCAACACCATCCTTCTCGCCTACATGGAGAAGTACAGCAAGTGGCATAAGGGTGGTAAACAAGGGCCGCCACCGGTTCCCAACCTCGACAACGCCCAATCGGACAACATGGTGCGGCCGGAGGCGCTGGTGACTCCACCAGCAGGGCCGGTGGTGGTGGAGACTCCTCTAGCTCCGGAGCTTAACTTGCCCGCTGCGGCGAAGGCGTCGGCTCGCACCACCGTGCCATCAGGAAACCACTTCGCCACTTGCGCACTCAAGCCTGCCGGTGGCGGTGCCTCGACCTTGGCCGAGTTCGATGCTCTCAAGGTAACTAACTAATTAAAGCGAGAGTTGGGAGGCTTAACGACACCAATGACTTGATCCTCGTTTTACTGACGCCCGGCCTACATGTCTTTCGCAGGGAGACACTCCTTGCACTCTAATGCACTGGGTGGGTGGCCAGTTGAGGATGTTGCCAAGTGTACTATCGTTCAACCGGAGAACCGCAAAATGTACAATGTCACAATGCCAGCCGACATGATGAGGGTCAGATATAGTATGGTGCTTCCGTGCTATGAGCAAGTGGAACCTCCCTCTCAACCTCAAGGATGGGATGATGAGGAGATGGTGGCGGTCCTCAATACCGTCTTCGGCTACTTGTACCTATGGCCGAAGAGTCAGATACGTTTGGGGATGGATGAACAGCTCAACATCACCCTAGAGGCAGCATAGTCAGCACATGATGAAGACTTCAAGATGGCAGACTTGGACAACATGGCACATGATTGCTATGATGATGATGGAGAAATTGATCCGAACTTCGGCAACCAGTTCGTTAACACAAGGTTTTTTGATTGGTGTGATCCGGGACCATCAGGCACACATCAAGTTGCCGATACCCAACTAGCACCGACGAAACCCCCTTGCCAGGTGCGTCTCTTCCCAACTAGTCAGGAGACGCCGCCACCCGCCCCCTTCACCGAGCCTCCGAGGCCAGTAGTTCCTTTGATCAGCCCTAGCACCCTTCATAAGGTGATCGGTGAGGTGAACGCGGTGCCCAATGCCCTAAAGGGCAGGAAGCATGGTCACAAAAGGAAGCCTAAGGGTGACCAGAGCAAGGGTCCAAATCTTGTTTTCCGGGCTTAGGATGGCCCTGCGGGGCAAGCCAGGAATCAGCAGAACATGGTAGGTGCAACGATGATGTGTAACTCGTTGCTCGAGGTCGCAGGCTCTCAAATGCGCAATCTTCATTATAGCTGGCTCACAATTGAGGAGCCCCGCATTCGCTAGAATGATCAGTCATACCTCGTTTTCAAGGCTAAGGTGCCTTATGTGTCGTGCTTCGTTAGTGTACCCCCGGGGAAATCTTCTACCTACGGCATTCCGACATCTTTGACATGTTGAACGGGTTCCGGCTGCACAATACCCTAGTCCGGCTATTCTCCCTCAATATGGCCATGCAGATCACTAGAGACAAGATCCTAGGCATCTAGATAGTGGATCCCTACTTCATGCGAGACGTCGTCCTAAAAAAGATGTCAAGGACATAGCGCTGGCGACCGACTACCTCTCAACCTTCTTGCAAACATACTCGGACAAGGATGTGATTCTCCTTCCCTACAATCCCATCACGGAGGATGATCAGACAGGTTGCATGCTCATATACTTGAATTTTAAACACTCAATAGCCGTGTACCTCGACTCAAACAGTGCGATCCCGAAAAACTACACCAATATTAAGAACATTCTTGATGGTGCTCTCACCGGCTACATCGCAGCAGGAGGCGTCAAACTGGCAATGCCATATGTGAAGTTCGGCACGCACGTGTTCCGCCACAACACCAAGTTCGCCTGTGTTAAGCAGCCGTCTGGCAGCAGGAAGGATGACTTCTACGCCATTTACCACATGAAGGCGTTCTTCAATGACATGGAGAGAAAAACGCTGCCATCTGACCTCGCGAAGTGGGCTGAAAGGCTTTCAACAATACATGATCGCAACCTCAGGCAGCACTTCTTCGACATCCATGAGGAGATCGCGATAATCGTGCACCAGGGAGTCATGAAATCAGGGGCACCTTCTACGGCGGCCATACACCACCCAACAGGGAGATAGATGAATGCTTAGCGCAACAGGGTGACCGCAGGATGTTCATGTAGATGGCGAAAACTCGGTCAGGCTTCATCAATGCCCCCCTAAAGCCGACTCAACAGCCGAAGAAGCCTTGATGATTGCATTGCCTTGGTAGCTAGCTATTAGTTCTGAACTCGTGTTGTAACCTCTTATCACTATGTTAAACTTGCCTAGCAAAACCTCTAGAGTATGTTTCGTCAACCGTTAAACTTGATTGCGCGCGACACTATCTAGTTATTTGTGTTATGAACTATTTTAAGTGCTTGTGGCTTTTCATTTGTTATTGCCGCCCTACTTCTTATGGTTTGCTTTATTTATCTTTCTTCGAAATGCCGATGATTAAAACATGTTGTGGCGTCATGTGTCTGACCATGCCGTTGCTGGATCTGGTGTGCCAAGTAGACTAGAGGTTTGTGCATATACTCTACTTGTCACACCAGATCCATCAGCGGCATTGTCATTTTCTGTGCCCAACCTAAGTATGAGGCAACTATTTCATCTCGTAGCCCCAAAGTCGAAAGAGGACAGATATTTTCGAGATGCATATACATAGACATAATATGTCTAATGGCAAGCCAAGGAAAGGATTCTGGGTCCACGGACTCCTTTGTTGTGTATTTTAAATAACCCTGTAAAAAATCGTTTTCCTGTAGTGGGAGCTGGGTTGGGTTGTCTCGGTCCGGGCTAACATTCTTTTCTTGTATTGGTTGTTGTTCTGATACTGTTGACAGGGTACGTATTTGTTCTCTTGCTTTTTGCTTATAGACACAAACCAATTACACTAGGGAACAATTCTCTCAAAGAAAGAACAAATGACAACATAAAATGAGACACAAATTCTTAGATATAAAATAAACCCCCGCCTCAGTTACGAGCTACTTGCAACTGTTCTATCTTCACGAAAAAGAGAGAACATAACTACGCCTCCTCAGTTGCGAGCTACTTGCAACTGGCCCCACCTCCCCCAATAAGAGACAAAATAGACCACTGCCTCAGTTCCAAACAACTTAAAACTATCCCCACCTCCCAAAAAGAGACATGAAAAGACCACCGCCTCAGTTCCGAGCTACTTGCAACTGACCCCACATCCCCCAAAAAGAGATAGAAAATGACCGCCGCCTCAGTTGCGAGCTACTTGCAACTGGCCCTAGCTACCCCAATAAGAGACAAAATAGACCGTTGCCTCAGTTGCAAGCTACTTGCCACTATCCCCACCTCCCAAAAAATACACCACCTTAGTTGCGAGCTACTTGCAACTGACCCCACCTCCCCCAAAAAGAGATAGAAAATGACCGCCGCCTTAGTTGCGAGCTAATGGCAACTGGCCCCACCTTCCTCAAAACAAAAAAGTCACCACCTCAGTTGCGAGTTTGTTGCAACTGGCCCGAACCTCCCCTAGAAAGAAAAAAGGTCGCAACCATAGTTGCAAGTTCATTGCAACTAGCCCCGCCTCCTCCCAAAAGAGATAAAATAGACCGCTGCCTCAGTCTCAAGCTACTTGCAACTAACCCCACCTTCAACTGGCCACACCTCCCGCCAAAAGGAGACAAAAAAAGACCACTGCCTCAGTTACAAGCTTCTTGCAACTGGCCCCACACCCTCTCCCGTAAAAAAGAGACAGAGAAATAACACAACCTCAGTTACAAGCCACTTTTTCAAACGGCATCGGTGACGAGAAAATTGCAACAATAGGGTTTGTTAAGAGTACATTGTGACCGGGGTGTTAGTTACTACCACATTGGGAGTGTGGGTCATTTACAACCACATTGTGACGGGGGATTGGTTACGAGCACACTGCAAAAATGGGGTCAGTTATGAGCACACTATGAACGGGGCCAGTTATAGCCACATTGTGATTGTGGGTCTGTTACAACCACATTTTGACTGGGGGTCAGTTACGAGCACATTACAACTGGGTGATCCCTAGATGGGAGCACATTGCAACAAAATGTCAATTGCAAGCACATTGCAACTGGGTGATCCCTAGATTTGAGCACATTGCAACTACGAATTGCAACTAGGGGTCAAATAGAAGCACATTGCAATTAAAAAGGTCAATTTCTAGCACATTATACCATCCTAGGGTTAGTTATGAGCATATTGCGACTAGGGGTCTGATGCGAGCGTACATTTCAACTAAGTCATTTGAAAAATTATACTTTCAAAAAAAATGGCCCCCTCTATGGGTTAGTTGCAAGCTAATTACGATGGGTCAGTTGTGGGCATATTGTAACTGGTGGTCAATTAAGAGGATAGTGCAACTTGGTCAGTTAAAGGAAAAATGGGTCAGTTACAAACAAGTTGTGAACGGGCGGTTATAACAACTACAGATACACACAACATCATAGTCAAACTGAATATTTAAAAAGGTAATATATTTCAAAATAGGTGATTAAAAAGATAACTTTTGGATAATTTCAAAACTGAACAATCACTACAAGGAATCTGGCTATATATGACCCTCTATTTTCGTCATAGAATCGTCACAATAGTCTATTTATGACGATTCTATGACGATTTTGAGATCGTCGAAAGTTGGGCGTCGCAAATGAACTATAACGACGTTTTTTGCGAAATCGTCATAACTGTCTATGATGATATTGGATCATCATAACTATTATGACGATCTAATATCGTCATGAGCCATCTAGCCAAGCCAGGTCAGATCCTACGTGGCTGATCTGACGTGGCAAAATTGTGACGAAACGAGATCGTCGTAATGTGAATTCAGCCCAGTCCATTTCAGTGTTCTATATGGGTTGAGCCCAACAAATGAGCATTTTACTAAATGGGCCTTGGCCTTTTGAGCCATTTTTCTTTTATGCCTAGGTAGTTTTATAATCCATTGCAATATTGGGCTTTGGCCTTTTTTCGTTTATTTAATTTTTAGGCTTCATCCTTTCCATGTCCGTTTCTTTTTCTTTTGGTCTATTTAGTTTGTGTGCTTGGCCTTTTTTAGCTGAATGTACACTCATCAAATGTGTTTTGGGGTTGTTCTGGCCTATTTAAGAGCCCATGTACAATACATTTCAATGGTACAGCAGTACAGAGCAGTACAGCAGCCAAGCAGGCAGAATAATGTAAAGCAACAAAGCATTTACTCGTGCATCTAAACATGTAACCAAACATACGTCTCATCTGTTGATAATCAACATAGTTAACAAGGATTTCAAAGACCAATCACACCAATCGCACCTAGAAAGCAAAGTAGACAAGCTCAGCCGACCATGCTGTCAGTCCCCCCGACCCGATCCTAGGGGCGTTGCTGCTGCACCTCCATGCTGCGAACCGCCACTGTCGGACGCCGCTGCTCCTCCATGCTGCTAGCCGCTGTTGTGGGGCGTTGCTCCTTATATATGTTTGGTTCTAGCACAAAAACACATGACAATTAATAAATTTGGTAAAACAGATTCTTAATAAGCATCAAAATAAATACTAGTTACTTTATAAGTATTGATTTGCAAAAGAACAAGCACTACTCAATATCTGGTTTCATTGTGCGTAATAGAATGATGCAATGGAACTACCACAATCCCTATTCATGCAAAAATTGTACAATAAATTCTCAGATGATACCGGTAAGGTACATTCTCACAGCAACACAAGCTCAAAATTGACAGAGATGGTCATCATGGGTACAAGAAAAGCAATTTACCATCAGATATGAATAACTAATGCACTCGTACTTTCAAATTTTGTTGACAACAAAAGCGTACATTTCAGATCCTTTCACAACACAGTTAACAGATTGCTCTGTATATGACCAGGAGCATACTAACCTGTAGAGACCTCAAACCAGTAAATGAAGAGAATACAACTTCACATGTCTTCCCAGTCCATGCCGACCAGAGCAGAACCTGATAAACCAAATTTGATCTTAGATATGGAAGGACCTGGGATACCAAATTGATCTCAGAAATAAAGTCAGGAGAATGTTTCTATTTGATAGGAGTAGTTTCTATTTAAGCTATGTGCATTTCTTCCCAGGAGAGTACTTTCTATTAGATAACAATAGTTTCTATGTAAAACAAATATTTGTGTCATAAGGCATAAGCTAGAGTACTTTATCTGGCTGAACCTACTGACCCAGTTCAGATCAGTACAAGCTATGATTCATATTGAGGAAAATATGGAACCAACAAATTGTAGATCGGTTTGGTTCTCCATGTCATATGTTTATTCAAGTGATATGTTTTATAGCAGAAAAATCAAGACATGCATCAGGTTTGAGCCTCGTGTGTACATGCATTAGGACATGCGGAAAAATCAAGTTATGGACTTCTCTAGCAGGTTTACATAACAAGAAACTTATAATGGCACAAGATTTAGTGAAGTCAATAACATTTAAATAGCTACAAAAATGTACCCAAATATGGACTTCTCTAGCAGGTTTGAGCCTGCTTTGACTAACTAAATGAATTGCATACATTTAACAGAACCAGATAGTAGCAAGAGCACACAGAACATATACCGTTACCATATATTTACACAGATCATACCAAATTCATCAATTACTGCAAAATTCTATATACCTCTTGGTGATTCTTATATTCAACATACAAACCATGGATCAACATGAATAAGCAGTGCTACTGAACACTAAGCAGAAGTGATGCAACATGAGACAACAGTTTTCATGACAACACAAGATATCTACCTCAATGATCAGTTCAGAATTATATTAGCATTAGCCCTACAGATATCTGCCAACATCAACCATAACAAAAGCAAAACAAACAGGGGATCCAATCGTACTTCATAATAAATCATGTTTTTTGCGCACTCCGGTCATTGCCATGGTAGATGGATCCATTGTAAGGTGGGGATTGAAGATGAAAGGGGTCTCACCGGCTGTGAAGTGGCTGCCTTGTTCCCGGCCAGCACGCCGGAGGACACGGCCCGGAAGGAGCTCGGGTGTTGATGTTGCTGCAACGTTGGGAGACGGCCTCATGGAGGAGGGCGCCGGATCTGCCGACCACCGGCGCCAAGCAGTTGGCGTCCTGTAGAGCCGTCCTCCGGCCACGAGCGCGACGCGGACAAGGCGAGATCGACGGAGCAGCGCGCGTCGATGCACGGACGCACGCTCGCACCGGCGAACAGGCCCGCCGTGCCGCCGTGACTGCTTCGAGGATGCGGGGCTGGAGAGCTCGAGGGGTGCGTGGATTCGACGTGATCCGAGAAGATCTAGAGCCTCGTGCCGCCGTGACTTCCGCAGAGGAGATGGATCTAGGGATTACGTGGATGAACCACTGGCTCTAGTGGACGCTTCGCGCTCGCATCTAGGGACACCTGGAGAAAACATGTGAGAGTGTGAGATGGGAAGAGGCGGCCAGATCCTTTGAACCCTAGATGAGAGCTGGATGGGGACCTGCTAGGGTTAAGGCACGGCGGCGTGGTTGGAGGTGTGGGATGGCGGCGTCCACGATGGATATTGACTGGGGAGAAGCCACGACACGATGCTGACGAGAGAGGAGGTAGGTGAGATTGGCGGTGGCGGCGGTGGGAGAATGGCGATGCCCCTGGGACAGGGCGGTGTGAGGATAATAGAGAATGGGAAGGGCTAGGGTTTGCTGTGGGTAAATGGGCGACGTCGGCTGGGCCTGGGCCTTGGGTCTGGCTGGCTGGTGTTTTTATTACAAGAAAAAAATTCTATTTTATGTCTCCAATTTTTAGAGAGAAGAGAAAAGGATATGAGGGATTTTAAAAAAAACATCGCGTGGTATACATTTTTCAAAAATATTAGACCACTTTACATGAACAATGTCCCAATCGGGGATTTTAAAACCTTTTCGTCCACCCCTGGTGAAAAAGACAAATGTCTGCCGAATCGATAGGAAGTGGTCCGGTTTGAACTACAGGTACATGATCTAATGCTCGTGATTTTTTGCAAAAATCATTTTTAGGCTCACAATATGATGTTTCTTAAGAGATCCAATGCAAGTTTTGCGAGGATCATCTCCTATATTCATGCACGTCGTTTTGACCATAGTTTGAAACAGGAAAATTTTGAAACGGGCATAATAAATTCAAAAACGGTCCGAACAATGTTAATCCTTCGCGTGGTGTCATATTATGTCACATAGTTGCAAGGAAAAATATCAAACTTGATATATTGATTGCATCTCGAAAAAACCTTCATAAAAATGACCTATCATGTTCGAGGTTTCATGGCTTACAAGACAAATGACCAATGTTATGGCTAGAATTGCGACATAGTTTGTGATAATGAGACCATATTGTGCAGACATGTGCGTCTTGGGATGGAGAACTTTTTTACAGGAGGAAGTTTTCCTTTTCGTCGTACCGAAAAGCCATTTTCTATTTTTCGAGTGCCAAAATCGGGATTTTTTGTGAAGCAACACCAAGTATTCAATTCAAAAATGCTACCACCTATTTTCCAAAAATACTATACCACCTTACATGAACAATTCTCCAATCAGGGATTTTAAAACCTTTTCATCCACCCCTGATGAAAAAGACAAATGTCTGCAGAATCGGTAGGAAATGGGTCCGGTTTGAACTACAGCTACATGATCAAATGGTCGTAATTTTTTGCAAAAATCATTTTTAGACTCACAATATGATGTTTCTTCAGAGATCCAATGCAAGTTTAGCGAGGCTCATCTCATATATTCATGTCCATCGTTTTGACCATAGTTTGAAATAGGAAATTTTGAAATGGGCATAATAAATTCAAAAATAGTCTGCACAATGTAAATCCTTTCCGTGGTATCATATTATGTGACATAGTTGCAAGTAAAAATACCAAACTTGATATATTGATTGCATCTCAAAATAACCTTCACGAAAATGACCTATCATGTTCGAGGTTTCATGGCTTTCGGGCCAAACGACCAGTGTTATGGCTAGAATAGCGGCATACTTTGTGATAATATGCCCATATTGTGCACAAATGTGCATATTGGGATAGCGAACGATGTTGTAGGAGGAAGTTTTCCTTTTCGTCGCACGGAAAAACCATTTTCTATTTTTCGAGTGCAAAAATCAGGGCGTTTTGTGAAGCAACACCAAATGGTCAATTCAAAAATGCTACCACCCCCATTTTTCAAAAATACTAGACCACCTTACATGGACAATGTCCCAACCTGGGATTTTAAAACCTTTTCTTCCACCCCTGGTGAAAAAGACAAATGTGTGTCAAATCGGTAGGAAGTAGGTCCGGTTTAAACTATAGGTACATGATCTAATGCTAATGATTTTTTGAAAAAATCATTTTTAGACTCACAATATGATGTTTCTTCAGAGATCCAATGCAAGTTTAGCGAGGCTCATCTCATATATTCATGTCCATCGTTTTGACCATAGTTTAAAATAGGAAAATTTTGAAATGGGCATAATAAATTCAAAAACGGTCTGAACAATGTAAATCCTTCGCGTGGTGTCATATTATGTGACATAGTTGCAAGTAAAAATACCAAACTTGGTATATTAATTGTATCTCGAAAAAACCTTCACGGAAATGACCTATCATGTTCGAGGTTTCATGGCTTTCGGCCCAAACGACCAGTGTTATGGCTAGAATAGCGGCATAGTTTGTGATAATATGCCCATATTGTGAAAAAATGTGCATATTGGGATAGCGAAAGATGTTGCAGGACGAAGTTTTCCTTTTCGTCGCACGGAAAAATCATTTTCTATTTTTCGAGTGCCAAAATTGGGGTGTTTTGTGAAGCAACACCAAATGTTCAATTCAAAAATGCTACCACCTCATTTTTCAAAAATACTAGACCATCTTACATGGACAATGTCCCATCCGGGGATTTTTAAACCTTTTCTTCCACCCCTGGTGAAAAAGACAAATGTGTGCCGAATCGGTAGGAAGTGGGTCCGGTTTAAACTACAGGTACATGATCTGATGCTCATGATTTTTTGAAAAAATCATGTTTAGACTCACAATATGATGTTTTTTCAGAGATCCAACGCAAGTTTAGCGAGGCTCATCCTCTATCTTCATGTCCGTCATTTTGACCATAGTTTGAAATAGGAAATTTTTGAAACGGACATAAGAAATTCAAAAACCCTCCGAACAATGCGAACCCTTCGTGTGGCATCATATTATGTGATATAGTTGCAAGGAAAAATGCCAAACTTGGTATATTGAATGCATCTCGAAAAAACCTTCTCAAAAATAACCTATCATGTTCGAGGTTTCATGGCTTTCAAGCCAAACGACCAATGGTATGGCCAGAATCACGACATAGTTTGTGATAATGTGCTCATATTATGCACGCATGTGCACCTCGGGACGGTGAACAATGTTGCAGGAGGAATTTTTCCATTTCATCACACGAAAAAGCCATTTTCTATTTTTTGAGCATAAAAAACAGGGCGTTTTGTGAAGCAACCACCAAATGAAAGTTGCAAAATGGTACCACCATATTTTTCAATAATACTAGACCACCTTACATGTACAGTGTTCCATCTGGGGTATCTCAAACCTTTCCGTCCACCCTTCATGAAAAAGACAAATTCTTGCCGAATCGATAGGAACAAGGCCATATTTGAACTACAAGTACATGATATAATGCTCATATTTTTTGCAAAAATCATTTTACGTTCACAATATGCTATTTCATCAGGGATCCATTGCACTCACCCAAAAATTTGAAGCCAAAACCGTAATTGCAAAATCATATTGTCAATTATGATATTATCCCTACTATGGACTAATGTGGGAATAGTAAAACCACTATTTGTAAATAATCAAAGTATTTCTAATTAACATCCTAAGATGATCTACTGAATTTAAAAAAAAATTAGAGACAAAAATCATATTTCAGACTTTTTATGAAAAAGATACAAATGAATTAAGAAAAGAGAAAAAAAGAAAAGAAAAAAAAACCTATTCTAACGGACCAGCCGTGTTGGCCGGGACCTAGTGAAGGCCAGCCCAACCGGACACCGTGGCCCAATCCGGGCAGGAAAAAGGAAAGGAAAAAAGTAAAGGGAATGTGATTAAGATTACAAGGTCCGCTGTGGCCCAGGCCCAACCGAGTCTTTGCATGTTCATATATGCGGACGCCGGTATTATAACACAAGTCTCAGAGTGGCCTGGTGGTTAGAAGCTATCGAAAGTGCATGTAGGTCTCTACTTCGAGTCCCTTGGACGATTTCTTTTTAGCGCCATTTATTCACAAGTGTATCAGCCACGCTGTACCAGCGAGCGGGTCCCACCTGCGCTGTAACGTGGCGGTCGTTGGGCATCTCGTTAAACTAGACATGAGGTGGGTACATCTTGTTGAACTACACGTGAATAATAGGCAAGACACCTAGTCAAAAACTAACACATATACACGATACATAAGCGAAAAAACTAACACATATACAAGACACATAGGCGAAATTTCTGATGTGGCTGCTCAGTCATTTCAGCTTATATAGTTTACACATAATGACGAAATTAAATCGTCGTAACCAACTGCTCAGTCATTTCAGCTTATATAGTTTACACATAATGACGAAATTAAATCGTCGTAACCAACTCAGACTATGGCGATTTTGCATAGTGAAACTATGACGTTTTTGACCCAAATCGTCTTTATTTTTCAGGGTTTTGACCCCTCTGAATAGCTTACGACCATCTTGTTTGAAATCGTCATAGATATCATTCATGGTCAATACCAGAAGGTCATAGAATAACACATTTCTTGTAGTGAATTTTAATTAAATATAAAACGGTAAACATTAAAGCTTTAGATTTTAAAAATCTTCGCTACCTGTAAACACATTTTGTCTTGCGTACACATTTTGTCAGTTACTTGTAACAGAAAAACTCAGCACAACAATTGAAAAAATAGTCAAGAAATAGAAAGACCCACACAAAAATGCTACTTCTATTTTTAGGGGAAAACTTTAATCATAGAAATTAGTAATAAGAAGAGGAAGAAAATGAAAAAGAATGGAAATATAAAAGGGAAAAAGGAGAAAAACAAAGATAAAAGTAAATAAAAATGAATAAAAGGACATAAAAATAGATGATATGAGAAATAATAAAATTATTATTATGAATGCCTTTATTTTTTAACCGATGGAACACTAAAGAAACAATTTCTTAAAGAGCCAACATTGTCTACGATGAGCAGTGTGCACGGACTAATGTGCAAGAAAAAAAGGGACAAAAACGAGATTTTTTTTTAGGGTGAAACTAGGAGCTTTTATTCATCAGATAAATTCATAGGTATACACGCATATCTGGAGTATCTGGCCAATTGGCAGAGAAACTATAGCTTTAGCAAGCGAATGGGCATCCCCATTTGACTCCCTAGTTTTATGATTAAAAGAGGCTACTTTAAATTCAGCGCTTCTCACTCCAATCAACTTTAGAATCATCGTTGATCGGCAAGGCATCTTCACACTAGTAGGTGTTAGGCCACGTAGAGATAAACAAAACTTTTTCCCTACGCGGTGATCCCAAGATCCAGCTCAGGTAGAAGGCCATGAGGATTACCACTAGACGCGCAGTTGCGGAATTGATGAAGCACGTCGCTTGATGCAGTGCAGTCCTCGCGATCCATTCCGGTTCCACGATCCACGATCCGTACTTTCTTCACGATCGTCGAAATGCTGAACGTACAAAACCTCCGCCGGTATCCACACGTACGAGGAGGAGCACCGGCGATGGACTGTTAGGTCCAGTACGGTGGCGACAGGACGGACTAGGGCTAGGGTTTCCAACACATGGAGTGACCTAACCCTTGCCCTCTAAGCACCTGCGCCCCAGCTTATATAGGGAGTGAAAGTGGGCTCCACTCACTTATGGCCCATTCAGTAAAAAGGCCTATATTAGCCACTGCAAGTCTCACTTGCTGACTAAGTCCATGTCTCTATTTGGGTCCAACCTAAATAGGTTTTCTGTTTGGGTCTAACCCAAACTTGATCCCGCTCTTAAGTGTGTGACCCGACAGGCTCATGGTAACCCAGACACTATTCCGAGTCTCACTCGTGATCGATCAGTTGGTAGCGGCTCCTAGCAGAACGTGCCAGCTCCCAAGTACCAATAAGTCATGACGACATACCTTCCAATGCGACTTTCATCTAAGTCCATTTTGCCTGACGATATACTTTGTCGGACTATAGGCGAATGATCGTCATCCCTTAAATAGTCCGACTCTCTTTCTCGATCCAAGATAAGTGATTCATCCGACTAACTCTTAGTCGGCTGCCTCGGTTAACACTTAACCGTGACGCGCATGGCCATGCATTCCGAGTCATATCTTCTGAGAGGGCCCAGAGAATATCTCTCCGGATGGAGGGGCAAAATCCCGTCTTGGTTATTCACATCACGCAGCTTGATTCTCAGTCGACCCGAACTCCGCCTTTATAACTGCCCAATGACGGAACAGCGTTTGACAGAACCTAAGTCAGAGATCCTCAACTCCGATTGTGCAATAACCTCAGGTCTAAGGATTACATTGATTGAGACATGCAAATGACGACTTGTTCGTTGCATCTCAATGTGGGTCAGTCCGACTCGCTAAACTCTTTAGCCGAATCCGTGTAAGTCAGAATAGCATCTCCATGCCCATGACAAGTGGAACCTAGTCATCTGCCGACTTTCACATTGGTCTAAGTTGTGTGTCCGGCGCAACCTCAATGACCAAGGACGTATGAACAACATGAATATGTAGTTCCACAATCAAATCATATATTTGATGATACATATCAGCAGTTCATACATGGACCATAACCTTATGAATACACATGAATATCATCATTCATGATTGCCTCTAGGGCATGTTCCCAACAGTCTCCCACTTGCACTAGAGTCAACCTTCCGACATCACATGTCTAGGCATCTAATGCCCATTGCTCTCAGGTGCGCCTCATGCTTCGGCTGTGGAAGTGGCTTTGTCAACGGATCCGCAATGTTTGCATCCGTGTGTACCTTGCATAACTTGATATCACCTTGATCCACGAACTGGCGAATAAGGTGGTACCGTATGAGTATATGTTTGTTCTTCTGGTGTTGTCTAGGTTCCTTGGCTTGTGCAATAGCACCATTGTTGTCACAATACACGTCTAACGGATTGGACGAGCCCTAAACCACACCAAGATCCATGAGGAAATTCCTCATCCAAACAGCTTCTTTTGTCGCCTCCGAGGCAGCAATATACTCACCCTCTGTCGTAGACGCAGACACCGTTTCTTGCTTGGAACTTTTCCAGCTCACAGCCCCTCCGTTTATCACAAACACATATCCGGATTGTGAATGAGAATCATCTGAGTCAGTGAGATAACTCGCATCCGTGTAACCCTTTACACTGAGTTCATCCTCACCTCCATAAACCAGGAACATATCCTTAGTCCTTCTCAAGTACTTGAGGATATTTTTAGCCGCTGCCCAGTGGATCTCTCCAGGGTCAGCCTGGTATCTGCTCACAACACTTAGAGCATAGGAAACATCCGGCCTAGTACAAATCATAGCGTACATGATGGATCCAATTGCAGAAGCATACGAAATCGCACTCATCCGACTTCGCTCATCAGTTGTCGAAGGACACTGAGTCTTGCTAAGTTTTACGCCATGGGACATCGGTAAGAACCCTTTCTTAGACGATTCCGTGTTGAACTTCTTCAACACTTTGTCCAAATATGTACTCTGACTCAATCCAATGAGCCGCTTTGATCTATCTCTATAGATCCAGATTCCTAGTATGTAAGTCGCTTCACCCAAGTCTTTGATCGAAAAACTCCTTTCCAATGATTCCTTGGTCTCTTGCAACATCTGGACATCATTTCCAATCAGTAATATGTCATCCACATATAAGATCAGAAAGTTTACTTTGCTCCCACTAAACTTCTTGTATAAACAAGAATCATGATCACTCTTGATGAAGCCAAACGATTTGACTACCTCATCAAAGCGAATGTTCCAACTCCGAGATGCTTGCTTCAACCCATAAATGGATTTCCGAAGCTTGCATACTTTGTCAGCATTAGCCGGATCGACAAAACCCTCGGGTTGTATCATATACACGTCCTCGGTTCAATTTCCATTAAGGAAAGCCGTCTTGACATCCATCTGCCATATCTCATAGTCGAAATAGGCTGCTATAGCTAACATGATCCGAAATAGGCTGCTATCGCTACAGGAGAGAAAGTCTCATCGTAGTCAACTCCTTGAACTTGTCGGAACCCCTTTGCGACAAGCCATGCTTTATAGATAGAAACATTTCCATCCATATCAGTTTTCTTCTTAAAGACCCATTTGCACTCAACGGGTCTTGCACCGTTTGGCAGATCAACCAAGTTCCAAACTTGATTTTCATCCATGGACTTTAATTCGGATCTCATGGCTCCAAGCCATGACTCGGAATCAGAACCCACCATCGCTTCAGAATAAGTTGCCGGCTCATCACTATCCAACAGCATCACATCACGAACACTTCGCAATATGGCCGATCTTCGCAGTGTCGGTGCAATTTCCGGCTCAGGTACCACGTCCGGCTCAACCTCTAAGGCTTTTGCCGACTCGCTACTAGCCGGTATCTCTCGAATTTCTTCGAGATGCACCGTACTCCCACTAGCTCCCTGACTGAGAAACTCTTTCTCAAGGAAGACATCGTTTCGAGCGACAAACACTTTGCCCTCTTCTCAGTTGTAGAAGTAGTAACCCAAGGTTTCCCTCGGATATCCCACGAAAATACACTTATCCGACTTAGCTGTAAGCTTGTCCGACTGAAGTCGTTTGACAAAAGCTTCACAACCCCAAATCTTAAGGAAAGACAAACTCGGCTTCTTGCCAGTCCACATCTCATGTGGTGTCTTTTCTACCGATTTTGATGGTACTTTGTTTAGTGTGAACGCTGCAGTTTCTAGATAATAACCCCAAAATGATAAAGGCAGATCTGTCCGACTCATCATTGATCGTACCATGTCCAACAAGGTTCGATTCCTCCTTTCCGACACACCGTTTCTCTGCGGCGTTCCTGGAGGAGTTAGCTGGGGAACTATTCCACAACTCTTTAGATGGTCATCAAACTCATGGCTCATGTACTCGCCTCCTCGGTCCGACCGAAGAAACTTTATTTTCTTGCCAAGTTGATTTTGTACCTCATTCTGGAATTCCTTGAACTTTTCAAAGGCTTCCGACTTATGTTTCATCAAGTAGATATATCCATATCTACTCAAATCATCAGTAAAGGTAATGAAGTACTCATAACCACCTCTGGCTGTCGTGCTCATTGGGCCACATACATCACTATGTACTAGTCCAAATAAGTCGGACGCCCTTTCACAACTCTTTGCAAAAGGTGTCTTGGTCATCTTGCTGAGAAGGCAGGATTCGCATGTCTCGAACGACTCCAAGTCGAACGAAGTTAGGAGTCCATCATCATGGAGCTTCTTCATGCGTTTCCAACTTATATGACCAAGCCGACAATGCCAAAAGTAAGTCATATTCAGATCATTTGGTTTCAACCTTTTCACATTTATGTTATAGACAGATTCACCCTCAAGATTCAAAATAAATAACCCGTCCCGGACGGGCACAAAGCCATGAAACATATCATTCAAATATAAAGAATAACCATTATTCTTAATATTCGACTCATACCCTGTCTCATCAAACATGAGGCAGAAATGATGTTTCGACTAAGCACTGGAACATAATAACAATTATTTAGCTCCATTATGAATCCAGAACGTAAATGAAGTTGCATTGTGCCGACTTCCAACACAGCGACTCTCGCTTTGTTTCCGACTCTAATGTCAACCTCGCCTCTTGTAACACTCCTAGTTCTTACCAGTCCCTGCAACGAGTTGTAGATGTGAATGACTGATCCGGTATCATATACCCAAGAACTACCAGGTGCATCAGCAAGATAAATGTCTATAATATTGCAAACAAGCGTACCTGAGCCGGAAGTCACACCTCCGCTCTTAGCTTTGTCGGCCAGATACTTGCTGCAATTCCCCTTCCAGTGGCCATCCGACTTGCAGTAGAAGCAAGTGGATCCGGCTGTAGGAGATGGCTTAGTCCCTGAGGAAGCGCTTTGGACTAGGTTCTCCGACTTACCTCCTGACTTTGCCTTCTTCTTCTTAGTCCAAGAACTCTTCTTGAACTTAGCCTTGTTTTGTACCATCAACACTTGACTGGCACCTTTCTTGAGATCCGCCTCAGCCTGCTTGAGCATCCCGTGTAATTCAGTGAGATTCTTATCCATACCATGCATGTGGTAGTTCGATATGAACTGACCATATGCACTAGGAAGAGAGTTCAGAATTATGTCCGTAGTGAACTCTTCGCTTATGGGGTAGCCAAGTCTTTCCAAAGACTGCACATAACCAACCATCTTGATCACATGCGGACTCAGTGGATCGTCATCCTTAAGCTTGCAGCTCAACAAAGCCTGAGAGACTTGATACCTCTCAGTCTTTGCCTGAGCCTGGAACATACTTTTGAGGCTTTCGATCATATCGTAGGCCTCAACATTCTCGAACTGCTGCTGCAAGTCCGGTTCCATGTGAGCAAGCATAAGACAGCTAATCTCCATGGATTCATCACAAATCCGACGGTAGGCATTGGTGGCTGCGACAGTCGCATTCTCATCCGGCTCAGCTGGAAGTGGGTTGTCTAGGACACGATCCCTTTTTTCTTGTTTGAGAACAATTCTCAGATTACGATACTAGTTGGTGAAATTAGTTCCATTCAGCTTATCTTTCTCTAAGATGGTTCTCAAAGCAAAACCGGAAATCTGAGGAAGACTGCTAGCTGCCATTGATCTACAACAGAAAATATGCAAAACACTTAAGACATGTATCCATAAAGAGCAAGCATATTAAACACTTTAATATTTATGCTCCCACTAGAACCAACACCCCTCCGATGGTTACTTAGTGATTCAGGACCCTAAATAAGCAAGTCGACTAGTGAGATTTAGCATCACCGCTAGCCGTCAAGTGATCTAGGTAGACAACTCCTTGTCAATCGTATCTCATACGACTCTTGTTGAATGGGTGGCATCACATGCCCTGGCTCCCATCCGACTTTTCCCCAAGTCCCACAACCGTTGTGATAGACCTGTCTAGATTACCAAGTGCTTCCGCTGTAAGAGTCCGACTCGAACCCACCTAGTCGGAAAGAATTGATAGCACCTCAATTTTATGAGCCCACTACCAAAAAATTTCGACGTGTGATGGTGCAGCACTGGCGGGGAAAACGACTAGACCTTCTTTGAGGGATTATGTTCTACCAACTATCTAATAGAGGTAAAACTAGAGACATAACAATAACACAAAATAAAAGCAATTATAATGTGAAATGGTATGGCTCTCTTCATGGCGATCTCCATCTCCATAAAGCCTGTAATCCGACTCGTGTCAACTCTTGTCACGGGACGTCTTACACCATGTAGCCGACTTGTACACTGACTTGCATGCCATCCGGATTCTCCAAACAGCTACACTAGCTGGTAATCCAAATTACATAGAGAATCCGACACGCGGGCCGTTATACAATAAGATGACAGCACCTAGGCTCCAGCCGGCTGACAAAATCCGTGATACACAGATCACGTATGGATTACACACATCACATGCACATAAGCCATACCATTCACAACATCATCCTGCAAAAACAAGTTATGCATGGATACGATATCTACCGGCGTTGTGAAACTCGCAACGACATCTAAGGCGCTATGACAGGGCGAAGCCGGTGGTCCCAAAATCTGCATTCTGGACATGGATTTCGTCATCGGATAAAACTATTTTACCCAAAATCCGATCCGGACTCCGATTCGATCAAACCCTTTGATCTTCGATCACTGCACCCCGGTTTACGTGTCACAATCTACCCCGATGGCGGAAACCAACCGGTAGGGGTATGTTGTTCCACGACCTTAGCAGGTAGATCACGGAAACCAGATCATCCATTCCCCCGACTATAATTGATCCAATCAACTTTGTACAAAACCGATCTATCTCATAGATCGACCACCAAAACTACAATTAGATCCAATCTAACGCCAACCGCATATCACATATGCGCGATCTCGAGCCTAAAACCAGAAGCTAACACTCTGATACCACTGTTAGGCCACGTAGAGATAAACAAAACTTTTTCCCTACGCGGTGATCCCAAGATCCAGCTCAGGTAGAAGGCCATGAGGATTACCACTAGATGCACAGTTGCGGAATTGATGAAGCACGTCGCTTGATGCAGTGTAGTCCTCGCGATCCGTTTCGGTTCCATGATCCACGATCCGTACTTTCTTCACGATCGTCAAAATGCTGAACGTACAGCACCTCCGCCGGTATCCATGTTGGAGATATGCCCAAGAGGCAATAATAAAAGTGGTTATTATTATATCTTTATGTTTATAATAAATGTTTACATCCCATGCTATAATTGTATTAACCGGAAACATTAATACTTGTGTGTTTTGTAAACATAAGAGAGTCCCTAGTAAGCCTCTTGTTGAACTAGCTTGTTGATTAATTGATGATCATGGTTTCCTGATCATGGACATTAGGATGTGATTAATAACAAGGTTATATCATTAGGAGAATGATGTGATGGACACACACCCATAGTAAGCGTAGCATAAGATCAAGTCATTAAGTTCGTATTGCTGTAAGCTTTCAAATACATAGTAACCTAATCCTTCGACCATGAGGTTATGTTAATCACCATCACCGGATGGATACTTTGATGACATCAAACACCGCTTCGTAACTGGGTGGTCATAAAGGTGTCATTGGGTATTCTGAAAGTATGTGTTGAAGCGCATGGACCAAGATTGGGATTTGTCCATCCATATGACGGATAGATATGCTCTGGGCCCTCTCGGTGGAATGTCATCTAGTTAGCTTGCAAGCATGTGACTGGGTCACAAGGGATGACATATCACGGAACGAGTAAAGAGTACTTATCAGTAACGAGGTAGAACTAGGTATGGAGATGCTGACGATCAAACCTCGGATAAGTATAGTATCGCGTGACAAAAGGAATTGGTTTCGTATGTAAATGGTTCAATCGATCACGAAGTCATCGTTGAGTATGTGGGAGCCATTATGGATCTCCAGGTCCCGCTGATGGTTATTGATAGGAGATGTGTCTCTGTCATGTCTACATATTCACGAACCGTAGGGTGACACACTTAAGGTTCGAAGTTGTTTTAAGTAGATATGGAATGTGCGTTGGAGACCGAATGTTGCTCGGAGTCTTGGAATGGATCCAGGACATCACGAGGAGATCCGGAATGGTCCGGAGAATAAGATTCATATATTGGGGATCATTTTCTAAGTTAGGAAATGTTCCGGAGTGTTTGTATGGATATTCTAGAAGGTTTCGGAATGTTCTGGAAGGTTCTAGAGGATTTCTTGGAGTTTGCTTGAAAACCAAGAAAGGGTCAAAGGAAACCTAGTGGGGCAAGACACGGATTCCTGGGGGAGGAGGACTCCTCCCCCCTTCCCACCGCCGGCCATAGGAGGAGAGTCCTACTAGGACTCCCCCTCCCCAGGCGCGCCTCCCCCCCTTAAATAGAAGGGCAGGGGCGCCTCCTCTTGGCCCTCTCCAACAACTCCCAATCTCTGCCGCCTCTCTCCTCCACCTTTCTTCTGCACAGGCATAGGCGAAGCCCTGCAGAATTCTCTACTCCACCACCACCACCACGCCGTCGTGCTGCTTGGATTCCGTGGAGAAGATCTACTACCTCCGCTGCTCGCTGGAACGAGGAGAGGAAGGTCTGCTTCGACTCCGCACGTGTGACCGACTGCGGAAGCGCTGCCGAATCGCAGCGCTGGAAGGATCGTCCACTTGACCGACTGCGGAAGCGCTGCTGGAATGCGACGCCGGAAGGATCGTCCACACGATCTTGAGATCGGCAAGTGATCGACTACATCAACCACGAGATCTAATCTCGTTAACACTTTCGGATCTACGAGGGTTAGTTCCTTTCTATCTCGTTGCACATGTCTAATAGATTAGATCTTGGCTTTTATCTAGATTAGATCTGGGTTTTGTTCGTTCTTGCGGAAGAAAATTTTTGTTTTCCATGCTACGAACCCATCAGTGGTATCAGAGCCGTGTCTATGCGTAGATCTGTTGCACGAGTAGAACACAATGGTTTTGTGGGCATTGGTGCTCGTGCCGTCTTTTGCTTTGTGTACTTTGCATCTTGCGGTATGGTGGGATGAAGCGGCTCGGGCTAACCTTACATGTCATCGCACATGAGACTTGCTCCACGCTTGACGTGTAACTTGCTTTGCACAAGTGGCTTTGCGGGTGTCTGTCTCTCCCACCATAGTATAGATCCAATTTACACTTTGCACTTGATAGCACTTGTATCAACGTTGTGGTTCAGTTTCGTAGGTAAGATCCGTTCTAGTTCGAAAGCCCCAAACCACGTAAAACATGCAAAGAAAATTAGAGGCGTCTAACTTGTTTTTGTAGGGGTTTTGTGATGTGATATGGCCATCATGTGATTGTGATTGTATTTGATGTATGCAATGATCCTTGTTGTAATATGGCAACCGGCAGGAGCCTAATGGTTGTCTTTAATTCTGTTAAGACCTGCGTGTCTATTCATCTCGTAATAGCTTTGTTCCAAGTAGTTGTAATAGTTGCTAGTGATGATGGACAACCATGAAGCGGCGCCACTGACCTTGACGCAATGCTGGTGATGATGGAGATCATGTTCGTGCTTTGGAGATGGAGATCAAAGGCGCAAGAAGAAAGGGCCATATCATATCACACTAATTATGAATTGCCTGTGATGTTAATCCTTTATGCATCTTGTATTGCTTAGATCGCGACAGTAGCATTATAAGATGATCCCTCTCACTAAATATCAACTAATAAAGTGTTTGTCCTTAGTTGGCACCATTGCTAAGACTCGTCGTTTCGAAGCATCTCGTGATGATCGGGTGTGATAGACTCTACGTGTGCATACAACGGGTGCAAGCCAGATTTGCACATGTGGAAACTAAGGTTAACCTTGACGAGCCTAGCATGTACAGACATGGTCTCGGAACACGGAATACCGAAAGGTAAAGCATGAGTCATATGGATGATATGATGAACATGTTGATTGTTCGCCTTTAAAGCTACATCATCTCACGTGATGATCGGACTTGGTGTAGTGGATTTGGTTCATGTAATCACTAAAACAACTTGAGGGATGTTGTTTTGAGTGGGAGTTCATTTGTAATTTGGATTAGTCGAACTCAATTTATCATAAACACAATCAAAGTGAATTTGCATAGTTTGTTGTAGTCATTGGCATCCGTTCACCACCTTAGCTTAGTTATAGTTGAGATAGTGGAACTATAGAAATTCTGGATATTTACTTTACGAACTGGTATCGTATTGTTTTGAATGTCAATTTAAAGTTTATAAGTCCTATTGCAAACTTTTAGCAAACTCTATTTACTCCATGAAGTTTAATAAGTAGTATTAAATCAAGAGTAAGAATTCCAATGTTAGTATCTAAAGTATCATGTTTGCCTCCATGATTCTTGATACTCAAAAGATTGTTTTTAATATCAAGTTTATCTAAAAGCTGAAAGAAATGTTTCAGAAACCATCATATGTGAAAGGTATTGCGATATCTAAAACAATGTGTTGGTTACAACATGATAGAGTATACGTCCTCATATTTGATGAGAATTTGTGAAGGTTGGAGACGCTAGTCGTCCTAATCCTCCAAAAGGTTTTGAAAAAGAAACATTATACTCGCAATTCACCTTTATAAGCTATAGCAGCTTGATCATGAAAGTTGTCATGATAAGGATGAATAGAAGATGTAAGTAAAATGTTTACTACACTAAAAGATTACTAAAGAATGGAATTTTGAAAGAATGCCAAACATTTGATGATGGTGATCCACTTCAAAGTGCAAGTCCAAAGGTATTAGTATTTGACTATATACGCTTTGTACTATGTGTCATGTGAATGACACCACTATTGATGTTGATAGATTCTTTTAAAAGAAAAAGGAATTGCTAAAAGAGAATCTATAAAATATTTGGCAGAAATTATAAGGTTGGAGATGTCCAACTTGGGTATGTAGAAGATATACATGTTATGGTTGTATTCCTTGCTTGTTAAACAATGTGGCTCTTAGGTATTGGATACCGAATTGGTTGGTATGAAATGTCATACAGGACAACACAATTCATGAACTGCAATGGCCTAAGTAACTAGCAAGAGAAAATGTGTTGATGTTCATCGAAAACAAACAAAGGGTTGTTGTGTTGCTCGTTAAACATCAAAGCTTGCCTTCAAGATTTGTTTCAATAATTGTTATTTTGATCAGGTATTATGACGACAAAAGGTTGTTCAAATAATTACCGTATTCCATAATAGATGGATAATATACAAGTCCGGTAGGAGAAATAACGACCATAAAACTAATGCTAAAATGTCGCAAGACAAATGATTGAAAGATCACTTATGAAGTGACATCGCTGTTTAAATTATATTTGAAAGAAAACATGAAGAAACTCCATGTTGATGGAAATTTTGGAGTTTTTGATTTTGATCAATTGACGCATGTGAGACTTTCATCGAGATAATTAAAACTCCGTTCGTAGGCCAAAAGAGGAACGGACGACTAACTGATTGGAATTTGTACATATTAATGTATATAGTCCATTATGTGTAGTCGTGGGCGATGGATTTCAACTTCATATGCTTTCTCCGAAGATTTGAGTGAGTATATGTATGTACTTACTCAATAAGGAAGAAGCATGAAACATTTGAAAAATGTTCAAAGACTTTCAAGATGAAGTGGAAAATCATTGTAACAAGAAAATAAAAGAGTTTATGATTGGATCATAAAGAAAGATGTTTGAGTTACAAGTTTAGCAAAACACCTAAGATTTGAGGAATCGTTCCATGGATTTGCATTTCCCAAAACACCATAGGAGTATGGAGTGTTCAAGATATGTAATGAAACCTTGTTTGACATGGTAAGATCAAGGGTGTCATTTATAAAACTGCCATTATGTTTTAAAGATTGAAGCTTTAGAGACTACCGCATTTACACTGAAAAGAGCACCATCATGATCCGTTGAAATGACACCATATGAGTTATGGTTTGGGATAAAACCCGAATTGTCTTTTCTTAAATTTTGGTATGTTATGCATAAGTAAAATGTTTACAACCAAAGTCGGACAAGCACGTCTTTCTAGGTTATCCCAAAGAATTTGTTGGGAATTTCTCCATAACACCGAGGACAAAATAGTTTGTTACTTGGAAAGTCAAGTTTCTTGAGAAGGAATTTTTCGTGAAAAGTTAAGTGGGAGGACAATAGAACTTTGATAAGGTTGTTGAACCTTAGCTATATGTGCTAAGTAGCGCAGCGCCGGAAAGTGTCCCGGTGACGGCCACAATGCTCATGGCTCTCGTGATTACAAAAGGTGTGATCTCGGAGATTAGAGTTCCTATAGAACCGTATGGGTCGGTAAGAATCAAATAGTAAGATTTGATAAACAAATCGTTATTGTTTTGACAATGATAAACCAACTACATGCAAAGAAGCAATGATGGGCCCTGACTCCATAAAATGACTAGAAGTCATAGAATCCGTGATAGTATCCATACACGAGAAATCAAGTTTCTGAACTTGGAAGACCCTCCGGAAAGGCGTGAAGCCTATCGGTCGTGTTTGGATCTATAAAGAAATAGACATGGATGTTTCAAATCTATGAAATAGTCGACATGTCGGAAAGAGTTTACGACCATGTTCAAGGAATTGACTATGATAAGATTTGATCTTTCATAGCGATATTTAGTCTGGACGGATTAATGTAGCAACCACTACATATATTTTGGTATATGGTAGTTGAACAAACAAAACAAGTTCTTCTAATAGAATGGTTACCTAGGACATGTACATGACAAGATCCAAAGGGTTTTGTTAATTCAAAGGATGCTAAAAGAGTAAGCTAAACTTCAATAGTTGAAGTAAGCATAGCGGAGTTGGAATCTTCACCATGATGAAACTGTTAAAAGAGTTTAAATTCATCGGAGATGATGAAGATGCTTGCATTTGCAAGAAATTAAGTGGGAGCGCTGAGACATATTTCTAATACATTATGTAGAGGACATATTGTTAACTGGAAATGATGTATCTTGTATTGACACAGGTTAAGAATTTCATTTCGATGAAAGACTTAGGCATAACCCAAGAATTAGGCATCAATGTCTATATGAATAGATTGAGGCGCTAATATGGTTTTGCCAAATGTACATAGATAAGATGTTGAATGAGTTCAATATGGAAACAACAAGAAAGGTTCTTGACGCACGGAAAGGACTGAATCAAGATTCAAGTGTCTTGACACGAGATTCAAGTGTCTTGACACTTGGTGAAATCGCAAGAATATTTTGATCAATCATTCTTTAAGATGTACACATCCAGATATGTCCTATGCTCTAAATGTTATGAGCATATACCAGAATGATTCATAAGATGATCATTGGACAATAGTAAAGATATTCTTATGAGCTTTGGAAGAACTAAGAATATACCATGTATAAGTGACAAATAGTTAAAGGTAGTTCATTGTAAAGTGTTACATTGATACTAGTTTTGTCACAAGATACAAATTAAGTTTATCTCAATTTAAACTATGGGTGGCACAATATAATGGAAAGGATGTTCCATGATGGATTTGGATGAGTTCCAAAGTTGAGACATTGTGACGGATACTACAACAAAAGGCTAAGTATATAACTGCTATAGTAGCAGCAAAGGAGGGCATTTGTGTTAAGTAGTTTTTTATCAAACTAGGTGTGGTTCAAAGTGGGCTAATACTATAAAGATACATTGTATGACAATTGTATCAACATGATTTAATCCCAAGGAACTAAAGGTCTCACCAAAGGACCAAATTTATACTATGACATCTCATTGGAGAATGAGTAATGCGTAGAGATGCAAGGACATGCAAATACACACGGACCTGGAAGTGTCAGATCCGAAGATTATGTTTACAACTAGCAATAGTGTCTATACAACACCAGAAAGCCATAGGTGTTGAATGCACAAGTTTTTAACTAGATTATTGACTCTAGTGCAAGTGGGAGACTGTTGGAGATATGCCCAAGAGGCAATAATAAAAGTGGTTATTATTATATCTTTATGTTTATAATAAATGTTTACATCCCATGCTATAATTGTATTAACCGGAAACATTAATACTTGTGTGTTTTGTAAACATAAGAGAGTCCCTAGTAAGCCTCTTGTTGAACTAGCTTGTTGATTAATTGATGATCATGGTTTCCTGATCATGGACATTAGGATGTGATTAATAACAAGGTTATATCATTAGGAGAATGATGTGATGGACACACACCCATAGTAAGCGTAGCATAAGATCAAGTCATTAAGTTCGTATTGCTGTAAGCTTTCAAATACATAGTAACCTAATCCTTCGACCATGAGGTTATGTTAATCACCATCACCGGATGGATACTTTGATGACATCAAACACCGCTTCCTAACTGGGTGGTCATAAAGGTGTCATTGGGTATTCTGAAAGTATGTGTTGAAGCGCATGGACCAAGATTGGGATTTGTCCATCCATATGATGGATAGATATGCTCTGGGCCCTCTCGGTGGAATGTCATCTAGTTAGCTTGCAAGCATGTGACTGGGTCACAAGGGATGACATATCACGGAACGAGTAAAGAGTACTTATCAGTAATGAGGTAGAACTAGGTATGGAGATGCTGACGATCAAACCTCGGATAAGTATAGTATCGCGTGACAAAAGGAATTGATTTCGTATGTAAATGGTTCAATCGATCACGAAGTCATCGTTGAGTATGTGGGAGCCATTATGGATCTCCAGGTCCCACTGATGGTTATTGATAGGAGATGTGTCTCTGTCATGTCTACATATTCACGAACCGTAGGGTGACACACTTAAGGTTCGAAGTTGTTTTAAGTAGATATGGAATGTGTGTTGGAGACCGTATGTTGTTCAGAGTCTTGGAATGGATCCAGGACATCACGAGGAGATCCGGAATGGTCCGGAGAATAAGATTCATATATTGGGGATCATTTTCTAAGTTAGGAAATGTTCCGGAGTGTTTGTATGGAGATTCTAGAAGGTTTCGGAATGTTCTGGAAGGTTCTAGAGGATTTCTTGGAGTTTGCTTGAAAACCAAGAAAGGGTCAAAGGAAACCTAGTGGGGCAAGACACGGATTCCTGGGGGAGGAGGACTCCTCCCCCCTTCCCACCGCCGGCCATAGGAGGGGAGTCCTACTAGGACTCCCCCTCCCCAGGCGCGCCTCCCCCTTAAATAGAAGGGCAGGGGCGCCCCCTCTTGGCCCTCTCCAACAACTCCCAATCTCTGCTGCCTCTCTCCTCCACCTTTCTTCTGCACAGGCATAGGAGAAGCCCTGCAGAATTCTCTACTCCACCACCACCACCACGCCGTCGTGCTGCTGGGATTCCGTGGAGAAGATCTACTACCTCCGCTGCTCGCTGGAACGAGGAGAGGAAGGTCTGCTTCGACTCCGCACGTGTGACCGACTGCGGAAGCGCTCCCGAATCGCACCGCTGGAAGGATCGTCCACTTGACCGACTGCGGAAGCGCTGCTGGAACGCGACGCCGGAAGGATCGTCCACACGATCTTGAGATCGGCAAGTGATCGACTACATCAACCACGAGATCTAATCTCGTTAACGCTTTCGGATCTACGAGGGTTAGTTCCTTTCTATCTCGTTGCACATGTCTAATAGATTAGATCTTGGCTTTTATCTAGATTAGTTCTGGGTTTTGTTCGTTCTTGCGGTAGAAATTTTTTGTTTTCCATGCTACGAACCCATCAATCCACACGTATGAGGAGGAGCGCCGGCGATGGACTGCTAGGTCCGGTACGGCGGCGACAGGACAGACTGGGGCTAGGGTTTCCAACACATGGAGTGACCTAACCCTTATCCTCTAAGCACCTGCGCCCCAACTTATATAGGGAGTGAAAGTGGGCTCCACTCACTTGTGGCCCATTCACTAAAAAGGCCTATATTAGCCACTGCAAGTCTCACTTGCTGCCTAAGTCCATGTCTTTTTTTGGGTCCAACCCAAATAGGTTTCCTGTTTGGGTCTAACCTAAACTTGCTCCCGCTCTTAAGTGTGTGACCCGAAAGGCTCATGGTAACCCGGACACGATTCCGAGTCTCACTCGTGATCGATCAGTTGGTAGCGGCTCCTAGCAGAACGTGCCAACTCCCAAGTACCAATAAGTCATGACGACATACCTTCCAATGTGACTTTTGTCTAAGTCCCTTTTGCCTCACGATATACTTTGTCGGACTATAGGTGAATGATCGTCATCCCTTAAATAGTCCGACTCTCTTTCTCGATCCGAGATAAGTGATTCATCCGAATAACTCTTAGTCGGCTGCCTCGGTTAACACTTAACCGTGACACGCATGGCCATGCTTTCCGAGTCATATCTTCCGAGAGGGCCTAGAGAATATCTCTCCGGATGGAGGGGGAAAATCCTGTCTTGGTTATTCACATCACGTAGCTTGATTCTCAGTCGACCCGAACTCCGCCTTTATAACTGCCCAATGACGGAACAACGTTTGACAGAACCTAAGTCGGAGATCCTCAACTCGGATTGTGCAATAACCTCAGGTCTAAGGATTACATTGATTGAGACATGCAAATGACGACTTGTTCGTTGCATCTCAATGTGGGTCAGTTTGACTCGCTAAACTCTTTAGCTGAATCCGTGTAAGTTGAAATAGCATCTCCATGCCCATGACAAGTGGAACCTAGTCATCTGCCGACTTTCACATTGGTCTAAGTTGTGTGTCCGGCACAACCTCAATGACCAAGGACAATTAGTATGAACAACATGAATATGTAGTTCCACAATCAAATCACATATTCGATGATACATATCAGCAGTTCATACATGGACCATAACCTTACGAATACACAGGAATATCATCATTCATGATTGCCTCTAGGGCATATTCCCAATAGTAGGAAAAGGTTTATCCACAGGGGTCATCTCAGTGGCGCACATCTAAATGGTGCCCAACGGATATTTATCCGTGGCGCACGCGGGAAATGATGCGCCATTGACCTGTACTTATTCGTGGCGCACGCTTGGAACGGTGCGCCATGCATATGTGGGCCCCAGCGCTGGTGGCCGACCCCGTCCATGGGTGGCATACCCGTGGCGCACGCTTTTTCGGTGCGCCATAGATAGGTGTGGTCCCACGATTCGAAAAGTTGGCAGAGTATCAGTGGCGCATGGAGTTGGGGTACACCACTGACCTTAAATACCCGTGGCGCATCAAAAAGTGGTGCCCCACTGATAACTTTTCGAAATTCTGCTCCCACCCCCTCCCCATCTCCTTTTTAGGTTTGCAAAAAATAAAATAAAATGATAAATACTTCAAAAAATAAAATCTTTCATATGTAGGTAGGTAATGTGATGTAGTTTCTAGGAAAATTAACAAACATGAATTTAGATTTTTTTGCAACAAAGGTCATGGCATGGTAAAACAGCCATAACTTTTGCATACGATGTCAAAAAATGCATAATATATCAAAAATGCATAGGGGTGCTCCACTCATAATATTATGTGGCGCATATGGAAGAATACGCCACAGAAAGTTGAGGATTCTATAGCATATATGAATATGCGCCACAAAAATATAATTTAATAGCGAGGTAACAGTGGCGCATCCAATACGCGCCTCGGAATCGAAAAATATGCGCCACTGTTGAGCTGTTTCCTAGAAGTGACGGACATGGAGTTTAATATGGTACTCACCATCCAATCTATCCAATACATTCATAGTATCTGTTATATAACACCAAATAAAATACCGCTAGATCATCCAGGAGGCTAACGAGAGTGCCACTCGAAGTCTATATCGCCTGAAAAGCCGTTAAGAAGACTCTGCGATAACTCTCGTCTACCTGTTTCAGAAATAGCTACAAAATCTAACTTTTGACCCTAAGAATATTGAGCAATATGTAAATGTTTAGTCAAGTCACGAAGACCTCTGTTATTTAAAAATATGCCATTCACTAGGAAACTATTGGAGATTTAGAAACTTTGGCTCATTTCTGCGGCTTTTGGCCCTTTTTGTTTGAGACGGATTTAGATTCCCAGCAAGATGTTTTTAGTTCATATAATGAACTATGTCTCTTCTCATCCAATCCAACCTGAGACACCTCACCAACTAGATGCGAGAGGAGCTGGCCATCTAATGTGGCATTCACATACTCTTCATCTAGATATGTGATATTCGACACGGTCGAGACATTAAGAATAGCCATAAGCCGGTCATATTCCATCCATCTAAAGACACGCGTTGAAACAAAAATCTATTTATTATTATTACCCAAATGAACTCTTACACTATTTAATTTAGAGGACAAAACAGAGATGAAAATGAAAGGAAAGATTTAACGAAGGAGTCTAAATTATGCACTGTCTTGCGTCTCCTCGCTTTAGTCATCGAGTCCTCATCGGTTGTCTCATCCGAATCATCCTTGATCCCATAAAGATCACTCCAATGAGGGAGCGTTGTCGGGACATGTGTGAAGATCATTAGGGAGTCGTGAGAAACTGGTGGCCACATGACAACTCTCCCAAGGGCTGGCAGTTGTATAGTACTCCCTCTGTTTCATAATATAAGATGTTTTATCTTTGTAAAGGAAATGTATCTAGACGCCTTTTAGTGTGTTGGTTCGGAGAGGTTTATTCCGAACCTATACACAAAAAACCGTTTAGATACATTTCCTTCACAAAACTAAAACATCTTATATTATGAAACAGAGGGAGTAGAAGTGTTCCCCTCGACGGTATCAAGTGCAGCCTCAGCAGTGAGAGATGATGAAGGTGAAGTAGTATCTCCCAACCACAAACAGGGAAGCAAGCCCGAGCGAGTTAGTGCCCCCACGCGCCGACCCAGCCTCCCCCTGGATAGGACTGTGGAAAATATAGAATCCCTAATATTTCGGTGTATTGATTTGACCCTCGTGGGGGGTATATATAGAGTTACAAGGGGTAGGTAGATTTGAAGTACAAGATTATCTGAGAGTCCTATTCTATCTCATATACGTATATGTATCCATTTCCTAACACCCCCCTTAGTCATAGCGGGAGTGAAGCGGACGCTTGCGACTGGATTTGAAGTCTTGCGCTTCCGTCGCCTTCACCTCCTTATCATCATCACCTGTGTGGACATGATCATGTCTGGCACCTAGGGGTGGTGACTGCGTCCCCTTTTGGTGCCTCTATTTCCTCCTGCAGTCACAGCAGGAGCGGCATGAACGCAAGTGATGATGCGGATGCTGTTGACTGGAGTTCTTGAGTTGTTGTAGACGTTGTTCTTGATGCCGATGTCGATGTAGTCGATCGTGATGTAGCCGTGGTCGAGGTAGGTGTGGTCGATGTCGTAGTCATCGTATGTTGTGTCGCTAACATTACCGGAGGAGCAAAAAATTACGTGCTTTTTTGTTGTTGTTGTTATTGTTGTTATTGATGGAGCTATAGTTGTGGATGTTTTGCACCTTGTAGAGGTACCGTCGGAGCGTATCATGGACATGGTCATAAGTGAGACCACCGGTTTTTCCAGGACCAGAGGAACCCACCAAGCACACACGGTTTTGCCAGAACCGTATGCGCGGTCATAGGGGCATTACAATTGTGATGCCGGTTTGTTAATGCAGTCGTCGGGGTCGTGGACATAGCCATGCAGTCGTCGGGGTTGTGGATGCGGCCATGCCATCGTCGTGCCTTGTAGTTGTACTGTCAGAGGGCGTCGTAGTTGTATGTCCATCATGTCGACGGGTATAGCGGCGGCGGCGATGTGTCGACAAAGATGTTGATGAAGACCATGTTGATGTAGACCTTGACGATGATGTGTCTGTGATGAAGGAGTAGGCGTGTCGGTGATGATCGTCGCTTGAAGGTGTCCCTTGTAGCGACGATGGTGTCGATGCCGTGCTTGTGTTCTCGTAGCGTGATGTAGTCATACAGCTTGACGTTGTTGTTGGGGATATACTTTCCGGGTATCCTCACAGATCCTCACTGACCAAGGTGGCCCACTTCGGGTTAGAGCTTTGCTTCACAGGCGGCCCAGTTAGGGAGAGAAGACGGAGTCCAATCCGACTACGGGAAGGCCCAGAAGACTTACCGACTTAGGACCATAATGTTACTTGTAGTTCAAGATGTACTTTGTAACCAACTCTTAGTCGTAGCTGGATTGATCTCTCCTGTAAACCCTAGGCCGGGTATCTATATAAGCCGTCCTAGGGAGAGCCTTTAGGGTAACTCAACACCTTTAGACTCTCAACTCGCACAGGCAAAACCCTTGTAACCCATATTCCGGCTCTGCCGTATTACTGGATTGCTAGCAGGAGTAGGGTCCGTCCAAAGCCGACGGATTCGAACCTGGGTAAACTTGTGTGCTCACCGTCCCGGAACACCGTACGTCTCACACCCCTCTATTCCGCACGCCTCGAGGACCCCCTCATGGCGTACTTGTCCTCAAACCGACGACAGTTGGCGCCCACCGTGGGGCAAGTGAGCTTCGGATCTGCGATCCGAGCGGAATCTGCAAGAATCAGAATCGGCGAGACCATCGCTGTAGGTCGCATCCTCTACGCCAGCGACGTCCCTCTCCTCGTTCTCGATGAGACTTATATTCCGGCTAGGGAGGCCGTGACTGCCTACACAATCATGTCTTTTGGCGAGATCGATGTTTACATCAGTTTCTCTGAACCTGCCCAACCCACCCCAATGGTGATGATAGAGGCAGAAGAATTTTCTGGGTCCCCTTTGTTCACGGAGGCGGGAGAGTTCCGGATCTCAGAAAACCCTAATCCCACCCAGCCCGCACCAGTTGCGGAGATAGTGGAGAAATCCGAGCCTGAAAAAGACCTCACGGTCCAAGTCGAATCTGGAGTGGATCTCCCTGGAGAAGCCAGATCCCAGATCGACCCACCCGTGGAAGTCGAAATCCAGGAGGAGCACATCAGCAACACTGATTCTGACTCTGGCGATGTCGGGACAGACAGGCCTTTCCTCAGGTACACACTCAGATGTATGATACTCCAAGGCGCTAGCGCAGAAGCAATCCTCGAAACCATTAAAAGTTTCGATATGGCTGATCGCGAAAGCCGCAGGTACCTCAGGAGGCACCCATCACACTTCATCGGATATGTTGGATCTGGATCTGGCTCTGCCGAAAATGGAGAAAACACCGACTCGGTGCTGGAGGCAATTGGAACAAACGCCGACGTTCCTGCATCTTTGGATGAGTCCATGACGTCGGTAGATTTCCAAAAGTTCTTCGCGGAATATGACGAGGAGTACAACTCCAAAGCTGCAGAAAATGGAGAAGCCATGGATGAAGGATCCGGGGAACACTCTCCCAAAGCGCAGGATGATATGGAAGTCGGAGACAATCCCGAAATCTAGATGTCCGAAAGTACCGCTTAGAGCTTGACTCCGGGAAACGGACCCAAAGCCGTCTTTGCTACCCGCGCTGCCAAGAAGGCAAAGAAGAAGAACAAGAAGAACAAGACCCCGGCAAAAGACCCTCTGACAGAGGAGGTGATTGCCGAGGAATACGAGGAAGACTCGGATGGAGCACTTATCCCAGACGAGCCGAAAAAGGAAGCATCGGTGGATGGACACGTGATCACTGAAGGTGCGCGTAAACTCATCGATGTCGCATTAACCACACCTATCCCTACAGCTGCAGAACTTACTGCAGATGAGCTGGACGAAAGGGCCCAAGCCCTAGAAGCGCGTCGTCAACAACTCCTTGATGAGGCCAAAAACATCGAGGTGGAGAAGAAGCGCATGTCAAAGAAGGAGTATATGTCCCGTCTACATCAGAAGGCACGGAAGCGTCACATAGATGATAACCAATTCCGACGTGTCCGTACCGTCCTTTTTGGAGATGAGATGGGAAAGCCATGGAGGGACAGCAATGGAGATTGGGTTTACCCAACACCGGTGCAAAACACCGTGCCAGCTCGCGAAATTCTATCGGCTAATCCAGGACCAGAGGAGATACGTTTGGGTATCAAGTTACTCAATAAAGGACTGGAGCAGCAAAAGGTCGCCTTGTCTGGAAGTCAAAAGCTGGTCTCGGTTTCCGACCAATGCCGCACAGATCCGGCATGGGCTGACGTAAGATCTCACTACGAACGGGCGCAGCATCGTCACCCCGAACGCAGGGAAGACCATTATTCAAGAACCGGATCATCAGGACAGCACCGCAGAACTACACATAACTGGAGCAACGTCGCTCCAGCAGCCAAGAAAGACGCGATCGCTGCACTGATTCCGAGGAATCCTCCCCAAAAAGGAGAAGATAAAGAGAAACGTCGGGAGGAGGATCACCAGAAAATGCCACCTCCTAGACATGAAAACCGTCCGGCTGAGCCCCACCATGGTGGGAACAACGGACGAAGGAACGACGGAAACCACGCCGGCACAAACCGGCAGGGGGCTCGTCATAGTCAAGAACCTCCCCGGAACCGGAATAATGACGCTCCGGACGGAGGCCGACGATCAGCCGGAAACAACCCAGCTACACCACCCTCTCCATAGCACAATTATCACAACGGCCCCCAAGGAGGTCAAGGAGGACGACATTGCGAAGGAGGTGGTGGCAGAAACCGAAGTCCGGCTCCAAGGCACCGCAGCCACAGCCGATATTCGGGACGATCCCTATCCCCAAACGACGCAAGGCACAGGATCAACTCCAACATAGAGGCTCGACGCTACGAAAACGATGACGTGTACGTGGGCCCAAAGTGCTTCGGACCACGCATCAGAGCTACAAAATCCCCGGAAGGATTTGCTATCTCAAGACATATTCAAGCCTACGATGGCATTGCTCGGCCTGACACCTGGTTATAGGACTTCTTCCAAGCTTGCTGCATCGCCAAAGGCGGAAACAGCCTGGTCGCAACCCGATATCTCCCACTTATGTTGCGGAAGACGGCATGATCATGGCTCAATGAACTTCCGGCGAACACCATCCACAACTGGTATGATTTACAAAGTGCGTTCTTTCGGAATTTCAAAGGCACATATCGGAGGCCCTGTACGGTTGGAGACCTACAGCGTTGCACCCAGAAAGCCGGAGAAACTTGCCGAGATTATCTCGGACGATGGATTGACACCAAGAACTCCTACGAGGGAGTAAATGATCAAACTGCGATTGAAGCTTTCATTGCAGGTCTCCCAATTGGTTTACTGCGCCATCGCTTGAAGTGTGACAAGGTTACTGATCTGGGAGAAATGATAGAAACAGGGAGCTAGTATGTAGATGCTGACGACGATGCAGAGGGATTACTCAACGTCCTGGCCGTGCCTCAGTCAGCAAAGACAAAGCAACAGGCTCAGAAACGCAAAAACACCTCGGAAGAAAAACCCAACGCGGAGACAGCAGTAGTCACTACTATTTCCGGGTCTGGAGGACGAGGAGGACGTGGCGGAGGCCGCGAGCGTGGCCGTGGGACATCAAGGGTCCAAGGTAGAGGAGAGCAACAACCAGGCAAAACCTACACTTGGGCCGTCATCACCCATGTGTGCATCACCTGGACGCCAAGGGGGCTCGTCCCACACCAACGCTAAATGTCGTTTTAACGACGACATCAAGAGAGATGATACCACGGGCTACAAAGCTAAGCGGAAGAAGGGAAAGAAAAATCCCGAAAAAGACAAAGAGACCAAGGAAGATTCCGACATGGAGGAAGCCGATGTTTCAAATCCCAAGCCGGAAGGGAAGAAAACTTTTCCTACCAAGAAGGACACTTACGTCACCTTCCTCAGATCTCAACCAGCAAAGGTCAAGAAAGCAGTTCTCCACAAGCTTAACGCAACAGTTCCAGCTGTCCCTCAGTATCTGGACTGGTCGGAAGTGGCAATCACATTTGACCGCGCTGATCATCCGCCTAAGTTGCATAGGCGAGGAAAATACGACTTAATCGTCAATCCACTTATTGACGGTTATGGCTTCTCTAAGACCCTCATGGACGGTGGTAGCAGCATCAATATTCTCTATGTAGAAACGCTACGCCGGATGAAGATCTCGGAAACATGGCTTAACCATAGCTCTGTGATTTTTCACGGAGTTGTCCCAGGAAGACAAGCTAATTCCCTGGGAGAGATCACTTTGGATGTTACTTTTGGAACACCAAAAAATTATCGAACGGAGGCACTTTCCTTCGAAGTGGTCCCGTTCAAGAGCGCATACCACGCTATATTCGGACGTCTGGCTTACTGGGATTTTATGGCTCGTCCGTGTTACATTTACAATATGATGAAAATTCCAGGTCCCAACGGCGTGATCACCATCAGGGGAGACCCGAAGAAAGCGCGAGAGTGCGAGGATGGAAATGTCGCCTTCGCCGAAGCCATGCTGCACGCCCAGGAGTACCAGGAGATCAAGAAGAGCATAGATCCGTCTGAGATGCCCGCGATGAAGAAGGAGGTAACAAAGCCAAATCCGGAGTTCAAGGCATCAGAAGATACGAAGACGACGCCATTGAAGGATGATGACCCCTCCAAGGTGACCCAGATAGGCGCAGGCCTAAGTAGCGCATAGGAAAGCACGCTCGTCAAGTTCCTCCGAGCAAATCAAGATATCTTCGCATGGCAGCCATCTGACATGACCGGAGTACCTAGGGAACTTGCCGAGCACTCTCTAAATGTAAACCCGAACGCTAAACCCGTCAAACAGTCCTTACGATGGTTTGGTGATGAAAAGCGTAAGGCAATAGCTAAGGAACTAGCGCGGCTCGAGTTAGCCGGATTCATAGAAGAGGTCATCCATACTGGTTGGTCGGCCAACCCTGTAATGGTCCCTAAAAAGGACACCACTGACTTAAGGATGTGTGTTGATTATACTGCCTTGAACAAGGCTTGTCCAAAAGATCCGTTCGCTCTGCCTAGAATTGATCAAGTTATCGATTCTACGGCAGGCTCGGAACTCCTCTGTTTTCTCGACGCATATTCTGGTTATCACCAAATCCGGATGAAGGAATCTGACAAAATCAAGACTTCATTCATAACCCCTTTCGGAACCTTCTGTTATGTTACGATGCCCTTTGGGCTGAAGAACGCAGGAGCTACGTACCAGCGCACGATGCAGCGTTGCCTCCATGATCAACTCGGACGCAATGTACATGCATATGTGGATGATATCGCGGTCATGTCCAAAAAGAAGGAAACATTGATTTCTGACTTAGAGGAGACGTTCGCCAATTTACGAAAATACAACATCATGCTTAACCCGAAGAAATGCTTCTTTGGAATACCAGCCGGAAAATTGTTAGGTTTTATCGTGTCTCAACGAGGCATAGAAGTGAACCGTGACAAGATAAAGGCTATTCTCAATATTTCCAGGCCAACTCGCCCGAAGGACGTACAACGATTAACTGGTTGCATTGCTGCGGTCAGTCGATTCGTAAGCCGGCTTGGAGAAAGAGCCGCACCATTATACAAACTCTTGAAGAAGACAAAGGATTTTGTTTGGACTGACGAAGCTGAAGCTGCATTACAAGATCTGAAGAAAGTACTCTCATCTGCTCCTATCTTGGCAGCACCGGAACCTCAGGAACCGATGTTGCTTTACATTGCTGCGACGAATAGGGTTGTCAGTATAGTTATAGTGGTGGAGAGACCAGAAGAAAATCAGGAGCACCTAGTGCAGCGTCCGACGCACTTTGTCAGCGAGGTCCTGATAGAATCAAAACAGCGATATCCGCACTATCAAAAGTTGGCTTACGGTGTTTTTCTAGCATCTCGTAAGTTACGACACTATTTTCAGGAGCATCCAATTACCGTGGTGAGCAAAGCTCCCATGAGAGATATAATCAACAATAGCGATGCCATAGGACGCGTCGCTAAATGGGGTATAGAGCTTGCAGCTTTCGATATTGAGTACAAACCTCGGACAGCAAACAAATCCCAGATCCTTGCCGACTTTGTCGCTGATTGGACAGAGACCAAGGAGAACATGGTCCTCCCTGAGTCGGAATATTGGACCCTCTTTTTCAACGGGTCCAAAGCTCGAGGGGGCTCGGGGGCTGGCGTGGTGCTCAAATCACCCCAAGGAGATAAACTTTTATACGTGTTGCAGATCCACTTCACAGCGACAAATAACATTGCCGAGTATGAAGCACTGCTGCATGGAATCCGGATTGCTAAGGATATTGACATCCGACATTTGATGTGTTAGGGAGATTCGGATCTTGTTGCTCAGCAAGTCTCTGATATTTGTAATCCAAATAAGCACATGGCAGCATATAAGGCTGTCGTGGATGATCTATCTAAATCGTTTGAGGGGTTTGAAGTCCAACACATCCCTCGAGCGGAAAATGAGGACGCAGATGCACTATCTCGAATAGGCTCTGCGCGGAAAGAGGTTCCGGATGGCGCATTTTTAGAGCACCTCAAAGTTCCCTCGATAAAGGGAGTAGATGAGGAATATCCGACCAAATCCGACTCACCTTTAATAGCAGTTCTGGCTGTAATTCCCAGCTGGACTCAACCCTACCTTGATTACTTGGTAGATGGCAAATTACCCAAAGACGAGGTGCTGAGCCGGCACATTATCCGACGAGCAAAAGCCTATACTATTGTTAAAGGTGAGCTCCATAAACGGAGTGTTTCTGGGGGTTTTCAGCGCTGTGTATCTCCGGAAGAAGGAGTGAAAATCTTAAGAGAAATCCACGAAGGCGAGTGTGGTCATCACGCTGCAGCCAAATCTTTAGTGGCAAAAGCTTTTCGACATGGTTTTTTCTGGCTTACAGCTCAGGCAGATGTCGAACATTTAGTCAAGACATGCAAAGGCTGCCAAAAGTACGTCAAGCAAGCTCATGTTCTGGCTGATCAGCTGTGAACAATACCTATAACATGGCCTTTTGCGGTCTGGGGGCTTGATATGGTAGGACCTTTTAAACGAGCTCAAAGTGGATTTACTCACCTCTTAGTGATGGTGGATAAGTTCACGAAATGGATCGAGGCTAAACCTGTCACTAGTTGTGACGGAGCAACAGCCAAAAGATTTGTCGAGGATGTTATAATCCGGTATGGTTATCCGCATAGCATTATCACGGACAACAGGAGTAACTTTTCCATGGGAGAGTTGGCTGAATTCTGCGACGAGCAAAATATCCGGCTTGACATTGCGTCAGTCGCACATCCACAGGCTAACGGACAAGTCGAAAGAGCAAATGGTTTAATTCTACAAGGCTTGAAACCAAGACTCGAAGCACCACTTAGACGTGATGCGGGGGCTTGGGGAGAGGAACTACCCTCTGTAATTTGGAGTTTGCGAACAACTCCGAACAAGTCAACAGGATATACACCTTTCTTCTTGGTCTATGGCGCAGAAGCAGTTCTTCCTAATGATTTGATTCATACTTCTCCTAGAGTGGCCGCGTATATCGAAGAGCATGCCGAGATTTCTCGACAAAATGATCTCGACTTAGTCGAAGAAGTTCGCGTCGTTGCTGAAATGAGATCTACAGCCTATCAGCAAAAGTTACGCAAGTATCATAGCCAGAGAGTCTGAACTAGATCTTTCAATAAAGGTGATTTGGTTCTCCGACTTGTGCAACAAAGAAAGCACAAACTTTCCCCAATATGGGAAGGGCCCTTTTTAGTTAGTCGAGTATTGCACAATGGGTCGTACTACTTAACTGACATGAGGCTAGTCAAAGAAAGACCTGCTACTAAGAAGAGAAAGAGAGCTGGACGCAGTACAAATCCGGATAAATTAGACAGACCGTGGAATATTGCTCAGCTACGTCCCTTTTATTCTTAGTTTATCCTTCTTTGTAATCATACATATGTACATGTTCTGTGTAAAATAAAAGTTTTGGTTACCTCAAAGTTTTCCTGAGAAGTTTTTACCATCTTATTTCCTAATGATCATGTCATAGTCGAAAATCCCAGAATGCTTGAAAGTACTTTATGCTCATGCTCGTTCTGGTTTAGATTTCCGATTCTAAAACTGCTACCTTCGGGTATAACTCTAAAAAATTCAAGTCTTTACTTGGGTTATTTGTCTGATTGTTGCATGCGGGTATCTTCCGAGTAGTGAATTGTTGGTACTAGAAGTCGGCTTTGTTTCCGAGTTTAAACTGGTTTAGATTGAGCCCCGTTGCTCGGCAAAGTTTCCGGCTGAAGGTTTAGCCGGCTCACGAAAGGGACGAGGCAGAAAGCCAGATAAACGATAAGTAGAGGCAGAAAATTATATGTGCTTATGCAAACATTTCAGGCACACAAATAATCTAAGACAAAAGTGCTGAGTAGATAAAAAAAGCTTAGCACTAGCAAACGTCATAGTACTTAATATTTACAATGGCATCAAATTTTTTCCGGAATAATACATAGTTTTCTGGTCTATGATGCAGGAGGAGATGAAGGATCTGCCGGCTCGCTGGCTACTCCGCCTTGATATCTTGCCGAGATGTCCGGATCCGAGGTGGTCCGTTCATCATCGGAAACTTCTTCGGCGTCCTCTGGAGGAGGTGGCGGAGTATCCACGCGGGTGAAGAAGGTCTTTCTCCTGGCCGTCTTCGTCTACTTTTCAGTACCCTCAGGTCACTTGCCATATCTCCATGTTCCCATGGTGGCTCATGACCATGGTGAGAGCGTTCTGCGCAGCAGTCCGCATGTAGGACATGTTCCAGTCCCGAACGAGCTGCGGCATCTCCTTGGCCTTCTCCCGCACCTGGAATTCTGACATGCTTGGCATGTCCGGAATCCTGAGAGACTCGCCAATGTCCTCAAGGGACTGGCGGTAGTCATGAAGAAGATCACCGACTTGGGTAAGCCGGTGAGTGCGGGGTTCGGACAAGGAGGAGTCCGTCAAGTTCAGAGGACCTATACACAAAACAAGGATAAGAAAAAAACCAACATTGATGAAAGTCGAAGAAATAATAAGTCAGATAGATGGAACATACCAAGAATGACGTCGTCAATCTTAGCTTTCTCCTCCCGGAGACTCTGGAGTTCAGCCCGGAGCGCCTGGGAGATATCCTTCTCTCTGCCAACCTCATGTTTGAGGTCTGAGATAACCTTATCTTGAGCGGCAATCTTGAGATCGTGCTCTTCAGTGGCCATGGAGGAGCACTCGAGGACTTGAGCTATGCTCCTTTCATGATCTGCCTTGAGCTTATCCAGCTCTTGGCGAAGTCCCTTGTTCTCCACCACTAAGGTTTTGAGGTTCGCGGCCTCTTCAATCATAGCGATGGATTGTTTCACCAACGCTGTAAGTCAAAAAGAACAACAGTTAAGAAAAATTTGACATTGGAAAAAGTAAAAGACAAGGTTTGAATCTCGAAATGTTTACCTTCGGCTTCATCCTTGGCTACCTTGAGCTCAGCATATTTAAGCCGGAGAGCTTTGATTTCTCTCCGCTTATCACAGACATTTTTTAACAATTCCTGGTTATAGGAACATACTTTCTGTAAGTCAGAATACCCAAAGTCAGAAAGCTACTTAAGACTCGGGCTAATATTTTTTGCTAAATATCAGCACGAGCCTTGGGGCTACACTAGTTCGTTCTTTGGCATCCTAATGAAAGCATAAACCCGGATTTCTATATCCTACTTCATGCTTGGGGGCTAGAGGATATGATATAACATAAGGTAAAAACAAGAGTTGGAATTCCGACTTACATATTGTTCGCGGGTGAGTTTGTCTAATCCCGCGTTCACCTCAGCTGCCACCTTCTCGGTGAGAGTAAGAGGAATTACTGGGGCTATTGGAAGCTCGCCAGTCCTGATCCTCTCGTCGTGAAGGCGGACTTGGGCGAGAAGGTCAGAGAACTTGACGTCCTCTCCGGTGGATCATTACCTGAAGAGGGTTCACCCTTATCCTGAGCTGACGCACCCACGGTGACGTCAATGTGTGATCCAAGGATCATAGGCACCATTGGAGGAGCCAGATCTTCTGCAACAGCCGGAGACGGAATAATCGCCGGTGTTGCAGAAGGTTGAGGGGCAGGAGTCGGAGCAGCCGTGGCAGGCGAAGCTATAGTAAGCTTCATCTGTCGCAAGGGCTTTGCAGGAATCCCCTTCTCCTTACCCTTGATGAGAGGCTTTGCTCTGAGAATGTACTAAAGTCGGAAGCATTACATCTCGGAAAGAAATTCGAGAAAGGTACAAAGGCGGAAATTGTGAATCAAAGTTACCTCTTCACAACGGGCACTTCCTTTATGCCAACAGCCACTGTCGGGGCTTTGCGTTTCTTGAGCGCAAGGTCCGACAATGGGACCACTTCAGTCTCCTGAGAAAACTCAGGAGAATATCCTTCGAGTGGAGCAAGCTCCGACTCGGGGAGATCAGCAAGCTGAAAACAAGAAAACATATCAGCATTGCAATATATAACTTAAAGATTGAAACACGTAAAAGGTATACTGATGGAAGCTTACCGCTACCACGGGGTTTTCCGCCATGTGCATGTCCAGAGAAATCTCCGGAATTTTCCTCTCGATCCGCTCCTTGATCAGCCATTTGATCTGGCTTATGTAACCTTGGATGGTGTAGGCTTTGGGGCTAATGCGGAGAGAGTCTTTTTTGGAAGACGTGATGGAGTGCATCAGTCTATCCTCGTGGTACTGAAGTGGCTGGATCCGACGTGAGACCCAGCACTGGACTAAGTCGGATCCTTTCAGACCGTTGTGCTTGATAAGATATTCGATCCGCCTCTTAGCGAGGATCAGATCGTCAGTGAGAGCCAGAGCAGCCTCGTCCCAGGAAGGCTGGGCCGTGGAAGCTCCGTCGACAAAAGCCGGCAAAGCAGTAGCTTTGCTAGGAGCCGGAATATCCCTATGATAGAAAAAAGTGGCTGGCCATTGTTTGACCGAGTCACTGGCAGAAATTTTGTGATATGCCTGGTCTCGTCTAACAGAGAAACTAATAGTACCGGTGATATAAGGAACACCGGCAGTAATGGAATTTCTCTGGACATGAAAGTAATACCGGAAAAGAAGCAAACTCGGCCTAATGCCGAGAAAGCCCTCGCAAAGCGCGGCATATGCGCTCATCTCTAGAATAGAGTTGGGAGGAAGATTATGGAGTTGAACTCCATAGTGGTCAATCACCTCGGAGAAGAACTCCGAGGGAGGAAAGGACAAACCTCGGTCCAGATGGGTGCCGAAGTGGACGCGCTCGCCCTCGCGCAAATTAGGGAAGGTTTCGCCAGAACCGCTCCGCCAGTTGACGGCAGCGAGAAGCCCCTCCTTCTCCATGTTTTTGAGGCCATCGTCGTCGAGGGCGCAGGGGATCCAGATTCCCCGAAAGCTCTCCTTCTCCGCAGCTGCTTCCGCCGACGCCGCCGCCGCCAGAGAAGAAGAAGAGGATGAAGCCATTTTTCTCTCCGGTGGAAAAGGTGACCTTAAAGTGGCGGCGCTAGGAGCTCTGTGGGAGGAGGACGAAAAGGCTCTGGCACGCTGGGGATTGGGAAGAAAGAAACGGCGAAGGACTGGTGGAGAGGAGAAGAAGGAATCTACACCCCTTATATCCACCTACCTGCGCCAAGATTCGTGCAAATGCTACAGTGTAATTGCCACGCGTCGTGGAAAGAACTGGGAAGGGCCCGCGCGATGATTGCGTCGCCTTGATCTCCACGCCACGCATTGAAACGGCGCCTCGGTTCCACGAACCGCGGACCCACCAATGGTCGTGCTGACGGAACGTCTGTCAGATGACATGACTTGACCATGCTTGTGTCAGGTGGTGTTAGAGACCAAGTTCCGGCTTAGTTTAAAAGCGAGCTGGAAAATCCGAATAACTAATTGAAAGGTCCGATTTACTTTTAAGACCCGGATCGTATTTTTTGTTATAAAGTTTCAGGAACCCTTCAAGATTCTGCAAGCCGAAGATCAAGCTGGACGATGATAAAATCCGACTTTGGATCTTGGAGGCCTCCGGGGGCTACTGTTGGGGATATACTTTCCGGGTATCCTCACAGATCCTCACTGACCAAGGTGGCCCACTTCGGGTTAGAGCTTTGCTTCACGGGTGGCCCAGTTAGGGAGAGAAGACGGAGTCCAATCCGACTACGGGAAGGCCCAGAAGACTTACCGACTTAGGCCCATAATGTTACTTGTAGTTCAAGATGTACTATGTAACCAACTCTTAGTCGTAGCCGGATTGATCTCTCCTGTAAACCCTAGGCCGGGTATCTATATAAGCTGTCCTAGGGAGAGCCTTTAAGGCAACTCAACACCTTTAGACCCTCAACTCGCACAGGCAAAACCCTTGTAACCCATATTCCGGCTCTGCCGTATTACTGGATTGCTAGCAGGAGTAGGGTCCGTCCAAAGCCGGCGGATTCGAACCTGGGTAAACTTGTGTGCTCACCGTCCTGGAACACCGTACGTCTCACACCCCTCTCTTCCGCACGCCTCGACGACCCCCTCATGGCGTACTTGTCCTCAAACCGACGATAGTTGTGGTTCGGCTCGATGTTCTTTGATTTGTGCAAAATTGGTGGTGCAGTTGTTCCGACGTTGAGCGTGGCAGATCTCCCTCCTATGGTCAACGCCAGATGCTTGAAGTCGATCTTGGTGACATAGGTTGTCGAAGCCGGTGCAGTCGTGAGGCGTCTGCACGGGTGGCCGACCGTCGCGCGTCATGGGCCGCATCTCCTGATCGCTAGACATGTAGCAGAAGTAAGATCGGATATATTCTGAGCTACTAGACGATGCCTTTTTTGAGAAGATAGATGCAGAACACAATTACAGACTCGATACAAATGCAGAAATCTCGAGAGAGCCCGAGAAGAAAAAAGTGCCCCAGCAAAAAGGCAGACAAGCCCTGGAATAAAATAAAAATACAACCAGGTCCCTACGGGGCTCTGCCACCGACACCATGCCCGCAGCCAGCTGATACGTTGCAAACGTATCCATAATTTTTGATGTTCCATCTTGGTTTTATCTACTTTCTTATGTTTTGTTCACACTTTGGAGTACTTTTCATATGACTTCTTGGACTAATCTATTAACAAGAGCCACAGTGCCAGCTGCCTGTTTCTGCTGTTTTTGGTTCCAGGAAAGTCAGAAAATGAATATTCTCGGAATTGGATGGGACAAAAGCCAAAGTCAGTTTTTCACCGAGGGACACCAGGACCCAGAATATGATACGAAGAGGGGCTGGGGCTCGGCCACACCACCTGGTCGCGCGAGCCAGGCCTAGCCGCGCCAGGGGTGGTCTGGCCGCCCCAGCAACCCCTTGGCTTCCCTCTTCGCCTATAAGTTGCCTCCTGACCTAAAAACCAAGGGGGTTCGACGTTTTTCTAGAAAGAGTTCTGCTCCGCCGTCACCACCAAATTTCGTGATTCGAAACTAGAAACTCCGTTCTCGCACCCTGCCGGGACGGGGAATTGGAGGAGATCATCGCCATCATCATCACCATCGCTTCTCCATCATCTATCCATGTTTCCCCATCTATGAGTGAGTAATCCCCCGCTGTAGGCTATGGGGATGGTAGGGATTGGATGAGGTCGTTCATGTAATGGCATCGGATTGTTAGGGCATGGTGCCTAGTATCTATTATTAGTGCTTTTTGACTTTGTTGCAACTCGTTACGCTTAATGCTTGTCACTAGGGCCCGAGTGCCATGATTTCAGATCTGAACATGTTATTGATTCATTATGATAGTATTGTTTTTTGGTCTTACCTGCAAGTTTTATACACACATTGCTGTCCGGAACCAATGGCCCCGAAGTGACAGAATCGGGATAACCGAAGGGAATGGCTTTGATGTGAGGATCACATGTGTTCATGGAGTGTTAATGCTTTGCTCTGGTGCTCTATTAAAAGGAGCACCTTAATTGCCAGTAGTTCCCTTGAGGTCCCGTTGCAAACGGGCTGGCAGGACAAAAGATGTTGTGCAAGTTCTCATTGCGAGCACGTATGACTATATATGGAACACATGCCTATGATTATCTAATAGTTGGATGTTTTATCTTATTTATCTGCAATTGTCCTATGTCTTGATTGCCATGAGAATTGTCTTGTCCATGCAACGTCCGTCCATCCATCCCTATGCGTACCGCGCTCTAATCCTACTGTTTACTACAATTGTTACTTGTCTTTACTTTTACTACTGCTATTACTTTACTAAAAAACTGTTGGTACTGATAAACTGCTGTGAGCAAGATTGTTTCTAGGTGCAGCTGAATTGACAACTTAGTTGTTAAGCCTTATAAATATTATTTGACTCCCCTTGTGTCGATCAATAAATTGGGTTTCACTTCCCTCGAAAATACTGCGATACACCCCCTATACTTGTGGGTCATCACCAGCTGCCCCCACAGGACGCGGGAGAAGGATACGGGCCACCATCTTCCCAGAAGGCCAAGATCACACCATCGCCATACCTGGCTTTGTGAGTCGAAGGAGGACCTCGCCGTGACCTGCGAGGCATAGCCGTTGGGGTGCGTCGACCGGGGCTTTCCCCATGCTTTCTCGGCCCCGGATCCGGTGCCTCCAATCGAGATCGACGAAGCACCACCGGGTCCACCGCCCCGAACCACCAACCTTGCACCAGGGAACGAGAACTCCCTGGAGCCGACGTGAAATAATTCCACGCCAGCCACCAAGCTCCTGCAGAAGCTTATGGATCCGCAACCAGAGATGGAGGGAGCTCTGCCACGACGGCTTTGGATCTAAAGAACAAAAGACCAGGGCCTGACCGACGACGTCGTCTTGCCAGCCACACCCAGCCAGATCACCTCAAGATCCGCGCCATGCGACGGCAGTGGGAGCCTTGCAGGACCCGAATCTGAGGGAACTTTATTCGGCGGCGCCGTCCGCCTCGCCGAAGCGCGGCGACGAACGCCCACACCTAGCTCTGCAGCCTACATCTAACCCTATACTACAGCTATACATAGCTGGGTGCTAGATCCATTGATTCCCCTTCCACCAGAGAGCCTGAGGCCCTCGGGGAAGAAGAATCGCCGGAGCCAACGCCGGCAACGCGGTCACCTCCTTTTTCGCCTCCTCGAGCACTGTAGAAGGGGGAGAGGGGAAAGGAGCGAACCAGGACGCAGGCAGTTGGCCGACGGTACCTTGATGTGGTAACCATCCATAAACGTGAGGAGCATTAAGCAGATTTTTCTGGAGTCCTGGTCGTGCACGTATCCTTGCATAGGTTGGTGATGGCCTGATGCGTGCGCGCAGAAACACGGCGGCAACACGCGAGCTGCACACGTGAGCCGGCCGGGCCGCTGTCCGGCTTCATCAGATCTTCGTGCCTCTGCGCGCGTTGTTGCCGACCCGCGTCGCTGGCCGCGTATGATCTGCTCACCATATAAAGCACTAATTTGCACCAAATTTGAAGACGTGGGATCATGGATTTATTTGTGGCTAAATTGGTTCTAATCTAATCTAATCTAATCTAATTTGAAAATTTCAAAAGTGATCTAACCCTAATCCAAAAAACCGATCTGATATTTGATCGAGACCAGGTGCCGTGCCCCCGAGGAGTAATCTTCCCGGGGCAGCGCGTTGCAAAAGTGGTGGAACAACCTAGGATTGGCACCGTGAGGATAACCGCTCTAATACTATGTGAAAATTTATGAATCCCTAATATTTATTGTATATTGCAATGACCTTTATGGGGTTTTATATAGACGTACACCGAGGGGAAGACTTGGACTAGATCATTGCATTTAAACTAATCCTATATCTATCTTATCCCAACGTACATACTGTCTAACAAGGACCATCCGCGGCAGAACTCAGCAGCAAAGGGGTGGCGGCGATGTTGAAGTCTCAGCCTCCCGCGCGCTGAAGCCCTAGGTGACATGGCCCACAGTCCAACGGAAGAAAGCGGTGCCGCTAGCGACGCCACACGCGGTCCAGTAGTAGAAGAAGAAGACTGGGGAAGAGTCCTTGCCACCATTGTTGAAGTATGATCCAAATTCTATTAAGGAGGCTAACTTCTGACGAAGCGAAGCGAGGGCCATCGCCGGGAGGCTTGGGCCGAATCGGATCGTTGATGACCTAGGTTACCTAGGTTACCACCACTATATATACCTCTTGTAAGCCGTCGGCTAAGGATAAGTTGCATCTGTGAAATCCCCGGTATTGTGTAAACATTCCCCATTATAGTGAAGATTTGCTGTCTGGCGCCCGTGGTTTTTCCCCTCTCATTGTTGGAGAGAGTTTTCCACGTTAAACCTGTGTCCCCCTTGCTGCGATTTTATTTTCGTTCTTCGTTATTTACTTGTCGCAAAGCTAACAAGTGGTATCAGAGCCCCAGGTTCTAATCTAGGGTTTGCGACATGTCGCCATTGAAGTTCGATCTACCACAGCTGGACTACGCCACAAGATTCTGCTTGTGGCAGGTGAAGGTGCGGGCGATTCTCGCCCAAACTTCAGATCTGGATGAAGCGCTGGAAGGATTCTCATTGTTGGAGAAAGTTTTGGCAGAGAAATCTGTTGCTACTCTTTGGAGGAAATTGGAATCGATCTGCATGTCAAAGGATCTAACCAATAAGATGCGTGTGAAGATGAAGTTGTTCTCGCATAGATTGCAGGAAGCTGGATCGGTAATGAATCACTTATCTCTTTTAAGAGAGATTATTTCTGATTTACAATCTATTGAAGTAAAATATGATGATGAGGATCTAGCTCTATTACTCTTATGCTCGCTGCCTAGTTCTTATACACACTTTTGTGATACAATGTTGTTGAGCCATGATAAAATAACCCTTGATAAAGTACAAGATGCCCTCGATCAGAGGGAAAAGATGAAAACTATGGTGCAGGCAGATGGGGTGTCTTCCAAGGCTGAAGCTCTGTAGGTTCGTGGCAGGACTGATTAGATATTTAACAACCATGGCAACCGAGATAAGAGCAAAGACGGCAGAAGTCGTTCGAAGTCCAAGGGAAGGGACAAGTTCTGCAGGTATTGTAAGAAATCTAATCATGTTATTGATGATTGTCGGAAGCTGCAGAATAAGCAGAAAAGGAACGGAACTTACCAACCGAAAGATAAGGATCAAGGTACTGGTAAGGCTGCTGTTGTTTCTGGTGACAGTTCTGATGGTGAATGCTTAGCCGTTTTTGCTGCTTGTGCTTCACGTGATGATGAATGGATACTTGATACTGCATGTTCGTTTCATATTTGTTGTAACAAAGATTGGTTCAGTTCATATGAGTCTGTGCAGACTGGAGATTTTATACGTGTGGGGAATGACAACCCAGGCCATATTTTCGGAGTTGGATCTGTTAAGATCAAGACACATGATGGCGTAACGCGCACGTTGAATGAGGTGAAGCACATACCAAGCATGGACAGAAATCGGATCTCCCAGAGTAACATGGACGTTGATGGATACAAGTATGCCGGTGGGCGTAGATTGTTAAAGGTATCAAAAGGTTCTCTTATTCACATGATAGTTGATATGAATTCTGCTAAGTTATACGTTCTTAGAGGTAGCACTTTTCCTGGTATTGCTGTTGCTGTTACTTCTAATGATTCTGATGATTGTGGTAAAACAAATCTGTGGCATATGTGTCTTGGGCATATGAGCGAACATGGCATGGTAGAGTTGGTTAAGAGAGAGCTGATTGATAGTTGCAACTTGGGTAAGTTTGAGTTTTGTGAGCACTGCGTTTTTGGTAAGCATAAAAGAGTAAAATTCAATGCTTCCGTTCATACCACCAAAGGCATATTAGATTATGAGCATGCTGATGTATGGGGACCTTCCCGTGAGACTTCTATTGGTGGTGCTAATTACATGCTTACTATTATTGAAGACTACTCAAGAAAATTGTGGCCACATTTTCTGAAACATAAATCTGATGTTTTTGATGCTTTTAAGAAGTGGAAAGTTATGGTAGAAAAGCAAATTGAAAAGAAGGTAAAGGTACTACGTACTGACAATGGTATGGAATTCTAATATAATGAGTTTGAGGAGTTTTGCAGTAATGATGGTATGATCAGGCACCACACCATCTATTACACTTCTCAGCAAAATGGCGTGGCTGAGCGCATGAACATGACCATCATCTCGAGGGCTCGCTGTATGTTGTCCAATGCGGGTATGCATAAATGTTTCTGGGCTAAAGCAGCCAATACAGCGTGCTACCTCATCAACAGGTCACCTTCTATTCCACTTGAGAAGAAAACTCCTATTGAGGTATGGTCAGGTTCGCCTGCTGATTATTCACAGTTGAGAGTTTTTTATTGCACTGCTTATGCTCACGTTGATAATGGAAAGTTAGAGCCTAGAGCTGTTAAGTGCATGTTCCCTGGTTATGGTTCAAGAGTTAAGGCATATAAACTATGGAATCCTGAAACTAAAATGATTATGTTGAGTAGGAACGTTGTTTTCAATGAATTCGTTATGTATCATGATAGCTTGCCATCAGATCCCTCTCCTGTTGCTATTGGAGAGGAGGGGGTTAGTGTGCAGGTGGAGCACCTTGATACATTGCAAATGTATCTATAATTTTTGATGTTCCATGCTTGGTTTTATACACTTTCTTGTGTTTTGTTCCAACTTGGGAGTACTTTTCATATGATTTCTTGGAGTAACCTATTAACAAGAGCCACAGTGCCAGCTGCCTGTTTTCTGCTGTTTTTGGTTCCAGGAAAGTCAGAAAATGAATATTCTCGGAATTGGACGGGACAAAAGCCAAAGTACCTATTTTCCCGGATGTCATCAAGTGTCAGAATACGAGACGGAGAGGGGCCAGGGGGCCACCACACCACTTGGCCACGCAGCCAGGCCTGGCCCGCGCCAGGGGGTGGTGTGGCCGCTCCCGGCACCCCCTCGACCTCTCCTTCCGCTTATATATTGCCCTCGGGACGAAAACCCTAAGGCCCGATCAAAAATCCACGGAGTCTGTAGCCGCCATCATCTCCATCCCTAGATCAGGAGGGATCTGAAGCTCTTCTCGGCACCCTGCCGGAGAGGGGAATTCACCCTGGAGGCCTTCTTCATCACCATGCAAGCCTCCAGTGTGATGCGTGAGTAGTTCATCCTTGGACTACGGATCCATGTAGTAGTTAGATTGCTGGTTCTCCTCCTTTGTGCTTTCATGTCTAGATCTTGTGAGCTCCGTTCATGATCAAGATCATCTATTTGTAATCCATACATGTTGTGTTTGCGGGGATCCGATGGATATTGAGATGCTATTTCAGATTGATTATTGATTCTATCATGTCTTTGTTATTTGTGATCTTGCATGCTTTCCGTTGTTAGTAGCTATCTTGGCCAAGTAGATGCTAGCAACTCTAAGAGTTAGTATTTATACTCGATAGTGGGTTCATGCCTCTGGTAATCTGGGGAAGTGACAGAAATCTCTAAGGTACTAGATGTGTTGTTGCTACTAGGGGGAAGACAACAATCCTTTGTTCATAGAACAATCGTATTGTTTACTTTACACGCAGTTCATAAAGCAATAATCTGTTTCTTGCAACTTAATACTGGAGGGGGTTCGGATGATAACCTGAAGGTGGATTATTAGTCATAGATGCAGTTGGATGGCGGTCTATGTATAATGTTGTAATGCCCAATCAAGTCTCAAAGGAGTCAAGTTGATTAGTATATGCATGTATTGCTTTCTTGGTGTTTGTCAATTGCCCCGCTATAATTTGTTCACCCAGCATGTTATCTATCTTAAGGAGAGCCACCTCTAGTGAACTATGGATCCCGGTCCTTTTTCTTTACATACAATCTATAAACTATTTACTGCTTTGTGTTTACTTTCTGCAAACTTTTACTTCTTTCCATTTGATACGTTTAATCCTTTGTTTTCCGCAAAACACGGTGAGATTGACAACCTCATCGCAAGTTGGGGACAAAGTTCTGTGGTTGTGTTTTGCAGGTCTCCATGTTGCTACTAGCACGGGTAGTGCGCCCTGCCAAAGCTCAGCTAGTAACACCTTTGGGGTGTTTCCTTGCTCCTACTAGTTCGATTAAACCTTGGTTTCATAACTGAGGGAAACTTGCTGCTGTGCTCATCATACCTTCCTCTTGGGGTTCCCAATGAGCTCTACATCAACACCGCCATCAAGTATTTTTCTAGGCACCGTGCATTGAGCCATCAAGCGATTTTCTAGCGCCGTTGCCGGGGAGTCAAGGACATCTTCACAAGGGGAGTCCCTCATAACCAATCTCTTTACTTTGTTGTTTTTGTTTTGCTTAGTTTCTTTTTGCTTTGTTTGCTTGTTTTGTTATTCAAAAACACAACAAAAATTAGTTTTACTAGTTAGCTTTCTTATTTCAAAAACACAAAAAAAAATAGTTCCTTTCTTGAGTTGCCACTATGTCTAGCCTTGCTCCAATCACTATGTCACCCGAGGAAATGATTTTCACTTTTAAACAAGGAATTGAGGAAATTTTTAAGGAAGCTTGGTCTAGAATCTCCGATCTACATGAAAAAAACTGAGCCTAAAATGACTCAAAGCTTGTTCCTTCGCAGTTTTTACCTTGGAATTGCTCTTTGCTATAGATATGCTTCAGATGCTGTTGTCGGAGGAGATTTCCTCCAATGTAATAAGGATGATGCTATTAATGCTATAAAGAAATTGATCATCACTTACAACATGCCTAGCCAAACTGATATTTCTTTCGCAAAAATATTTGCTAGGGTTAACACTCTTGAGGCTAGCACTACTAGCTTAGAAAATTGCTCTAACACGCTTAGGGAGCATCACAATTATGTTCCAATAAACTCTGAACCATCAAAGTGGTTCCCTACAGTAAAGATTGAGATGAACACCGAAACTTTTCAAGCTCGCTGTGATATCATGTCTGAATTTTGTCTTCTGCCCAAAGATATTTATAAATCTCTGAATACTTGGGGGCTCACTGAGGGAGGAAACGAAATATCTCTTGCTAATAATACTACCATATTACCTCTGGGAATAGCTGAAAGAGTGTTTACAAAGATCCTTGGGAAAACGATTTCTATTGACTATCTTGTTATTGAATGTGCAGGAAAAGGACAACTTACACTTGGAAGGTCCCTATTAGAACTCCTTGGAGCAATAATAGATGTGGGAAAGGGGACCATGCACCTTTCTTCTCCACCAAACAATCACATTTTCCCAAAGGTTAAGAATAAAAATAAGAGAGGTAAGGGCAAGAAAGTGGGTTTTAATGCTTCTTCATTCGAGAACACTTGATTCTTTCTTTGCTTCTTATGCCTAACTTAAAGGCGTTAAAAAAAGTACTTATTGGGAGATAACCCAAAAGTTTTAGATGAGTCTTGGAAGTTATTACCTCTGTAATAACCTCTCCTTATCCTTTTTATTTGCTTTTTGTGCCAAGAGTAACCTCTAATGAGAGAGAAGTAATGATTGGGAAAGTTGTTGTCCCGAAACAGATTTTTATGCTTCACCGTAAAACTTCGTGAGAGAGCTCTGTATATCAGATTTAGCTTTAATTGTTTGTGTTTCTGCCCCAGGTTGTTATCTAACTTTCATTAGTTCAACACTTTTTGATTTGAGCAACAGAAGGTCTTCAAAAAAATTCGTCTTTACCTGCTGGTCTGTTTTGACAGATTTCTGCCATTTTCTGCATTTGCTTCTTGTGGGTTCCTTTTTGAGTTATTTTGGGGAATTGAGCTTTTTGAGGGAAGTGCTACAGTATCTAGTGTTCTAATGGAAGTTTATTTGGTGTTAGAACTGAACCTTGAGACTTATTTATCTTAAGTGCACTAATGTTGCTAATAAACATTGTGTGAAGTTTTGTATGAAGGAAAAATTTCATGTGTATGGAAGGAATGAGTAATGAGATGAAGGATGGACTAAAGCTCAAGATTGGGGATGCCACGTGTGTCACCCAAAGAAATATCCAAGAAGTACAAGCGTCAAAGCTTGGGGATGCCCAAGGCATCCCCTTCTTCATCAATAAAAATTGCAGGTTTTTTCCAAACGCTTCATTTTTATTGTTTCATGCACAGTTGAGTTTTTCTTGCAGCGTCTTCTTTTTCATTTTTGTTTTGGTTTTTCGTTTGCTTGGTTTTCTTAGTTTTATGAATAAATTGGTTGGACCCCCTCTTTCATACTTTGGTTTGCAAATAGTTTGGTTTGGTTTGGAAAAGAGTAGGAAAGTTCATGCTTATGTGGTAAAAAGAGCTCGTTTTTGACTATGGCCTATGCTTTGTCATGCCATGCTTGATATTGTTTTGGCTTTATGCTTAGTATTCTTTGTTGTAGCATGACTTGTTATAAACAATTGAAGATTGCTTAATGTGCCTTGGATGAATCATGCGTTGTTTTAGCATATTAGACTTTATGATCCTTTAGTTTTCAACTTGTAGTATCACTTTATGCTTTGATCAATGATGTTTTATCGCTCTGCATGATTATGGCCATTATTGCTCTCTTAGTTTGTCGCTCCCATTCTTTTGCTAGCCTCCACAGCAAAGTATGAGTTCTACTCATGCATCCAACTCCCTAAACCAAGTTTTTCCAAAGAGTCCACCATACCTACCTACTAGCTTATGCTATTCCAAGTATATTCATGCTTTTGTTTACCTTTCACTTGTTATGAGAAAACTAGTGATTAAAGCTCTCACGAACTTGATGGCACACTTTACTGCCTCTAATAAACTTGAACCATTGGGTCCTTCTTTGTTGTGTATATGCTTGCGCTTTATAAGTTGAAATTAGCAGAACCATGTTTCATGGGGAATGCTTTCAGCATTGCACTTGTACTTTGTACCCTGTTGATATCATGTTCTTTTGCTTACGGATCCCGGCAGTGTGAAATAAAAGTGGAACTTGTAAGATCATGGAGTTTGTATGTGTGTTAGAGAAACGCCTGGGCTGCTAGCCTAAGCCATGCCTAATCATGGTGGAAACTTGCAGCATGAGCACTCTATGAAGCATCCTCAATAAAAACTTATGCAGATAGCAAATAAAAAGATCGCTGAGATGCTCATTGTCTACTTGCCTTGTCATTTTGATTATGGGAAAGCTCCCATATCATGTGCAAGGGGTACCCCGTTGGCGGTTCTTAATGATACACATATACTTACAATGACAAGAGCTTACTCGTGACTGAAGTTGAGTAGCATGACGATCAGTCTTCGTAAGTAAGGGGCATGAGATTTCAGTTTATAACTTGTCAAGCATATCCTCTTAGTTGTGTCACTTTAACCTTAATCACCTTAAAGATGCTTATGATAGGGGCAATGAGAGCTAAAAGCTACAAGTACCATAATTTTTGGAAGCTCTTTATGAGACTTGAGTCTCCACCTTCTATCTTTATGCACCTACTTTGAGAGCATAGTGGCCATTCTTAGTTCTATGTGCATTGTCCCAAGACTAGTTGATTGATGCATACTTTGATATTGCTTGTTTTAAACTATTGTATCTAGTCACGCTTTTGAACTTTGAAGGTGTCCTATGCATTTATATTTGCTACTCTATTGAGGGACAAGCTGAATACTATTATGCTATGTTTTCTTTCTGTGAAACAAACAAACGCCTTGCAAAGCATTGTTATTCATGAATCTTTTGTTTGTGCCTTTTCATGTTGCATCATAGTTTCTTTGTCTTATTGCTAGAATTTTTTCTTTCATGTTATGACTGAAGTACTATGATCCTAGCTTCAAATGTTTTGCAAATACTTTGATCAAGTCTTTGATGGTGCATGTCACCTCAAAAATTATTCTTTCTTTTTATCACTTACCTACTCGAGGACGAGCAGGAGTTAAGATTGGGGATGTTGATACATTGCAAATGTATCTATAATTTTTGATGTTCCATGCTTGGTTTTATCCACTTTCTTGTGTTTTGTTCCAACTTGGGAGTACTTTTCATATGATTTCTTGGACTAACCTTTAACAAGAGCCACAGTGCCAGCTGCCTGTTTTCTGCTGTTTTTGGTTCCACGAAAGTCAGAAAATGAATATTCTCGGAATTGGACGGGACAAAATCCAAAGTGCCTATTTTTCCGGATGTCATCAAGTGCCAGAATACGAGACGGAGAGGGGCCAGGGGGCCACCACACAACCTGGCCGCGTGGCCAGGCCTGGCCCGCGCCAGGGGGTGGTGTGGCCGCTCCCGGCACCCCCTCGGCCTCTCCTTCCGCCTATATATTGCCCTCGGGACGAACACCCTAAGGGCCCGATCAAAAATCCACGAAAGAGTCTGTAGCCGCCGTCATCTCCATCCCTAGATCGGGAGGGATCTGAAGCTCTTCCCGGCACCCTGTCGGAGAGGGGAATTCACCCTGGAGGCCTTCTTCATCACCATGCAAGCCTCCGGTGTGATGCGTGAGTAGTTCATCCTTGGACTACGGATCCATGTAGTAGCTAGGTGGCTAGTTCTCCTCCTTTGTGCTTTCATGTCTAGATTTTGTGAGCTCCATTCATGATCAAGATCATCTATTTGTAATCCATACATGTTATGTTTGTGGGGATCCAATGGATATTGAGATGCTATTTCAGATTGATTATTGATTCTATCATGTCTTTGTTATTTGTGATCTTGCATGCTTTCCGTTGTTAGTAGCTATCTTGGCCAAGTATATGCTAGCAACTCCAAGAGTTAGTATTTATGCTCGATAGTGGGTTCATGCCTCTGGTAATCTGGGGAAGTGACATAAATCTCTAAGGTACTAGATGTGATGTTGCTACTAGGGAGAAAACAACAATCCTTTGTTCATAGAACAATCGTATTGTTTACTTTACACGCAGTTCGTAAAGCAATAATCTGTTGCTTGCAACTTAATACTGGAGGGGGTTCGGATGATAACCTGAAGGTGGATTATTAGTCATAGATGCAGTTGGATGGCGGTCTATGTATAATGTTGTAATGCCCAATCAAGTCTCAAAGGATTCAAGTTGATTAGTATATGCATGTATTGCTTTATCGGTGTTTGTCAATTGCCCCATTGTAATTTGTTCACCCAACATGTTATCTATCTTAAGGAGAGCCACCTCTAGTGAACTATGGATCCCAGTCCTTTTTCTTTACATACAATCTATAAACTGTTTACTGCTTTGTGTTTACTTTCTGCAAACTTTTACTTCATTCCATTCAATACGTTTAATCCTTTGTTTTCCGCAAAACACGGTGAGATTGACAACATCATCGCAAGTTGGGGACAAAGTTTTGTGGTTGTGTTGTGCAGGTCTCCACGTTGCTACTAGCACCGGTAGTGCGCCTGCCAAAGCTTAGCTAGTAACACCTTTGGCATGTTTCCTTGCTCCTACTAGTTCGATTAAACCTTGGTTTCATAAGGGAAACTTGCTGATGTGCTCATCATACCTTCCTCTTGGGGTTCCCAATGAGCTCTGCATCAACACCGCCATCAAGCATTTCTCTGGGCGTCGTGCATTGAGCCATCACACCTGCACAAAACTATTGATAATAATGTTGTCGTTGATGATACTCATGAGGAAAATATTGATGATGATATTGTTCAGCACTCACCTACTATTTTGCAGCAGCCACAAGAATCTATTGCTGCTGATAGACCAAGGCGTAACATAGTTCCACCTCGTCGTCTAATTGAACAGTGTAATCTTTCCCATTATGCTTTGAGTTGTGCTGAACAGGTGGAGCATGATACTGAACCTGCTACATACAATGAAGTTGTTGCATCCGTTGACCGCGAGAAGTGGATTTCTGCTATGCAAGAAGAGACGCAATCACTTGATAAGAATGGCACATGGGAAGTTGTGCGCTTGCCTAAACAGAAGAAGGTTGTCCGCTATAAGTGGATATACAAGAGAAAGGAAGGTTCATCTCCTAATGAGCCTCCAAGGTTTAAGGCAAGGTTAGTAGCAAAAGGTTTCAGCCAGATTCCAGGTATTGATTATAATGATGTTTTCTCTCCGGTTGTGAAGTATAGTTCTATTCGTGCTTTCATTGGTATTGTTGCTATGCATGATCTTGAGCTTGAGCAGCTAGATGTAAAGACTGCTTTTCTGCATAGTGAACTGGAGGAGGAGATTTACATGGACCAACCTGAAGGGTTCATAGTTCCTAGAAAAGAGGATTTTGTGTGCAAATCGAAGAGATAGTTTTATGGTTTTAAGCAATCTCCAAGATAGTGGTATAAAAGGTTTGATTCATTTATGATCTCACAAGGTTTTAAGAGGTCTCAGTTTGATAGTTGTGTTTACATAAAGTTTTTTAATGGATCACCTATTTACTTGTTGTTATATGTTGATGATATGTTAATTGTTGCCAAGAGCATGAAATAACTCACTACTTTGAAGGCACGCCTAAGTACTGAATTTGAGATGAAAGATCTTGGTGCTGCTAAGAAAATCCTAGGTATGGAAATTAATCGGGACAGCAAATCTAGGTTGTTGTTTCTTAGTCAGTCAAGTTACGTTGAGAAAGTTCTTAACTGTTTTAATATGCATGATGCAAAGTCAGTTAGTACTCCTGTTGCTCCTCACTTTAAATTATCAGCATTGCAATGTCCTAGTTCTGATGAAGATATTGAGTACATGTCTCAAGTTCCTTATTCTAGTGTTGTTGGTTCCCTGATGTATGCCATGGTTTGTTCTCGCCCTGATTCATCATATGCTATGAGTTTGGTGAGTCATTACATGGCCAATCCTGGTAAAGAACATTGGAAAGTTGTTCAGTGGATTTTAAGGTACCTCCGCGGCACATCCAACGCTTGCTTGAAGTTTGGCAAGACTGATGAGGGACTCGCAGGCTATGTGGATTGAGATTTTGCTGCCGACTTGGATAAGAGGAGGTCCCTCACAGGTTATGTGTTCTTGGTAGGTGGATGTGCCGTGAGTTGGAAGGCAACGCTGCAACTAGTTGTTACTTTATCTACAATCGAAGCAGAATATATGGTTATTGCTGAAGCTTGCAAAGATTCTGTTTGGTTGAAAGGTTTGTATGCTGAGCTTTGTCAAGATGATTTTGCATTAACCTGTTATGTGACAGTCAAAGTGCTACTTACCTTACTAAGGATCATATGTTCCATGAGAGAACAAAGTACATTAAGTACCATTATGTTCGTGACATTGTTGCACAAGGTACACTAAAGGTATGCAAGATAAGCACTCATGATAATCATGCTGATATGATGACAAAGCATGTTCCTGTTCCTAGGTTTGAGCTATGCTCAAGCTTAGTTGGTATAACTGCTTAGCCCAAGTGGTTGTTGGCGCCGAAAGTGTTTTCTTTGTTTGTTCAGGGAGATGATTGCAGTTGATGCTGATGGGTTCGTACCATGGAAAACAAAAAATTTCTACCGCAAGAACGAACAAAACCTAGATCTAATCTAGATAAAAGCCAAGATCTAATCTATTAGACATGTGCAACGAGATAGATCTGTACTAACCCTTGTAGACCCGAAAGCATTACGAGATTGGATCTCGTGGTTGATGTAGTCGATCACTTGCCGATCTCAAGATCGTGTGGACGATCCTTCTGGCGCCGCATTCCGGCAGCGCTTCCGCAGTCGGTCACACGTGCGGAGTCGAAGTAGACCTTCCTCTCCCCGTTCCAGCGAGCAGCGGAGGTAGTAGATCTTCTCCACGGAATCCCAGCAGCATGACGGCGTGGTGATGGTGGTGGAGTAGAGAATACTGCAGGGCTTCGCCTAAGCCTGAGCAGAAGATAGGAGGAGGAGAGAGGCGGCTAGGAGCTGGAGTAGTGGAGGGGGCCAGTGGGTGGCGCCTCCACCCCTCTATTTAAAGGAGGGAGGCGCCATGGGAGGGGGAGTCCTAGTAGGACTCCCCTCCCTTCCTTGGCCGGCGGATTGGGAGGGGGGAGGAGTCCTCCTCCCCCACGACTCCTTGTCTTGCCCTACAAGTAATCCTTGATCCTTTCTTGGTTTTCAAGCAAACTCCAAGAAATCTTCCAGAACCTTCCGGAACATTCCGAAACCTTCTAGAATCCTCATACGAATACTCCGGAACATTTCCTAACTCAGAAAATGATCCCCAATATATGAATATTATTCTCCGGACAATTCCGGATCTCCTCGTGATGTCCCGGGTCCAATCCGAGACTCCGAACAACATTCGGTCTCCAACGCACATTCCATATCTACTTAAAACAACTTCGAACCTTAAGTGACTCACCCTACGGTTCGTGAATATGCAGACATGATGAAGACACCTCTCCGATCAATAACCATCAGTGGGATCTGGAGATCCATAACGGCTCCCACATACTCAACGATGACTTCATGATCGATAGAACCATTAACATACGAAACCAATTCCCTTTGTCACGCGATACTATACTTATCTGAGGTTTGATCGTCGGTATCTTTATACCTAGTTCTACCTCGTTACTGATAAGTACTCTTTACTCGTTCCATGTTATGTCATCCCTTGTGACCCAGTCACATGCTTGCAAGCTAATTAGATGACATTCCACTGAGAGGGCCCAGAGCATATCTATCCGTCATATGGATGGACAAATCCCAATCTTGGTCCATGCGCTTCAACACATACTTTCAGAATACCCAATGACACCTTTATAACCACCCAGTTACGAAGCGGTGTTTGATGTCATCAAAGTACCCATCTGGTGATGGTGATTAACACAACCTCATGGTCAAAGGATTAGGTTACTATGCATTTAAAAGCTTATAGCAATACGAACTTAATGACTTGATCTTATGCTACGCTTACTATGGGTGTGTGTCCATCACATCATTCTCCTAATGATATGATCTTGTTATTAACGACATCCAATGTCCATGATCAGGAAACCATGATCATCCATTAATCAACAAGCTAGTTTAACAAGAGGCTTACTAGGGACTCTTTTATGTTTACAAAACACACAAGTATTAATGTTTCCGGTTAATACAATTATAGCATGGGATGTAAACATTTATCATAAACATAAAGATATAATAATAACCACTTTATTATTGCCTCTTGGGCATATCTCCAACAGTCTCCCACTTGCACTAGAGTCAATAATCTAGTTAAAAAACTTGTGCATTCAACACCTACGGCTTTCTGGTGTTGTATAGACACTATTGCCAGTGGTAAACATAATCTTTGGATCTGACACTTCCAGGTCCGTGTGTATTTGCATGTCCTTGCGTCTCTACGCATTACTCATTCTCTAATGAGATGGCATTGTATAAATTTGGTCCTTTGGTGAGACCTTTAGTTACTTGGGATTAAATCATGTTGATACAATTGTCGTACAATGTATCTTCATAGTATTATCCCGCTATGAACCACACCTAGTTTGATAACAAACTACTTAACACAAATGCCCTCCTTTGCTGCTACTATAGCAGTTATATACTTAGCCTTTTGTTGTAGTATCCTTCACAATATCTCAACTTTGGAACTCATCCAAATCCATCATGGAACATCCTTTCCATTATATTGTGCCACCCATAGTCTAAATTGAGATAAATTTAATTTGTATCGTGTGACAAAACTAGTATCAATGTAACACTTTACAATGAACTACCTTTAACTATTTGCCACTTATACATGATATATTCTTAGTTCTTCCAAAGCTCATAAGAATATCTTTACTATTGTCCAATGATCATCTTATGAATCATTCTGGTATATGCTCATAACATTTAGAGCATAGGACATATCTGGATGTGTACATCTCAAAGAATGATTGATCAAAATATTCTTGTGATTTCACCAAGTGTCAAAACACTTGAATCTCGTGTCAACACACTTGAATCTTGATTTAGTCCTTTCCGTGCATCAAGAACCTTTCTTGTTGTTTCCACATTGAACTCATTCAACATCTTATCTATGTACATTTGGCAAAACCATATTAGCACCTCAATCTATCCATATAGACATTGATGCCTAATTCTTGAGTTATGCCTAAGTCTTTCATCGAAATGAAATTCTTAACCTGTGTCAATAAAAGATACATTATTTCCAATCAACAATATGTATTTCACATAATGTATTAGAAATATGTCTTAGCGCTCCCACTTAATTTCTTGCAAAATGCAAACATCTTCATCGTCTCTGATGATTCCAACTCCGCGATGCTCACTTCAACCATTGAAGTTTTGCATACTCTTTTAGCATCCTTTGAATAAACAAAACCCTTTGGATCGTGTCATGACACGTCCTAGGTAACCATTCTATTAGAACAACTTGTTTTGTTTGTTCAACTACCATATACCAAAATATATGTAGTGGTTGCTACATTAATCCGTTCAGACTAAATATCGTTATGAAAGATCAAATCTTATCATAGTCAATTCCTTGAACATTGTCGTAAACTCTTTCTGACATGTCGACTATTTCATAGATTTGAAACATCCATGTCTATTTCTTTATAGATCCAAACACGACCGATAGGCTTCACGCCTTTCCGGAGGGTCTTCTAAGTTCAGAAACTTGATTTCTCGTGTATGGATACTACCACGGATTCCATGACTTCTAGTCATTTTATGGAGTCAGGGCCCATCATCGCTTCTTTGCATGTAGTCGGTTCATCATTGTCAATACAATAACGACTTGCTTATCAAATCTTACTATTTGATTCTTACCGACCCATACTGTTCTATAGGAACTCTAATCTCCGAGATCACACCTTTTGTAATCACGAGAGCCATGAGCATTGTGGCCGCCACCGGGACACTTTTAGGCGCTGCACTACTTAGCACATATAGCTAAGGTTCAACAACCTTATCAAAGTTCTATTGTCCTCCCACTTAACTTTTCACGAAAAATTCCTTCTCAAGAAACTTGACGTTCCAAGCGACAAACTCTTTTGTCCTCGGCATTATGGAGAAATTCCCAACAAATTCTTTGGAATAACCTACAAAGACGTGCTTATCCGACTTTGGTTGTAAACATTTTACTTATGCATAGCATACCAAAATTTAAGAAAGGACAACCTGGGTTTTATCCCAAACCATGACTTATATGGTGTCATTTCAACGGATCACGATGGAGCTCTTTTCAGTGTAAAAGCGGTAGTCACTAAAGCTTTAATGTTTAATATATAATGGCAGTTTTATAAATGACACCTTTGATCTTACCATGTCAAACAAGGTTTCATTACATATCTTGAGCACTCCATACTCCTATGGTGTTTTGGGAAATGCAAATCCATGGAACGATTCCTCAAATCTCAGGTGTTTTGCTAAACTTGTAACTCAAACATCTTTCTTTATGATCCAATCATAAGCTCTTTTATTTTCTTGTTACAATGATTTTCCACTTCATCTTGAAAGTCTTTGAACATTTTTCAAATGTTTCATACTTCTTCCTTATTGAGTAAGTATATACATATACTCACTCAAATCTTCGGAGAAAGCATATGAAGTTGAAATCCATCGCCCACGACCACACATAATGGACTATATACATCAATATGTACAAATTCCAATCAGTTAGTCGTCCATTCCTCTTTTGGCCTACGAACGGAGTTTTAATTATCTCCAGGAAAGTATCACAAGCGTCATTTGATCCAAATCAAAGACTCCAAAAATCCATCAACATGGAGTTTCTTCATGTATCCCTTTCAATATAATTTAAATGGCGATGTCACTTCGCAAGTGATCTTTCAATCATTTGTCTTGCGACATTTTAGCATTAGTTTTATGGTCATTATTTCTCCAACCAGACTTGTATATCATCCATCTATTATGAAATACGGTAATTATTTGAACAACCTTTTGTCGTCATAATACCTGATCAAAATAACAATTATTGAAACAAATCTTGAAGGCAAGCTTTGATGTTAACGAGCAACACAACAACCCTTTGTTTGTTTTCGATGAACATCATCACATATTCTCTTGCTAGTTACTTAGGTCATTGCAGTTCATGAGTTGTGTTGTCCTGTATGACACTTCATACCAACCAATCCGGTATCCAATACCGCAGAACCACATTGTTTAACAACCAAGGAATACAACCATAACATGTATATCTTCTATATGCCTAAGTTGGACATCTCCAACCTTTTATTTTCTGCCAAATATCTTATAGATTCTCTTTCAGCAATTCCTTTTCTTTTAAAAGAATCTATCAACATCAATAGTGATGTCATTCACATGACACATAGTACAAAGTGTGTATAGTCAAATACCAATACCTTTGGACTTGCACTTTGAAGTGGATCACCTTCATCAAATGTTTGGCATTCTTTCAAAATTCCATTCTTTAGTAATCTTTTAGTGTAGTAAACATTTTACTTACATCTTCTATTCATCCTTATCATGACAACTTTCATGATCAAGCTGATATAGCTTATAAAGGTGAATTGTGAGTATAATGTTTCTTTTTCAAAACCTTTTGGAGGATTAGGACGACTAGCGTCTCCAACCTTCACAAATTCTCATCAAATATGAGGACGTATACTCTATCATGTTGTAACCAACACATTGTTTTAGATATCACAATACCTTTCACATATGATGGTTTCTGAAACATTGCTTTCAGCTCTTAGATAAACTTGATATTAAAACCAATCTTTTGAGTATCAAGAATCATGGAGGCAAACATGATACATTAGAAACTAACACTAGAATTGTTACTCTTGATTTAATACTATTTATTAAACTTCATGGAGTAAATAGAGTTTGCTGAAAGTTTGCAATAGGACTTATAAACTTTAAATTGACATTCAAAACAATACGATACCAGTTCGTAAAGTAAATATCCAGAATTTCTATAGTTCCACTATCTCAACTATAACTAAGTGTAAGGTGGTGAACGGATGCCAATGACTACAACAAACTATGCAAATTCACTTTGATTGTGTTTATGATAAATTGAGTTCGACTAATCCAAATTACAAATGAACTCCCACTCAAAACAAGATCCCTCGAGTTGTTTTAGTGATTACACGAACCAAATCCACTACACCAAGTCCGATCATCACGTGAGATGATGTAGCTTTAAAGGCGAACAATCAACATGTTCATCATATCATCCATATGACTCAAGCTTTACCTTTCGGTATTCCGTGTTCCAAGACCATGTCTGTACATGCTAGGCTCGTCAAGGTTAACCTTAGTTTCCGCATGTGCAAATCTGGCTTGCACCCGTTGTATGCACACGTAGAGTCTATCACACCCGATCATCATGAGATGCTTCGAAACGACGAGTCTTAGCAATGGTGCCAACTAAGGACGAACACTTTATTACTTGATATTTAGTGAGAGGGATCATCTTATAATGCTACCGTCGCGATCTAAGCAATACAAGATGCAAAAAGGATTAACATCATAGGCAATTCATAATTAGTGTGATATGATATGGCCCTTTCTTCTTGCGCCTTTGATCTCCATCCCCAAAGCACGAACATGATCTCCATCATCACCAGCATTGCGTCAAGGTCAGTGGCGCCGCTTCATGGTTGTCCATCATCACTAGCAACTATTACAACTACTTGGAATAAAGCTATTACAAGATGAATAGACACGCAGGTCTTAATAGAATTAAAGAGAACCATTAGGCTCCTGTCGGTTGCCATATTACAACAAGGATCATTGCATACATCAAATATAATCACAATCACATGATGGCCATATCGCATCACAAAACTCCTGCAAAAACAAGTTAGACGCCTCTAATTTTCTTTGCATGTTTTACGTGGTTTGGGGCTTTCGAACAAGAACGGATCTTACCTACAAAACTGAACCACAACGTTGATACAAGTGCTATCAAGTGCAAAGTGTAAATTGGATCTATACTATGGTGGGAGAGACAGACACCCGCAAAGCCACTTGTGCAAAGCAAGTTACACGTCAAGCGTGGAGCAAGTCTCATATGCGATGACATGTAAGGTTAGCCCGAGCCGCTTCATCCCACCATGCCGCAAGATGCAAAGTACACAAAGCAAAAGACGGCACGAGCACCAACGCCCACAGTCGGTCACACGTGCAACGAATGAACAAAAAAATTCTACCGCAAGAACGAACAAAACCCAGATCTAATCTAGATAAAAGCCAAGATCTAATCTATTAGATATGTGCAACGAGATAGATCTGTACTAACCCTTGTAGACCCGAAAGCATTACGAGATTGGATCTCGTGGTTGATGTAGTCGATCACTTGCCGATCTCAAGATCGTGTGGACGATCCTTCCGGCGCCGCGTTCCGGCAGCGCTTCCGCAGTCGGTGACACGTGCGGAGTCGAAGTAGACCTTCCTCTCCCTGTTCCAGCGAGCAGCGGAGGTAGTAGATCTTCTCCACGGAATCCTAGCAGCACGACGGCGTGGTGATGGTGGTGGAGTAGAGAATACTGTAGGGCTTCGCCTAAGCCTGAGCAGAAGAAAGGAGGAGGAGAGAGGCGGCTAGGAGCTGGAGTAGTGGAGGGGGCCAGTGGGTGGCGCCTCCACCCCTCTATTTAAAGGAGGGAGGCGCCATGGGAGGGGGAGTCCTAGTAGGACTCCCCTCCCTTCCTTGGCCGGCGGATTGGGAGGGGGGAGGAGTCCTCCTCCCCCACGACTCCTTGTCTTGCCCTACAAGTAATCCTTGATCCTTTCTTGGTTTTCAAGCAAACTCCAAGAAATCTTCCAGAACCTTCCAGAACATTCCGAAACCTTCTAGAAACCTCATACAAATACTTCGGAACATTTCCTAACTCAGAAAATGATCCCCAATATATGAATCTTATTCTCCGGACAATTCCGGATCTCCTCGTGATGTCCCAGATCCAATCCGAGACTCCGAACAACATTCGGTCTCCAACGCACATTCCATATCTACTTAAAACAACTTCGAACCTTAAGTGTGTCACCCTACGGTTCGTGAATATGTAGACATGACAGAGACACATCTCCTATCAATAACCATCAGCGGGACCTAGAGATCCATAATGGCTCCCACATACTCAACGATGACTTCGTGATCGATAGAACCATTTACATACGAAACCAATTCCCTTTGTCTCGCGATACTATACTTATCCGAGGTTTGATCGTCGGTATCTCCATACCTAGTTC